>OZ038453.1:22765567-23059413 GCA_964036195.1 Sphaerolaimus hirsutus | reverse complement strand
ACTGGTGGAGAAGTAGAAAACCATTTTAGATGTGAGAACAAAATTAAGTTGAAAGAAACACTAAGCTTATAAGTGAAAAGTCAAAAAAGTTAAAAAGATTTTTTATATTTTATTTCTCACTTCAAAATAGTTTTTTTAATCCCCACTTCCGGAATTTGCACCAGTTTATTATAAATAAAAATGTACACACCTGAGCCCAGCACTGCGAATGGAATCTGGCCCTATTAACCCCCCTTATATACGCATCAACTGCAGTGTGAATATTCGCGTGTGCGTCATTTTCTCGCGTCGCCTCGCCGGGGGTTACGGTAGCCGCTTTTAATTCGTCAGTTACGGTAATATCGTCATTGTTGTTGTAAGGCGACTCGTTGCACGGAACTGTGTGCGTGGCTGAGTGGGGGGGTGATACTTTTTAAAAGTTTTTTTTAATAGAAGTTGAAGACATTTTTTTTTAGTTAGCCTTCAGTGGGCATTTTATTTTGCTTATCAGTGGGTTCTTTAATTTCTGTGGTATCGTTTTCAGGGGGTGAGGTATTCAAGGGGGGGTGGGTATTCAAGGGGGGTCTTATTCGATGATTTGCGGTAGACCCCTCCACACGCACCCGGTTGGATGATTTCAAGGTTGGAAAGAAAGTTCTGTCAGTCTGTGCTTTCATGCTCCGCCCCGCTTCGTTTCTAGAAACTGACAGAACTTTCTTTCCAACCTAATATTTTTCCTCACCTGTCGAACAAAGTTGGGTGGGTATTCAAGGAGGGGGGTATTCAAGGAGGGGGGGGATTCAAGGGGGGTCTTATTCGATGATTTGCGGTAGACCCCTCCACAGGTACCCCAATCCAAAAAAATGCCCAAAAACTCACCTTTCTTACCAAACGCAACCTCAATCTCCCTATCACCCCCTTGGCACTTTTCCAATTCCATTTTCTGAATCTCAGCCACTCTCTGCAAATCGACAAAATGTCGATCGCCATCGGCCATTGTCGCTCCAAAAACTTCATTCTCGGAATTTTGATTTTGATTTGAGCTAGTGCAGGGTTGGTGGTCGGATTGACCGGAACCGGAACTTAGCGCTTCGGTGGCTTCGGTGGCCTCTTCGGTCTGCGGTGTGGACTGCGTACCGTAATTTTACTGTTAAGAAATGCCCCCGGATGGTGCCCCAGAAGTGCAGTTTTAATAGTTCCCGCAAAACCCTGAAGTAGTGATATTCAATGGTTTCAAAATAACCCCAAATCAGGGCCGTATCCAGGGGGGGGGGCGGGAGGGCTGCAGCCCCCCCCCTCCCGGGGCGAGACCAGAAAGTGACCGGAAAATAGGGTTCAAACGGGATTGACTTTTCGGGATCGGGATCGGGATTGGTTTTTTGAGATTTCGGGATCGGGATCGGGATTGGCCGGGATTGGGGTCACAGGATCGGGATCGGGATTGGCATTTTTTCGGGATTGGGGTCTTGGGATAGAGATTTTGGCCAATGTTTTGGCATCCACAGTTGTTCATAAAGGTCTAAAAACACTGTTGGATGCCAGAAACGTGGCATAAAATGAACGCTGGGGGTTTGCGTTCACATTTTTGCATGCAAAAACGTCGTTTTTTCACTTTTGATAATTTCCACTAATTTTTCCGGGATCGGGATCCCGGACTTTGGAGTTTCTCGGGATCGGGATTTGAAAAGTTTCGGGATAGGGATCGAGATTGCTAAATCCCGGAATTTCACGGGATCCGGGATCGGGATCGGGATCCCGTTTGAACCCTACCGGAAAATGCGACTTTTTCAACGTCAGCTTAAAAAATTTTGCGCGCAAGCGCGCATTCTTCACCAGACATAACATATTATCAACCGATTTGCTCCATGTGGCCACAAATTGTTATAAATTTTTTTGCTGTTTTGTATGTATATTGACATACATATACAGCGTTCTATTGCCCTGGCGCCAACGACAATGGCGCCATGGCGTTGCGCCTACTAATGGCGCCAGCGCCATGGCGCCATTCCGCGACTATGTAGCTAAAATTTTAGGGGGCGGGGGCTAAGCCCCCCCCCCCCCTCGCCGGCCTCCGTAAACAAGCAGCCCCCCCGCTCAAAAGTCCTGGATACGTCCCTGCCCCAAATTTCTTAATTGGGTATGTCCCAAACTGGCCCAAACAAACTGGCCATCCCGGATGAATATTTTTGCTATCCCCTGAACTGCCCACCCAATCGCCCAGCTATCTAGCTACCGTATTGCCTCGAAATACCCCCCGGGGGGTGATTGATTCATAGTGCTCCCGAGAGGGGGGGGGGGGGTAAACGAGGGGGGTATTTCGAGGGGGGGGGGTTATTTTTTCGCCAGAAATTTTTTAAAATGGTAGTGCAGAATCGGAGTTTGTGATGTGCGCTGGGGTAGAAAAATGCATCAATAACTGACATGTATAGACTCATGTAGACTAATATTAGTACGTAGATGGTATAAACACTGTTCTAACGTGATTACGACATTGTTTTAACGTGTGTTCTGCACTACGCAGAACACAAACTGCAGTATTTGTCATGTACGTTCTTTTTACACTCAATCTGGGGGGGGGGTATTTCGAGGGGGGGGGGTGATTGTTTCATAGTGGTCTCGAGAGGGGGGTGGTCAAACGAGGGGGCGGGTATTTCGAGGGGGGGGAGTATTTCGAGGAAATACGGTATTTGGCACGAATGTTGAAAAACCTGAAAAACTGAAATTTTGCCTCAAAATCGCCAATTTTTATAGCTTTTCACTGATTTTAAAAATGAAAAATAGTAAAAAAACGTGCCAATGAAGCGCGCGGTCGTTGCTGCGCCAAACTGCTCGCTGGCGATGTCCGACTGCAAAATAATTTCTGGTCAACTGAATTTGTTCCACTTGCTGAAATTGAAAAATACAATATTTAAAAACAATATATTTATGATTTTTTTTTGGAAAAACTTTTGGGGATTTTTGGTGATGTTTGATAGTGTTCACCAGGGGAAAATGATGAGTCTTTTAAATAGCAATGTAACATTTCTCATGGCGAAATACATTTATTACAATACGGATTATTCAAAGTCAATACAATACGGATTATTGATATACACACAATTATCAAAAAAGTCGTATTCTCATAAATACCAATTCATCGCACATCAGGGGCGTATCCAGGGGGGGGGGGGCTGGAGCCCCCCCCCCGTTCGCCGGCCTCCGTAAACAAGCAGCCCCCCCCCCGCTCAAAACTCCTGGATACGTCCCTGCCGCACATTTCTGTAATCGGTACGAACTTGTGCCCGACACTTGTCCCGGACTGCCCAACCAATTTTCGAGCCCATATCAAATTGACAAACGAAATTCAGATTACAAACCTTTTATTTCGGAAAAAAATTTTAATTTTCATTCCAAAACAATAATCAAAAATCAAGATTTTTGTCATCGCATAAATTTTGGTCTGAACAGGGCCTGAAATCAGACAAAATCAAAACAAAAAATAATCCTTAAAAAACAAACCATTTTCCTTAATGACCGGTTTATCCACAGCTATAACAGTGACATTTCCCTGATGCTCAAGGCCACTTGCAAAATCCGAAGGAAATTGTTGATTAGTCAGAAGTGAATTACTGCTGACTTGTGAGGAACGAGAACGTTCTAGACCTGCGGAAAAATGGGGACATATAATGAGGAAAATAAGAAGAAACGTATACTCGGTTGACCGCAAAGTATGCATGCGAAGTTACTTATGTCTAAGTCGATAAATTGGCACGTGGTTACTTATGCACGTACTTTCAGAAAAAAATACTATGTTGAAAAAGGCGGAGTCACGGGTTCAGTATGGAGGGGGGTTACTAGGGTGTCAAATTTCCGTTTTCCGTTTCCGTATTCCGCAGCCAAATTTTTTCCATTTTCCGTTCCGTTTTCCGGCTGCTGAAACTTTTTTTTCCGTTTTCCGTTCCGTTTTCCGGCACCTTTTTTTCCGTTTCCGTTTTTCCGGCTCATTTTCCGTTTTCCAGCTAAATTTTCAGTTTTTCCGCCTTTTTTCCGTTTTCCGCCTCAATTTCCAGTTTTTCCACCTTTTTTCCATTTTCCGCCTCAATTTTCCATTTTTCCACCTCATTTTACCTTTTTCTGGCTCAACTTTCTGTTTTCAGATCAGCCAAACTGGTAAAAATTCATGCAGATTGTCAATGATGTGAAAAATTTTCTGTTTCCAGCAAAATTACTGCAGATTTTTTCCACTTCCAGCAAAATTTCAGCAAATTTTATCCATTTTCCAGCAAAATTTCAGCAAGTTTTTTTATTTCCATGCAAATTTGATTTTTCCGTTTTTCCGGCCTCTTTTTCCGTTTTCCGGCCGCTGAAATTTTTTTTCCGTTTCCGTTTCCCGCCAAGTTCAAATTTTTTTCCGTTTTCCGGCCGCTGAATAAATTTTTCCGTTTCCGTTTCCGTTTTCCGTAAAAAAAATTTTTTGACACCCTAGGGGTTACCCCCCAAATCGGCCGGCTATCTATCTATCTGGAGCGATTTTTTGAGAAATTTCACCCCGATATTCACTCAATATCGCTAACTATCATACCTTTTATAGTTTTTCACCTCCAAAATCGCTAGTGTTGTTTTTTCCCCAGCTATTTTGTGCACTATATGTGCCTTACATACCTATTTTGAGCTGTTTTTCACCTACTTTTAGCGATTTTTTTTCTTTTTTCTTCCTTCTATACCTTGGAAAAGCCTATATATTGAACCCCCGTGAACCCCCCACCCCAAATTTTTTTTCAGCTATCTATCCCTACGGAGAAGCGATTAGCTATTTATATGAACCCCCGAAGGGGTTGAAATCCACTAAACCCCTGGGCGGAGTCGAGTACAAACTACAATGTTTCATGTTTGAAACCGTTTTTATTTTACCCAACAATTTTTTATCATTTTTGATAACGTCACGAATCAGTTGGGGAGTTTTATTATAAAAATGCATATATCTAAGTTTTTCGATTTTTCAAAATTGTATTTTCAAGTTTGACGCTGGCCCGACGGCGCTATGTTTGGGGGACGACGCTTGCCCCGCACTTTTCAGATAGATCCGACATTTCTCTACAATTTTTGTAATCACAAATTTTGTTGGCCGGGAAATATTTAGGGAGTTCTGTGACATTTGTAAGTCACCCAAAATTGGGAACAAATCTGAACATTTGAAATTAAATGGTTAATAACTTCTTAACGGTGCTTCGTAAGATAAAACGAATCACATCACCGCAAAGCCCGTGTCTAAAAGTACCTCTACCTAAATTTTCAGATCAATATATGCACGCATATTTGATTTATAGTGCAAAATAGATTTGGAAATTCACGTATGCACGTTTGGAAATGAAACTTTTTTTGTATGGGAATTCCGGCCAGCTCTTCGCGGCCACGCCGAAGCACGCGTGCATTTTTGGAAATGAAACTATTTTTTGGATATGTGCACTTACGAAATGAAAGTACTGTTTTTCATAGGGGATCTGAGATGGATATGTGCACTTTCTATGTGAAAATTGTGATTTTTCTGAAAAACGGTACCACTGTATCTCGGGAACGAAATGGACTATAACGCTGATTTTTTTCTCTAAAATGTGAAAAACTATACGTGGCGATCAAATCCACGCTTAACTCGATTTTTCTGGATTTGGCACTTGTGAACTTTTAGAATGGAACTCCCCAGTTGTTCATTCACAAAAATGCATTGTTATGCAAGATAAGCAAAAAAAACATTTAAAAACTTCAATATTTTATAAAAAACACGACCCACCAGCAAACGAAAACTGCCTGGTTTCACAACTGGTCCTGCTCAAAGTACTCTGCTGTCTGCCGAAATTGAAAGTCTTCCTTCGTTTTGAAGAAACACTGGAAGATCTTGGCAGCTTGCCAGACACGAAAATTTGACTAGAATTGTCCGAATCAACTTGAGCAGTGCTGTGCGCATCCAAACTTTTTTGCACGGCGGTGTTACAACTCGATGTGAACATTGTATGGGGATATTCGGGATAATTTTGGGCTGCATTCCCTGTGGATGTTTTTGCTCCTGTGAAGTGCGGTCAGTGATCGATTACATGCCAAACAGTTGCTATTTTTGATTCGAAAAGTGCGGTGAAATACATTATTTAGCAGTTAAAACTTCAACATAAGCTAATGTCATAGTGTAAAGTGCGTCACCCCGGGACCATGCAAATGTTTGTTATGTCGTTCAATGCTAGTTCAACATTTTTCATTCAATTGTGTATCAATAATCATGTAGAAATTCAAAATTGTGTGCGCAATTCTTTTGCAAAATCCGTCAAAATGTTAGATTGAAAGAAACCCGTCGAAAGCAGTCAAAATTACCCCACCCAAATAAAATATGAGCACCCCCATTAGTTGACCCCCAACCTAACCCCCTTTTGCACCCCTTTGTGTCTTGTCAAAAAGTGCGGCAAATGTAGCCTTTATTGAACTGGTGCCGCTTCCATAGCGCTGTCTATCCGCTTGCAGAGACGTTTTGGAATTTGGCGCATTAGTGTCCAATTGCGGCCCGGCCGTATTTGAGATGTGGCTGTGATTTATGATGTCATTTTTTATTGACATTATCGACATCAGGGGTAGGGTTCCAACGGGATTGACTTTTCGGGATCGGGATTGTTGTTTTTTTGAGATTTCGGGATCGGGATCAGGATTGGCCTTTCGGGATCGGGATTGGCTTTTTGAAATTTCGGGATCGGGATCGGGATTGACCTTTCGGGATCGGGATTGGCGTTTTTTTCGGGATCGTGATTTAGGCCTAAAAAATTGGTTTTCAGGGGTTTTTTTTCCCTGATATTTCACAAATTGTCCCAAAACACCCAAAAACAATGGATGCCAGAAACGTTGGATTAAATTGGCATCCAAAACAATGCTATAGATTCATTTAGGCACTGCGCAATGGGCTGCCTGACATTGTCATTCACACCACTGTCTACCATATGGGGACTTTCATTACAAAAAACGCATATATAGGGTTCAAACGATATGACTTTTCGATATCGATATTCGATATTTTTTCAAAATTTTCGATATCGATATTCGATATTCGATATTTTTTTCTGAAACTCGATATTCGATATCGATACGATATGGAACCTCGATATCGATATTCGATATTCGATATTGAAAAATGGTCGATATTCGATATTGAAAAATGGTCGATATTCGATATTCGATATTTCGATATTTTCGATATTCGATATTGCGATATGCTTTTGGTATAGCAAGGCATATTTCAAGTGGCATATTGTATTTTCATGTGGTTGCACACATGTTTTATCATCTCTTTACTGAAATTTGAATGGTACAAGTGGATTTAACAAGCTTTACATCACTCAATGGTAGAAAATAGAAGAAAAACATGATGAATCAAAGTGTATCAGACAAATAACAATTGGTAGATATTACAGTTCATCCTAACCTAATTGCTTAAGGGCATGTTGCAAAAAAAGTATTTAAGCGTTTTCTGGCTTCAAATAGCACTCAAATAGCATCTTAGCACTCCAACAACAATGACACTATAAATACTGTACTTTTACTCATCAAATACAATACTATAAGCACATCAGATCAACCATAAACATCTCAAAATGAAAATGAAAAGTAAATTTGGGGACACAATACAGGTTCGATATATCGAAAAAATGGTCGATATTCGTAGTGATGGAAAAGCGCCAGAAAAAAAGGCGCCAAGCGCCAATGGCGCCATGGCGCCATCCGTAAACAGGGCGCCAGGCGCCAAGGGCGCCACAGAAAAAGGGCGCCAAGCGCCAGGGGCGCCATGGCGCCATTCAGAAACGGGGCGCCAGGCGCCAAGGGCGCCACGGGAGGAGGGCGCCAAGCGCCAATGGCGCCACGGAGGGAGGGCGCCAAAGGCGCCATACAGAGAATATGGCGCCAAAAGCGCCAAAGAAAATGATGCGAATTAACTTACCCCACCCCCTGTGAACAACAGTGAAAGTACTCAACTGTTCATTCACTCCCTTCACAATCATGTTGTGTTCAAAATAACAATAGAGGCAAAAAAAAAGCGTGAAAGAAGCACAGTCATATACTGAATCACTGATGTGACTGATGTGAGTTGATTATGTTACTGTATTTGTGTAACTGATTTTTATGAATACCATATTTCTTCTAGTAGAATGGAATAGGTATGTCAAATGGAAGGGTATCCCTAACAGACTGACAGGTAAAATGGTGGACACAAACACTACAAATGTCTATGAGATGATCTGACCAATGTCACAACAACAATTTCTCTGATTAAGTTAAAAAACTATTCTTGATGCACTCAATATTGTGAATTTTGTCAATATTGTAAAACTCACACTAAAACCATGTTGGCGCCATTCTGGCGCCCTTTTTTGGTGCGCGCCAGGCGCCAAGGGCGCCTGGCACCCTGCTTTAGAAGGGCGCCAAAAAGGCGCCAGCAAGGTTTCACGGTGAGTGCTGTGTAAACGGAAAAAAATGAAAGCCGCATCCGTGGATGATCTAAATTCGCCAGAAAAATGGACGGAGTGGTGTGAGTGGGTGGAAATCTTTCGTCCAACGGTTCATCAGATCTGTCTGACGGATCAGAAGACAAGAATGATGGACCGTCTAACTTGCAAAATCATAAATTAATGGATTTAAATCGTTGCAATTAGGAAACATTGTTTGGAAAGGTCTATTTGTAATGAATGGATTGTTGTCAAATGGCAATTTCCATTACGTTTGAATTCGTCATGTATATTTTATTCAAAAAAATTTTGTTCCTAGCCTTGTTTTTGGTCATTACATCCTGGAGAACGCGCATTAAGATCTGAATGCGCGTACAATGGTGCTGCAGAAACATTTTTAGCACACGCATGGTGTTGTAGGCACTTTTTTATTTTGGCGCCCTCTTTCCGTGGCGCCCCTGGCGCCTGGCGCCCACTTTCTCAATGGCGCCATGGCGCCCTTGGCGCCTGGCGCCCTTTTTCTGTGGCGCCCCTGGCGCTTGGCGCCCACTTTCCGAATGGCGCCATGGCGCCCTTGGCGCCTGGCGCCATTTTTTCTGGCGCTTTTCCATCACTACATGTGTATCAACCTTAACCTATAGTAATGACCACTGTATTGAGTCCATCTGTAGTGGTGTCTATGCCCTCGCAACATAGATATAGAGGGAAGTGGGGAAATGTGCGCTTGCGCACAAAATTTTGCAAACTACATACAAAATCGTCCTTAAAGTACGATTACTGGCACCTTTTGTGTCTGTAAATTTTTCCGGGATCGGGGCATTTTTTCGGGATCGTGATTGGGATTTTCAAAATCTCGGGATCAGGATCGGGATCGGGATTGGCTTTTTCAAATTTCGGGATCGGGATCGGGATTGAGGTTTCGGGATCGGGACCAAAAATCCCGAAATTTTTCGGGATTCGGGATCGGGAACCCGTTTGAACCCTAATCAGGGGTTTACTGAATTTTGACCACTGCGGGGCTTCATATAAGTAGATAGTAAATCGCTAATACGTAGGGATATCGTAACAAACTAGGGGTGAAAAACGACGTTTTTAAAGACGTTTTAAAAAACGGTTGAAAAATGTTAAAAAACGCACGCCATCCCCAAAAATAACTTCCAAACGTTCCCCAAACTACACAAAGCGACAAACCCAGGAAAATTATCTCCACTAAACTCCCCAAACTTTTTCCTCCCTTCCGACAATTTTCGAGTGTCCACGGACTTTTCGCTCATCTCAGAAATCAAGGGGCTGCTTTCTGCATTTTCCCTCGGCGGTGTAGATAAGCCGATCGTTTCAGAGGCACTTTGTTTGGGCTGTTCGTAAAGTTTCGAGTCGGCGCGCTGGGAAAAAATGTTTGTTTTTGGGGGAAAGTGGGAATCTTGATTTTGGGGGGGGGGGCAATGGGAAACTTGATTTTTGGGGAAATAGGGAACTTGATTTTTCGGGAAAATATTGTAAACAAAGGGTAAAATTCTAGATTTTCAAAACATTTTACATTTAGATTTTTAAAGCAACATATTTTCTCATCACTCTGCAGGACTTAGTTGGCATTGGCACACTGCCAATGTAGAACATAACTACCCGTGCATGCACAGTGTCAAGTCACTGGAACATATTTTAACCGAAAACAGTCAACTCATACTAACAACAGTGGCATCCAATGGTTGAAAAACTCTGTCAGAAACAACACCACAACATGTGTCAAAAGGCTCGGCAAAATTTTGGTCATAGTTTTGCATTGGCATCGGGCCAAAATTGTCATTTTCTGGACTTATGATCAAACTTGAACATTCCGCGATAATATCATGGATTTCTTTGTTGGCCCATCTGCGAAGAAATTAGTAGAAAGTGGGAAATTTTTTAAGGATGTAAAAGGTGTTAATATACTATTCTCTGGAACGCATTCAGTTCTTTGCATAGAATACTACCATAATTTGATGAATCAGGTCATAAGATAATTTGTGCTATTTTTCACCCAGTGAAACCAATGACTATTTTGCTAAAAAAACTTTAAAAATTCGGCTCTTTATTTAGATATTTAGGTTATGGTCGATTACCATGTGTAACCACTGACAGCTTAAAAAGTGTACTGCTTTAAAAACTTATTCTGAAAGTTATGATTTTGTGACATGAATTGTACCGCAGATGCCAAATTTCACCAAAAAGAAACACAATAAAAAGTCACAAACCGATCTCTCCTAAACTCCGCCTCTTTAGAATACAAAAACATGTGCGGGTGGACTTTTAAAGTGCCCAAAATCGGCTGAAAAACGTTGATAAAAAGCGCTTCAACCCCAAAATCGACGGCTAAGTTCCCTTGAAATCCATTTTCATTGGAATTTGAAACTTGTTGCTGGATGTCAAAGCCGAAATGTTGATTAATAGCAGAATGACTGGTGCGAATTTCTCCCGCACTTGAATTTGGCGTGAAATTTTGAGTCAATTTACGCCTGCGAAGGAAATATTCATTAGATATCAAAAATGACTTGAAATGTGTGTTTTAAGAACACTTCGTTTGCGCTTTCAAATTTTTTTGAAAATTTAGAAAGATCGTAAATCAACCATGAATACAAGGACGTAGCCAGGGGGGCGGGGGGGCGGCCGCCCCCCCCCCTTCCCGGGCCGGACCAAAAAATGTGCCAGAAAGGGCACTTTCAGACGACGATTTTGTCGACAGTTTGAAAAATTTTTGCGCGCAAGCGCGCATTCTCCCTTCACAACATATCTTTTTGGCTGACCAGTCTCCGCGGCCTAAAAGCCAGTGAAAATGGACTCAATTTATGTCCATGTCGCTGTATATGCCTGTAAAAAACAGACGAATACTGCTGTTTTGCCGCCAATGCCAACGCCAGTGGCGCCATGGCGTGGCGCCTACGAATGGCGTCAGCGCCATGGCGCCATTCCCCTACAACGGGGGTAAAATTTTAGGGGGGGGGGGCGCCGCCCCCCCTGTTCGCCGGGCTCCGTATACAATCCGCCCCCCGCTCAAAAATCCTGGCTACGTCCCTGCATGAATACAATTGAGTTAACCAACGAGTTATTTTCAATCTCCGTCAACTGTAGTTGACGAACACCTAATTTCAGTAAACTCACGCGCCATTCAAAGTTGATTAATGAGTTTACTAATACATGTATAGTTCACTGGCACTCAACTAGTACTCCATTGAAAAAGAAATAATAAAAAAATCAAAAATTAATTCACCTGAAAAATGAGAGCATATTGCACGGGTAGACCACATATAACCGTTGGAACAAAACCGTGAATGCAAATTTTATTCGCTCAGCGGCATTTGCGAGTCCAGTTAGATGTGGCTGCGTTGTTTTTAAAGCAAAAATGTGTCCATTGGCTATGCAAAATATTTTCTGTGAGTGAGTCCATTAATGATTTTCCTTGCATGCAGTTACGATTTTGCACAATATTTTGCAAAGATAGGGTTCAAAAGGAAATGCGCACATTGAGATGGGTAAAAAAAACAAAATAATCAGCGATTGAAAGTAAAAATTGACAAAGGGTGCAAAAATTAGCTCTTGGACGAAAATTGCTGAAAATTTACTCCACATAGGTAGATAACCAATCGATTCAGGGATGGGGCCTGTAAGTTATAGTACTAGGGTTGGCCGATGTTTTTTAAACGTTTTTTTTAAACAACGTTTTTTTTTTAAAAACATGACGTCCGAAATGTGTTTTTTTTTAAAACATCGGCCGAAATTTTTAGTACTAAGCACTAGGTATTTTGCAAAATTTTTGCGTGCAAGCGCGCAATTTCACGCACAATTTGGCATTGATGGTTGTTTTCATTGGTTTTGTGGCATTTTTAGTATCAAAGTATCCATTTCTATGTGCTACCATGGGTTAATAAGCCGTCATATGTTGCTGTACTATATAATATCGAGGTAATGTGCTTCCATGTACCTCCACAGTGTGTAACTTCACTCCCAAAGTAACAACCTCCTTTTAAAAAAAACATCAGAGTTAAAAAAACGCGTTTCGATCTATAAATATCAATAAAAAGTGATATATTTTTTTCCAACCCTAATACTAGCCCGCACAAATTGAAACCCATTCGGAAACCCAGTCCATTGAAACCCTCTCTAATAAATCTTCACAAAATCCTTGCAAAACCATATCGATGCAAACCAAAAGACAAATTTACCTCAGCCATAACTCTGTGCAAAAACACTCCGGCCCTCCAAAGTGAATTTAAAATATCATCCAAACTTCTGCGATCTAAAAGTGCGAAATGGGGTACCAGTGCAGCCAAAATGCAAAGTGCTGAAAAAGCGTTCGCACAGGAGTTGTGTAGGGATTTCGAAGCCTGAAATTTGGGAGTGTCACTTTATGGCTCTACATTATGGAAATTTCTCGATAACTCATGAATAAGCTTTGAGTTTACCTGAATGAAGTGTCCGTCAACTGTAGTTGACGGAGGTTAGCAGTGACCCATTCAGGTAAACTAAAATGCGTTGGAAGCTTATTTAAGGCGGCGCACAACGCAAACCGGAAATACGTTTAGGGTTCAAACGGGATCCCGATCCCGAATCCCGAGAAATTTCGGGATTTTGTGGTCCCGACCCCGATCCCGAAACCTCAATCCCGATCCGGAAATTTGAAAAAGCCAATCCCGATCCCGATTCAGAGACTTTGAAAATCCCAATCCCAATCCCGAAAAAATGCCCCAATCCCGATCCCGGAAAAATTCACAGCCACAAAAGGTGCCAGAAATGTCAGTTTTAAAGAACCATTTTGTATGCAGTTCAGGGACGTACGCAGGATTTTTGAGCGGGGGGGGGATTGTTTACGGAGCCCGGCGAACGGGGGGGGGGGGGTGCGCCCCCCCCCCCCCTAAAATTTGGCCCTATAGGTGAGGAATGGAGCCATGGCGCTGGCGCCATTTGTAGGCGCCAGCGCCATGGCAGTATTGGCGTTGGCGCTGGCGCCAACGTATACTCTATATAGGTACCGATTTAGACCTATAAACTGCCGGCAGAAAATATTGGGACATTTTTGAAAAAAATTTCAATCGCAAATTATTGCGGAACAAAATAAATTTGGGGCGGGCCACCCCCACCAAAAGATAGCCCTAACATTTCTCTACAGGAACCCCTGGGGGGACCCCTGTAGCTGCTTTGATGCGGCCGCAGGGGCGCCTCCCGTAAAAAATTTTCATTTTTGAGATGGCCTAAAAAAACGGGACATTGTAGTCCATTTTTTTGCGCTCTTTACACGCATTGTGTAAAGAGCGCAAGAGGATGTCGTTTGGATATTCCTGTAGAGAAATGTGCGCTCTTTTGTTCTAGCTGCATAGCGCTGCCTCTATCCTAAAGTTTTCTGCCAAAATTTGTCTGCGAAAATCGACGTTTTTTGGTCGGTTTTGGCAGTTTTGACGCTATTTTGTTTGGCGCCTGCCCGAATATGCACGGAGGGGAGCGAAAAGTGAATGAAAGATGCACAAAAACATGGCGCATCTTTCTAACAGCTCCAAATTCCCCAGAAGTCCCCTCAAAAAAAGTTGTTTAAGAAAACCGACTAACTTTTTCTTGTCCAAAACGACGTTCAAGTTCAGGCAGTCTTGACGGTGCTCCTGCAGCAGGAGACAGGCCCACACCGCGCGGTTGCGGTGGTGGCAAGCCTGATGAATAACTTTGGGCGGACCACGAGGGATGGGAAGCCCCTCGTGGCTGTGTAGCAGCACACGGTCCTTGGAAAGACGTGGCGACAAAAAGTTAGTTTGAGTGTTCTTAAACAACTTTTTTTGAGGGGGATTTTGGGTAATTTGGAGCGGTTAGAAAGATGCGCCATGTTTTTGTGCATCTTTCATTCACTTTTCGCTCCCCTCCGTGCAGATTCGGGCAGGCGCCAAACAAAATTGCTTAAAAACTGCCAAAAGCGACCAAAAAGCGTCAATTTTTGCAGACAAATTTTGGCTGAAAATTTTAAGATATGCGCGGCGCTGGGCATCTATAAAGAAAGCCCGTGCATTTCTGTACATGAATATGCCAATCCGAACCTCTTGCGCTCTTTACACAACGCGTGTAAAGAGCGCAAAAAAATGGCCTACGATGTCCCGTTTTTTTAGGCCATCTCAAAAATGAAAATTTTTTACGGGAGGCGCCCCTGCGGCTGCATCAAAGCAGCTACAGGGGTCCCCCCGGGGGTTCCTGTAGAGAATTGTTAGGGCTATCTTTTGATGCGGGTGGCCCGCCCCAAATTTATTTCGTTCCGCAATAAATTGCGATTTTTTATTTTTTTGATTGATGTCCCAATATTTTCTGCCGGCACTTTATATAGGACTAAGACACATGTTGGACACTTTTGATGCTTTTCAGGCTCCTGAAAATACAGGCCGGCCGCCCTCCCCCTGCGTACGTCCTTCATGCAGTTTACAAAAAATTTGCGCGCAGGCGCGTATTTCTCCACCTCCCTCTATATCTCTGTTCCATGGGTATAGATACCACTACAAATGGACTCAATACAGTGCCCATTACCAAGTTTAAGGTTAATACACATGCATATGGTAGACAGTGGTGTGAATGACAATGCCAGGCAGCCCATTGCGCAGTGCCTAAATGGATCCATAGCATTGTTTTGAATGGCAATTTAATCCAACGTTTCTGGCACCCATTGTTTTTGGTGTTTTGGGTCATTTTGTGAAATGTCAGGAAAAAACCCCCATAAACCAATTGTTTTAGGCCTAAATCCCGATCCCGAAAAAACGCCAATCCCGATCCCGATCCCGAAAGGTCAATCCCGATCCAGAAATCTCAAAAAACCAATCCCGATCCCAATCCCGAAAAGTCAATCCCGTTTGAACTCTAAATACGTTCCCCAAATCGAACCTATATATTGTCAATTTCATCGAATTTCTCAACTTAAATATTGTTTTCACATCGAAACCGTATGGAAGTCCCTGAAAAGAATTTAGTCGCCCGATATTTCATAATTTTTCATAGATAACAAGTGAATCTTGTACTCATTTTCAGCAAATTCTTCAAAATGGCTGAAAATTCCAATTAAAAAATGCCACAAAATTGGGAAATAAGGAACCCCTACTATATCCCAGCCATTTTCAAAGCGCTGTCCCACTACTTTTCGAACACACAAATAATTCACGTCAATAAAAACCAACAGAAGCGGCATGGGGTCCCGCCAAATTAGTGACAACTCTCAAAATTTGATGCTGGCAAACCAACGCAATCCACGAAGGTTTTCTCTGTAGGAGGTGTCCCAAAATTGTGAGACACTCTATTGGATTTTGTCGCATCGATTCCACTAAACGGTCGAGAAGCATCTGAATTGAACGGTGTTTTTTTAAATTGTTTGTTTTTTAAACTGACTTTTTTTCGAAATATTTTACGTAATAAATATATCCGGCATAAAAACACGCACACGGGGAACGTCCCGTACCCTGGCAATTCGTCAGGGGTCATGAAAGTTATGGGTAATTATGTCATGTAAATACAATTTTAAAAATGTAAAATACAACTTTTATGACAATCGTCATAATTGTGACATTAGAAAAGTAAGTGAAATTTAACATGGCATTAGACAAATTGGTCTAAACTATTACACGGCATACTACAAATTTTTGCTTCATCACACAGGACATCTAAATCTTACAGTGCGCAGATTCAGTCCAAGACTAAGAGACACAAAAAAGTGTTTTTCAACAACCACGTTTAAAAAAACTTTTTTAAACCCCCAAACCGACTTAAACCCCAAACCCCTCCCCAAAACAGACACTGTGCGCTGGTTCCCTGACCAATGTCAAAAGGTTCACGCAGTGGGCGGAGCCACATTGGATGTATCGTTCCAATAGCGGTCCAATGCACGCGGCTGGGTGAATTGCGGGGTGGTGGGTGATTTTGGATTTTGAATTGTGTTTTTCGATTTATAAATATCAATAAAAGAAGATATTAAATTTTTGAAATTGTTAATTTTTCAGTTAAGTCATAATAAACCCCCCTCGAATAACCCGCGCTGAAACAATCACCGCCGGGGGGTATTTCGAGGAACCACGGTAGATCACAGGAGCGTACAGGGGCGAACCCCCCACTGGATACCCCTGGGAACGTATTTTGGACGCCAAACCCCACAAAGGCCACCTCCAGAACATGTAAAGTGCACTGTAAAATGTAATGATAAATGTCAAACAACCAGCGAAAAAAACTAAAAATTGACATACAGGTTTGACACAACCTGACAAAAATCCACGACATTCGTTCTTAACAGGACATTCGAGATTGTCGTTGACATTTTCCAACGTTCAAGGAGCACCCACACTAAACCCCCCCCCCCCCAAAAAAAAAAAAAAAACCCACCCGGTCGAGCGACCAATTGATGTTTCAAAGCGCTATAAACATCATCCCAAGCTCTGCGATCGACCAAATTATCTAGCAAGGCAGCTAAGCGTCTGGCGTCACTTTTCGAAAATTCGGATCCGGCATTTTGTGGGGTTGAGGCGACGCTAGAAGTTGCTGATTGGCTGGCTCCGCCCCCAACGGTTATTGGATAGTGAGAGTGGGGCATTTTGGCGGTTTTTTGGTGGTTTCTGCATTGGTTTGTTTTGTGGATGTTTGGGGAAGATGTGGGAATGTGTTTGAGCGGTCTACTTTTAAAACGAACTGTTACTTTGCCTACTTTGCCTAGTGGAGACTTTTTCTAATTTTTTCCCAAGTGTCCACATTTTTCCAGAAGAGGCAAGTGACGTTGAAACACTTAAAAATGGCAAAAAAAGCGCAGGGCCGATTTTCGGTGCGCAGTTCAACTCAATTTTCGAAAAACTTGGAGTTATCGACTTTTAGAAATAGACGCCTCATTTGTGTTTTGTGTCAGAATACCCAGTCATACCAATGGCCCCACGCGCGCTAGTTGACATGGACACCAAATGTCAACTGGTTCACAGCCCAATCCAAAGTTTGCGTTTGAGCGTCGATCGTCGGCTCGTCAGCAAGCTTTGAATCGGGATCGGCACCAGTTGACATTTGGTGTCGATGTCAAAACTAGCGTGTGTGGGCCCTATAGGACTATGCTTCACGGAGAACCTTATAATATTTCACAAAAAGAAATTCTTAAGATTGCAAGATTACAAATTCGCCGATATTGGAAGGAATTTAACGTGATACAGATAATTTCGTTTCTCTATTAAGATAGCTTATGGTAGATTTCGCGGTGAGGTACGAGGTCAGAAAAAGCAATATTTATAGCTTTATCATAATTTAAATTTCTGCATTCAGTTTTTCAGCCGGTTTTAGACATTTCATGGCGATACGATGGCATTTTTCGAATTAAAAGTACTTGCAACAGACTAAATGTTTTTCTTCAAAAAATTCGTTTTGTGGGCATTTTAAATGAACAATAAGTTTCAAAAATTTGAGTAAAGTAAAGCAGCAAACATTGGCAAACATATAGAAGCCATTTATAAAAAAGAAATCCGACAGAAATAGAACTTTAACGTTTCATTTATTTCGAAGCGGAACTTCAAACAACAAAAACCACTTTTCAGCGATCCAATAACACTTTTCAAAATGTAAAACAACAAAAGTAAACAACATTTATCGTCATATTTTATCACGCCTCGGCACCAGGCATCGTCCTAATGATGTCACTGTCGCCTGAAAATTTGGGATAAAAATTAAAATTAAGGGCAAATCAGGATAAAATAGAAATTCAGAAAGCGACATAACATGAGGCATAAAAAAGTAAAAAGTCGTTTTACTTCTCTTTTACATCGCTTTCAACTTCCCACTTCTAGCATGGTTTTTTACTTCTCCACTTACGGAATTGGCCCCCAATCACAAAAATCCTAAAGAAGTCTCGACAGCAAAAACCCATTGCCATTTTACCCTGGCCGCAAATTTGAAACTTTGATGATAAAATTTGTCACTTAACAGTAGTGTGTCAACAAATTTTTTTTTACGGAAAACGGAAACGGAAAACTTTTTCCACTTGTCGAAAAACGTATACAGAAAAATTTTTGCACTTGCCGGAAAGGGATAAGAAAATTTTGCCTGCGGAAAGCGGACATGGAAATATTTTTGCCTGCGGAAAACGGAAACGGAAAAAATTTGCACTTGCCGGAAAACGTAAACGTAAATTTTTGGCACTTGCCAGAAAACAGAACGGAAAACTAATTTTAAGGATTTTAATTTCAGTGTTAACAGGGCACTGCATGCCGACAGTTGTGTCTCACACAACGTTGGCTATGCAGTGTTTTATGCTCAGGTACTGAGATTTTTGCGCATGCTGAGCAGTAGAACTGAGGTGATAAAAGAAACACGGGACTTATGTCTCGAGTTTGAGCGAAATTGTTTCTGTAGGCTCCGCCTTAAGAGAGTGCTATTTAAAGTTTTTTCTACTAATCCAGCACTGACTTTCCCCCTTGGTGTGCTATCCATTTCCCACGTTAGGAGACTGGTCACGGAATGTGTGGATTACCAAATATAAAAAGAAAAAAGTCTAAAATATCAGTTCTACATTTTACGGTTCTCCCAATGTACTTTGCTTCACAAATGCAGGTACTCTAAGCAAATTCGGTTTCGGTATTTCATTTTTCGACGCGTTCGCGGTGGTGTTGGGCCACGGTCTGCATCGGATTTGGCAACATGCCAGGTGGTGGCAAAAACGGCAAACAGGAGCCGAAGAAAAAGCGCAAACGTCAGGTGTGTTTGACTGTAAATGAATGGTGTGTATATCAGTGTCGAAAGTTCTGTTTTAAAGAGATGGTGCCCTCCAGCTGTCAACTGATGATTCCTGGCTGGAGGGTATATACACGTTTTGACAGAAGGATGAAACGTGTACCAACTCTATAAATGAACTTCCGGGACAACGTGAGTAAGGTGTGGCAATGCCTACCCCTCATGTCTCTCTGGAGATTTTTGTATTTTTCATCGCCGGGTTAAATTTAAGTAAAGGTTTGCAGTCATGCACCTAGGTTACCAGTAGGTTAAGCGCTTTTCCTGTCAGCCATTCGGTGCGGGGTGCGCGTGCGGACGCCGTCATCCATTGGGAGCGGCTGCACATTCTGGTTGAGCGAATGGAAAATGAGTGTCACCATTGTCAAATGCGCACGCATTCGCTCCCACTTCTTTCCACTCTCCCTATCTGAGCCAATACGGTGTGTCCCTTTTAGTCGCTCAATTCGGTAAAAAATATCGCAGAATATTTCGAAGAATTCCACCAAAGAAGAAATTGAAGAGGCGGAAACAGCCGGTTGTCAATACGCGCGCTTTTCTGACCAAGGCAGAGTTTGAGCGATGGCAAAAACGATCGTTTGATCCCGTTGAGGCTTTTGTGAAAAAACATAGCGTGCTTTTGCAGAACTTCCCCCATTTCGGTGTTGGCTCAAATAGGCTGATAGATGTAATTAAAGGGTTTCTCCTGGATAGGGTTAAAATGCCCCCCGTGGAGATTGGTTTTTTGACTGAGGTTAGGCGCTTATCGCCGAAAACCGTGCGGCTTGAATTCTGTCGGGCCGATATCGCCGAAAAATGTGTGAAATTGTATCGGTTGGAGTTGAAAAAACAGGCCATCACGTTCACTGGCCCCCACGGTGTCACCATGGCGCCTGTCACCTTTATGGCAGATCGCACTGAGTCTCAAATGAAATGCAATGTTGAATTGCAGAAAGTCCTGCACCGCCTGCGGAAGGAGCAGGGGTTTAGAAAGGTGTGGCAGCACGATCTCAACCAGATTGGTGTCACGTTCATGGGCAGGCCGGAAAATGGCGCCCCTCTGATTCGCTCCTGGCGCAAAATCCAGGAGGAGCTCGACGGGTTGCGCCACACCGAACCGGAACTGTTTGGCGCGGTCTCCAGCGGTGCGCCGCCGGTGCGCGGTGCCGACACGGTGTCGGACACCGGCGCCGGTAGCGATGGTGGAGAAAGTGTCGATATGGTCGGTGAAATTGTGACGCAGCCATTGCCTGGCTCATCCAAGGATAATGCCCCGGACCTGAATAAGACGGTGCCATATGGCACTGTATCCACAGTGTGCCGCCCACTGGCGACCTCAACCCCCTCTACCAAGAAGGTGATTTTGGGCGGCGTGGGGCACACTAGGGTGCAGGCGCCAGACGGCTTGAAGCCTAGGGCGCCGCTGAGGACTTAATGGATCTGTATTTGGTACGTTTTCGTTTTTCGCTTTAGTTCACGGGTACGTGTTTCGCGTGTGCGGGTAGCGTTGGTTATTTATTGTTGATTTGACTGTCTGATTTATGTAGGTCTAAAGGGTGTGATCCTGTCCTCTCGGTATGTCAAAGGATACTGTAGGGCATTCGCTGCATGTTTTTAAATGAAAAAATGGTTCATTTTGCTACTGCTACCATACTGGCAGCCCCAGTGAAAGCACCTTTGGTTCACGGTTTCGGTCCGGGCTGGTCCCTCCCGTGGACAGCAAATATCTAAGCAGCCAACAAAAAACAATGTGAAAATTTCGGTGTTGAGAGAAGGTATTTGGCTTTAAAGTTTTTGCCGGAAACTCAGACTTTCGAATGGGATGATTCGCGTGGGGTGGAAAATTATGAAAATTGTGAAAAGCTGGATTGCCAAGTTTGTGAAAATGTCGCTGTAGGCACCGTTTTTTCCAGCAATGTGACAGGGAGGGCGTTCTCTCAGCGCGTGGACACCCAAACCAGTTGTAGTACTAAAAATGTGGTATATCTTATCACATGTAAAAAATGTGCGTTTCAGTACGTAGGTGAAACAAAAAGAATGTTTGGCACGCGTATGAGAGAACACCTTGCTGCCATTAGAAAAGGGTCTAATGCCATATTATATAAACACTTTCGGTATTGTGGTGTGCAGAATATTTCCTGGAAAATTATCGATCAGGTGTCAGCGCGACCAGGATGCAACTTGAAAAATACGCTTACAGAGCGCGAATCGCATTGGATACGTGTGTTAAATACCGCCTGGCCACTCGGCCTTAATCACAAGGTGAGAGGGGCGGGGTTGGTGCACAGAAAAAGTTTTTCGGTGCTGCTGAAAAATAGTCAATTTCCGTACTTTTCGGTTCCGGTGCCGCGGCTACCGAGACCACATTCTGCGCGTAAGGGTGTTGGACTGAGGGGTCGGTTTGCACCCCAGGATCTAGATTTGTTGGTGTCTGGGTTGCGTAGGTTGACTAAGTGGAACTGTAGGAACAGAGTAAGGTGCTGGTTCGCTGAGCTATCGCAGCTAAGCGACGCCAGGTTGTGTGAAATAATGGAGGTGATTTCCACCTGTCACGCAGTAGGTGTGGATTGTGAATTCTTCAAGTTTGTGAGGTGCCTTAATTTTTCGAAGGTTCACCGGAAACTGGTGAAGGAGAGGGAGAGTAAGAAGCATGTTGTGACGTTTAAGTTTCCTAATAAGGGTATGGATCTGTTGAATGTGGAGAGGATTTTGCGCTCCAGTGGCGCTTTAAGACTGCTATCAGCTGAGCAGCGTGAGCTTTTGAAGCGCACGCGCTTTTGCTACTCCTATGACCTGCCTTTCTCTAGACTTGTTTTTAATTATAACTCAGCGTTGAAAGGTCTGAATGAAAAAAGTATCATTCAGCTTCTAAACAGTAGCTGCGGCTGCTCTGAATCAAATTTCCTTTATCAGCCGGCGGGGCATGTTGTGACAGGTAATTTAGACTTCTTTGAGGATGAGGGCTTGATAAAAGCACTCAAAAGAGGTAGTAAATTTAGGTTACCGCAGGTAGTGAACTGGGATGACTGTAGAGCGAGCCTGCTTGGAGGGTTCGCTAGGCTGTGTGACTTGTTGAACAAAAAACAAAGTGCCACTTTTGGCAGGTCTGAATGGATGGGGCCGATACAAGGCGCCATCGACAGGGCGCTGGCGCGCCTGGCTAGCGTGAAATTTCAACATACAGCGTACAGCTATTCTAGACGCTACTTGGAAGAGATCCACAAAGACTACATTGTTGCCCCAGCAGACAAAGCTGCGAGCAATTATGTGGTGATGTGTAAAAAATGGTATGTGATGCAGCTGTGTGGTGAGCTGGGTGTGTCTGTTGTGGGTGGAAAGCTGAGTGCCACGGGTAATGATACCTATGGTTACTTTGGTAATTACCAGGATTGTTGTGATGGTTTGTTTGAGAAGCATAAGGGGTTGGTGTGTAGGTTTAGTTATGAAATGGCTCTTGCCAGTGATGTAATTCCGGTTCTTTTTGCAACCCCAAAGTTGCATAAAAATCCGTATAAAATGCGCTTTATTGCGGGGGCTTCAAAATCGAGTACAAAACCTGTGTGTCGGCTAGTTCACAGAATACTGCACTTCTGTGTGAGTAGACTGGAGAGCTACTGCGACACTGCTAAAGAACAGACTGGTGTGAACCACTTTTGGGTAGCCAAAAACTCAATGGAGGTGGTTGATAAAATTCGCAACATGGACACCCCCGTCACTGCAGCGGTCACAGCTGATTTTTCTAACCTTTTTCCTAGCCTGCAGTTTTCTGATATTTTTCAGTCGCTGGACTATCTGGTTGACTTGGTTATGAATAAAAAGTACTTATGTGTGTCCTACAAGTTTGTCTCAATTAAGGGTGATAAAGGTAAAAACGCGTCGATGCTTTATCTTGAAAAAGATGAGGTAAAAACGCTTATTAGAGACAGCATTTTGGAGACTTATGTCCGATTTGGAGACTTAGTGTTTCAGCAGGTAAAGGGCGTGCCGCAAGGCGGCGCGCACTCGAGTAGTGTGGCCATTGCCACTTTGAGTGTGTTTGAATATAAGTTTGTCAAGGGTCAGGGTAGGCGGTCAGGGTGTAGTTTTGATGGTGTTTTTAGATACGTTGATGACATCATTGCCATCAACTGTGAGAACTTTCTGGATATGGCCAAGGATATTTATCCAGCCAATCTAGTCCTAAACAAAACGAGTGACGACTCAGCTGTGGCAGTGGCTTTTCTGGATTTGAATTTGCACTTAGGGGGGGATGGTGCTATTAGTCTATATGATAAGCGCAGGGATTTTAATTTCAGTGTTAACAGGGCACTGCATGCCGACAGTTGTGTCTCACACAACGTTGGCTATGCAGTGTTTTATGCTCAGGTACTGAGATTTTTGCGCATGCTGAGCAGTAGAACTGAGGTGATAAAAGAAACACGGGACTTATGTCTCGAGTTTGAGCGAAATTGTTTCTGTAGGCTCCGCCTTAAGAGAGTGCTATTTAAAGTTTTTTCTACTAATCCAGCACTGACTTTCCCCCTTGGTGTGCTATCCATTTCCCACGTTAGGAGACTGGTCACGGAATGTGTGGATTACCAAATATAAAAAGAAAAAAGTCTAAAATATCAGTTCTACATTTTACGGTTCTCCCAATGTACTTTGCTTCACAAATGCAGGTACTCTAAGCAAATTCGGTTTCGGTATTTCATTTTTCGACGCGTTCGCGGTGGTGTTGGGCCACGGTCTGCATCGGATTTGGCAACATGCCAGGTGGTGGCAAAAACGGCAAACAGGAGCCGAAGAAAAAGCGCAAACGTCAGGTGTGTTTGACTGTAAATGAATGGTGTGTATATCAGTGTCGAAAGTTCTGTTTTAAAGAGATGGTGCCCTCCAGCTGTCAACTGATGATTCCTGGCTGGAGGGTATATACACGTTTTGACAGAAGGATGAAACGTGTACCAACTCTATAAAAAAAATTGCCTGCGGAAAACGGAAAATGAAATTTTCGCCAATGAAAAAATGAAATCCGCCAGCTATCTATCTATCCCGGAGGCAAAATTTTTGCCTACTATCCCCTAAACCCCCCCCCCCCAAATCGTCCAGCTATCTATCTATCTGGAGCGATTTTTGAAAATTCTTGGCCAATTTTCGCTCAAGATCGCTAATTTTCGTACCTTTTTATAGTTTTCCGCCTCCAAAATAGCTAGTTCATGTTCATTATCGCCTATTTTGGCTATATATGTGCTTATATACTTATTTTTAGCCATTTTTCACCTACTTTTAGCGATTTTTTCCCCTTTTCTTCCTTCTATACCTCGGAAAACCCTCTTCTATACCCCCGCGGGGGTCCGAATCTACAAAACATACCCCCCCCCACTAACCAGCATCAGTAATGCTGAGAGTGCAAACTCGGAAATACCTCCCGCACGCGGTGCCCAATTCGATGTTCGTCCCGTTGTAGTGGTGCACGCCACATTTGGACAACATCGCGTAGTACTCGATCTCGGATTTTCTGGGGGGGGGGGTGGAAATAAATTTGATTGATTTTGTTTTGAGGGGGTTTGTTTTTGAAAGTCGTATATTTTGTTTTTAAGTTGGGTGGAAATATTGAGACTTGCACCAGTGCACGGGGTCACAAAAATTTGTTGAATGTCATGTAAAATTTCCAGCACTCAGTAACAAATAATGTCGAGTAATAATTTATTTTTACTGATATTTGACATTTTACATCATATTTGACTAATGTGCATGCCATTTTTCAGTCATTCAACCACGTAAAAACTGAAAACGTAAATCAGCTTTCAACACATTTCTGCTTTATAGGATTAGATGACGTTTAACTAGTTGACATAAACAAGAAGTGACAGATTCTAGAGAACTTAAATTTAAAGCTGATTTGAGTTTACGAAATTTCGGTTGAAAACTTGTGTGCTAGGTCATTACGCAACGAAAAAGTTTCCCAAAAAAACAACCTGATGGGTGGGCAATTGCTCGCAATAATGACCAATTTCGATTTGCCATTTCGCAGAGTTTTCAGCGTTTGCTTGTAACCCAGACAAAATCGGCCAGATTTCATCACCAGCGCCAGACGGGCGTTGATGTTTTCCGCGGACTTTTTCTGCGATTTTTGACGGAAAAATGGAATTTTGCGCTGGAAGTTTCGCAAAAAAAAACGTGAAAAATATTTCGGCGACTTGTAGGACTAACGGTTTTTTTGGCGGACACCATTTTGACGCTTCTTTTTGCTTCCTGGGCAATTCACCAGTTTCCAACAATTTTTACCCCTTTTGTTTTCCTTTATTTTCCAAAATCGCGAAACTATACGTCGTATTTTCGGGTGGAAACAATAACAGGAAGATACCCTGTGTGTTGATTTGGCAGCCGGACAAAGTTTCAAAATCTCCATGAAAACAAATAAAAGAGGCCAAATATAGCTAAAAACAGGTATTTTACCATGTAAAAAAAACGAAAATAGCTAGTATGCTGGGTAAATTAGCGAAATTGAGCACGTTTTAGCAATTTTGTGCAGAAATTAGAGAAAGCTAGCTCAAAGTACAATACGCAATTTTAAAATTGGACGTGGCCCAAGTTTACATACGCGACCCGATACGAAAAACTGTATGCATTGGATGATTGCCAAAATATGTTGTTGTTGTTTTGTATTAAGTTCCGTTTATATCCAAACTTATGTTTTTGCAAAGTTTCTGGGAAGGTTTGAGAAGATGTGTAAAATAATTAGCCACAATTTAGCTTAGATATGCTTCACTTGTACAACGGTACAATATGTATGTAGTTATTGTGCAACATTTCATTTTCTCTCAGAACTTAGTGAATTTTTGATGGCGTATAACATCCAAATTTCTGTACAACTCTCAGATTGTCACCAAAACTAAAAAAAGTTGCGAAAATGTCGGAATGTGAAAGTAGAGCGTCTGATGTCATTTCTACGGAAGTTTTTGACAACCAATCAATTTTGACAGTGGAAAAACTAAGGGAAACAGCAGAATGTTCACTGGAACAAGCTACCAGGTAAAAAATTGTAGTCATTTTCAACCTATTTTTGAATTTTGGCACTCATCCAAAAGTGTTAAATCCCGCGTTTCAGCTCAATGGCCGATGTTTTGACAAAGTCGAAGAATTCTGCTGATCAATTAAATGCGGTTTATTTTATTTGTGGAGAGCAAACTGATTCGAATGGGAATTCTATAACGAAAATTTTGTTGGTTCCTGAAAATCAAGTTGAAATTGCAAAGGAAAAGTTTCAAATTGTGCACAGCTGCCATGTGTATTCGTTGTCACTTAAACAAATAAATGTGAGTAAAAATTTTTTTGTTTATGGAAAGTGGCCTGTATAGTTTTGAGTTAGTTTGAGTGTTAGAGTGTAAATTGAGGCAAAATCACTCAAAACTTGCTCGGCGGTAGTACTATGGGACTGAACAAAATTTCGGGGGGGTTGGCGGGGATTTTTTTCTTTTTCACACGGGTACTGACACTTGTACACGTAGTGTATGCATTTATCATTCACATATCAACGACACCATAAGTCGCTGAGGCAACATGACGTCGTCAATTTTAATTCATTACCGTATGATAATTGATGACTTACACACACTAGGGGTCGTTTGGGAGGGTTTGGGGGGGGGGGGTTGTTCCGGCATATTCCGGCCAGGGGTCGCTGACATGTGTACATGCGGTAATCTGCAGAAAGAATAGGTATATGGAAATAAAATAGGGGGAAATCCCCATACGCGACGCACGAGAATGCGCGGCAGTCACGTAAATAAGACTGCCCGCGCATGGTTTAACTATTAAAGCTCAGTTAACAGCGAGTCTGTTAACTGAGCGGTGGCTCAGGTGGAAGTGCTCGCGCTTACCGCGCGAGAGGTCCTGGGTTCGATCCCCGGGACCACCCTTCCTCCCTGAGCCACTGTTCCTGAGTCACTGTTAATTCTTAATTCGGAATTCTTGGCATCAGCCTCCGAGTGGTTTCCAGACTGGCAGTGCAGCTGCCACTTGCTCCACATATGTGGATAGCTGTGTCATTTACAGGGGGTTGGGGACAGGGTAAGCTAAATTTTGATCCTCATGGGGTTGGACACATAGTAAATCTATGGGCGATTTGGGTGGGGGGTTCAGGGGTGAGAAGCCAAAAAATTTGTCACCGGGATAAATAGATAGATAGCTGAGCGTTTGGGGGGAGGGGTTACCCCTGACCCCCATTTTCCTACCCCTGGTTCGGTATAGAAGGCAAATTTTTGGCCTCTGGCTCGATACATAGCTGTATTTAAATATATAAATATTTGTCACATTTTAGTATTTTTCAATCATCTCCCCATAACATTTTCTGAACCATTTTCCAGGACCCCTCAGCCCTATACGACAATGAATCTGTGCCCCGTTCCAAAAATGTCGGGACACCCAAAAATACATCGCCGTGTGAAAATACGGTGAAAGCGCCGGAAAAACGTCCCGATTCTGTTGAAACGGTAAACTCTGACGAACCTGGTCCTTCGAAAAAATGTGAATTGCCTCCAAAATCTAAAAGTCGTGCGGAAAATTTCTTCAAGGTTTGCGCATTTTTCAAATTTCATATTTTTAAAGTGTCGTAATTTTTTGTGTCATTTCAGAATGCGAAATCTAACAAGTTGGACAAAGAAAAATTGGTTGAAAAGGATAAATGTCTTGCTGAAAAAAAGAGTTCTGAATCAAAAGTGAAAACTCCTGAAACATTGGAGAATGAATCTGGTTGGTTGTAAAAATAAAAATAAAACCCACCTATTTTGGAACAAACGGCAAATTGGTTTTTGAGAAGATTGGATAATTTCAAACAGGTGTCAATTATATTTTAAGGTGAAATTTCACTGAAAGCCCCCCCCCCCCCCTCGTTTTGTCACTGCACAGTTGTCGCGATCTAATTACGACGTATATGCGGATATGAAATCGCTCAACTATATGTGGAGGAAATTTTCAGCCATTTTCGCTATAGCTATAATCCTGGAGACCCATCCATGCACTAATCCCTTAAAATCATGACCCCCCTCGAAAAATCGAACTTCAATTGCACAATCAAATACTTCTCACATTTCCGCAATTTCCCAGCCCCCAACAAATCCTGCGTGGACCTATTCACCACTGGTGATTCCAGCCCGGAAAAAAGTCCAAAGTCAAACGTGACGAAAGATGAAAGTGCGAAATCGATTGTGACGAAACGGGACAAACCGAAATCGACAAAGAGAAAATGGGCGGTAAAGGATGGCGAAATTTGTGAAGGATTGAAGGACAGTGAAAATGCTCAGGTAAATTGTGAAGCTTTTGAAATTGTGTGATTTTTCCTGATAGCAGGAATTTATAACCGAATTGAGGTCATCACAAATGCAATAAAATGTTTGAAATGAAATGAATAATTATAAAAGCAAATATAAATATAAAAGCAAATTAGGGCACTTCATACTGACAATTTTTTCGAGTCGTTATTTGCTTGCTTTTTGAACATTGTGGGTGTTATTATGCTTTTGTGAGAAAAAATTTAGCATATTGAAGTTTAGAATTTGTCACAAAACACGAAACATCCTTAAAATGCTTTTCCATTTTTTATACGATAACTTAAAAATTTTCAACAAATTTCTCACAGCTTCCTAAAAACCAAGAAACGTCAGAAATCGAAACCACAGCTCCAAAAGCGAAACGTACCAGTGGACATAACTCCCAGGGTGTTTATGTACACACCGTACCTGCTACTTTTATGGATGACGATGGATTTTTGGGTATGTATTTTTTTCTCTGCAGAAAGAGCCTTTGAAATTAGAAACATCAATGTATCTTATATCAAGAAGTTGGGTATCACTTTTTAATGGACGTATTCTGGACATGGCCTCACTGCAGGGGTTTAGTAGGGGGGGGTTGGGGCGAGGGGGTTACCCCCCGCCCCAAATCCGCCAGCTAAACTGGCTAAACAGATAAATTCTTGTTACATAACATTGATGTTTCTAATAGAAGGCTCTTGTCCTCTGATCTACATAATTATTTTACTTCAATGTATCGTGTTTAACACAACTTACCACATATCACTTTTGCTGACATTTGTCCACTTTTGCTTACAGTTGCCCATGGTCATTTTTCAAAATAATCGTTATTTTCCGCCCATCACAGTGACGAAAAAAGTTACCGAAACCGTGAAAGCAGAACCGGCACCGGATAAACCGCCGGAACACTTGAAACCGGTGCAGCGGGGTAAAGTTGCCACGAAAAAGGCACCGGTACCGAAACATCAGGCATCGCTGACCTCGTTTTTCAAGAAAAAGTGATTTTTGTGCAAAGTGTGATTAAAGTGACAATTTAAACAGGTATACGTAATTGTTCCGGTATTATTTTTATTTTAATGCCCCCTGGGGGTTATTCAACTAATTACTGTAGCCTGCGTGTGTAATTGTTTCATTTGCACCAATGAAGACAAAAATGTATTGTGGCATTAATGTAAAATGTTTTTGGTTTCAGCTGTGTTTTCAACACGTATGTGTTTCGGCACATTTTTATCTTGTGGTCATTTGCGTGTGGAGAATGGGATGTGCAAGATCATAACTTGAAAATCCCCACAACGTGACATTTTTGAAAAGTGTTGAGATGTTTGAAAAGCTGCCAAGCATTCGTTTACTTACCAATTAGCGATACTCTCAATGGGTGTCAACTGGTTTCCATGTCAATTCAGATTTTAGTTGACGGGTGGCAAGACAATTATCAAGTGCACATGCGACAATGTGGAAGGAATGGACAGTGGTACTTATGTGCATTTGAACATCGTTCTGCGACCCGTCAACTAAAATCTGAATGGAAACTGAAACTACCTAGTCGGCCCAGTTGACGCAGATAAATATTGTCAACTAGTATGGGTGTGTAGTTAGAGTTCAAACGGGATTGACTTTTCGGGATCGGGATTGGTTTTTTGAGATTTCGGGATCGGGATTGGCCGGGATTGGGGTCACGGGATCGGGATCGGGATTGGCATTTTTTCGGGATCGGGATTGGGGTCTTGGGATAGAGATTTTGGCCAATGTTTTGGCATCCACAGTTGTTCATAAAGGTCTAAAAACACTGTTGGATGTCAGAAACGTGGCATACACAGAACGCTGGGGGTTTGCGTTCACATTTTTGCATGCAAAAACGTCGTTGTTTCACTTTTGATAATTTCCACTATTTTTTCCGTGATCGGGATCCCGGACTTTGGGGTTTCTCGGGATCGGGATTTGAAAAGTATCGGGATCGGGATCGGGACTGCTAAATCCCGGAATTTGACGGTATCCGGGATCGGGCTCGGGATCCCGTTTGAACCCTATGTGTAGTCACAGTTATGGTTTCGCGTATTGTCCATTTTTTGCACATGCAATGAAATGTGAATAATTTGTTGTGATCAAGTTTTCTTTATTTTTTTAGATCAGAATGGATGGAACGCTGCGGCTGCGGGATGTGCTCCGAGATAAAACCAAAGTAATTTTTGGCGAACTTTTTACGCTTTCACTTTTTTACGCTTTTTAAACGGTGCCGCCAAGGTACTTCAGTGGGTATCCGGGGTTTAACCGCCGTGGAGTTAGTGTCGGTGGCAAATCGCGGAACGATGTGAAAAATAGCAAAGTGGGTATATAAAGGTATTTTTAAAAAACCACTATTTCTTTATATATAAAGGCAAATATGGCCGTAAATACGGATTAGAAGTGGCAAATTTTAATGGTGAAAATATACGTAAATTAGAGGATATGTGTGTAGATAGGACGAAGTTTCAGAATTTTTTCAGATCCGTGAAAAATATTGATTGACGACTCATGTTTCTAACCATCATTTTTACTGCGTAATTTTGATGGAAAAATAACCTTTTCAGGGAGATCGTCGAATTTATGACCGGCTATTGTCCGTTTTGCAAATTCCCGCCACTGCGTCAAATGAAAAAGTTGGTTTTTGTTGTTCATTTTTTTCTATTTTCATTTATTTTTAGCGCAATTGTCACTTTTCTTCGTGTTTTGACCCATAGTCCTTGGCCGCGCATTCTTCATCAACTGGATAAAAATTCTGCGGCCGAAATTTCTGGGAATGAAAATCAGTTGTTAAAATGCATTTGCGTCTAATTCGTATTTATATTCACTATTTTTTCAATTTTCCAGGTAATCGGTCAATTATTGGAACAGTGCGAGGATGTTGTTGATGATTTAGTTTTGGGAGATGTAGCTCAGTTCGCGCGAACTGTTTTGGTGCGTTTTTGTCAACTGCTTTTGCGAACTGCCTAAACGAAATGGAAATTAGGAAAATAGCTTTTTACTAGCCCAAAGGGGGCAGTTCCACACTCTGTAAAATGCCCTATAAAATGTCAAAGGTCATACAAAAGTGTCAAAACTAAACGTTCGTTTGCCTTTTTACAGAACATTTGACACGACTTTTACCACTTTGCATGACATTTTTCATTTTACATTGCATTTTACAGTATCTGGGACTGGCACCTGAGCTACAATTTAAAGGTATAAATGTAAAAAAAAATATTTGAAAAAATTCGTTCTCAGAATTTGGACTGGTTTCAAATGGCGCCCAGCTGCGTCAGTCAACACGCAGAATTGGCCATGAATTTCTGCACTTTGGGACCGCTCGTGCGCAAGGCGATTTGTCACAAATTGGTCAACAATTTTGCACCCCCTATTGGTTGGTTTTACACTTTTCGATGTTTGAAGGGGATTAAATTGCTTTTTAAAAGGTTGGATCATTGCCAAGAGTTAGAGTTATTTCAAATCCAAATCCAAGCAGAACATAAAATTGTGAGCAGAACACTGTATTTTTAACGATAATAAAAATATGGTGCGGTATCTGTCCACAAGTAAAAAAAATCATAGGTTTTTTTTCACCAAACGAAATATTTCTCGATTTTAACAAATTCTATCAACTCCATTCAGGGGTCTCCTAGGGGGGGGGGGGCTGCCCCCCCCCCAAATCGGCCAGCTATCTATCTATCCCGGAGGCCGCTCAGCTATCTATCTATCCCGAGGCAAAATATTTGGCTACTACCCCCAAAGGGGCGTGGGTCAGTGCCCAAGTAAAACCGGTGCCCAAGTACGCCCGGTGCCCAAGTATAAAGACCGGTGCCCAAGTAAAGTGCCCGTACTTGTGCACCGGGCGGCTGTTTACTTGGGCAACACTTGGGCAACACTTGTGCATTACTTGGGCACGGTTGCGTCGGGCCGGGGCGGGCCGGGCCGGGTTTACTTGAATTGGAATTGGGGAATTTTCTGTTTTCTGGGGAATTGGAAGTTTCATGAAATGCCATGAAAAGTGTCAAAAGTCATGGAAAATGCCATGCAAAATGGCAACTGAATTGCCGTCTTGCAGGGCATTACTCATGCCTTTTGACACTTTTCATGACATTTGACATTTTACAGGGTCTGCGAAGTTGAATTGACGTTGAATTTCCTCGAAATAACCCCTGGTGCCAGTCGTAACTCCTGTAAAATGTCAAATGTCATGAAAAGTGTCAAAAGTCATGGAAAATGCCATGCAAAATGGCAACTGAATTGCCGTTTTGCAGGGCATTTCCCATGACTTTTGACACTTTGACTTTTGACATCTGCGTGTTTCGGGGTATGTTGTATGAGAATAGCAATGCTTGGCAGGTATGTTATCTGCACCACTCCCATCACTCCTATACGCTATCGGCCCCCTATCGCTCCCATACTTGCACCTGCCCGGTGCCCAAGTAAACATCCGCCCGGTGCCCAAGTAAAGAGCCACCCGGTGCCCAAGACGGACACTTTACTTGGGCACCGGGCGTACTTTGGCACCGGAAATTATACTTGGGCACCGGGTGTACTTGGGCACCGGTTTTACTTGCGCACTGGCTCAGCGCCCCCCCCCCCCCCCCAAAGACCCCCCCCCAAAGACCCCCCCCACCCAAATCGCACAGCTATCTATCTATCTGGAGTCGTTTTTGAGAAAGTTTGCCCCAATTTTTGCTCAAAATCACTAATTTTCGCACCTTTTTATAGTTTTTCACCTTCAAAATCGTGCTTTCCGGCTATATACATGGTTATATACCTATTTTTAGCCATTTTATACCTACTTTTCGCTACTTTTAACTGATTATTAGCGATTTTTTCCCCTTTCTGCTTTTTTAACCTTGAAAAAGCCTATATATTGTGCCTCCGCCTGCCCCCCCAAGCCCCCCAGCCCCCCCCCCACAAAAATGTTCAGCTATCTATCCCTCCGGAGGAGCCATTTGTTATCTATCCAGCCCCCGAGGGCCAAAATCCTGGTGACCCCTGACTCCATTCACTGATTTTTGCTGCGGAGAACTTACAAAAAGACATTTCTCAACCGTGTAGACGACCCTTGAACCTTCTTCATTTTTAAAACATTTAATCACTTTTAACACAAAACGTTGCCATACCTTGAAAACACCCCCCCCCCATACACAGATGAAAGTCTTTCAAAAACGCCCTGGCAAGCAAATGAGTTCTCAGTTAGTGTGGAACAAGTTGACAGGGTTGTGAAAGAGACGCATGCGACTTTACAGAATATTGCCATGCAGTTCCCTTTGTTCGTTTCGGGGTTTTTGTTTCTTTTGGATGTTGGCGAATTGGCACCAATTGTCAACTGGTTTTGATGTCAAATCTGATTTTAGTTGACGGGTTGCGGGACAATTTGCAAGTGCACATGCGACAATGTCGAACATAAATCAATATTGGTACCTGTATTTGAATATGGTCCGGCAACCCGTCAACTAAAATCTGAATGGAAACCAGTCACCCCAGTTGACAGCTGATCCTTGTGCAATAGTGATTTTTAAATGTGCTCGTGAATAACTCTGCGAGCCGTCAACTCAATTGCATGGCTGAAATATGGAACTTTGCTGCCTTTTCTGCGGCTATTTTGAAGATTTACAGCCCCATTGACCGATTTTTATGTCCCCAGTCCAGTAAAATTTTTTGATAACGCACAGAGATACACTTTTTCAGAGTTTGGCCCCTAATACCAAGGGTGTTTGAAACTAGTTTTCCGAACCCAGTGTCAACTTTGAGATTCAGAAATTATTTCGACCAGTTGGCAGTGTTCCAATGTTTTTGTCCGATCAAGGATTTGAGAATTGCAACGTTTGAGGTTATGATTGAGAAATTGATGGATTTGGAGGTGTGTTTGGCTATTTTGGGAAATGATTTTTTATAATGTTATTTTTACTTGAATAAATCCTTTGGGGGGGGGGGGGTTGTGGTGGCTTTTTATATAAATTTTTGATGAGAATGGTCAAGGAAAGAATGGGGGGTAAACCAATTGGCCCCCACACACTGGATGTCAACTGAATTCGTGTCAACTAAATGTCAACTGAATTGAAGTGATACTGTGATTTCAACTTCTATATCTGATAGAGCATAGTTAATTTTACATCATGACACTTCATTTTCATTGTTCCTGTTAAGTATGATGCTTTTTACAAACTTCTTGTTTTATTCAATTGACCCTAGTGTGTGTGGGCCCAAAGTCAATGTCAAGCTGATGTCAATTCAATGTAAATATTAATCTCATTGCAGCTATGTGTGAAAAAATTTGATGATGAACAAAGTGCCATGACAAAAACGGAAAGCTGTGATTTGACACAAATGGTAAATTTTGGACACTTTTTACACGTTTTTATGTGTGTAAATACATCGCTGTGCAAATGAAATGCCCGCATTATGTGGTAAAGTTAATGTATCGAGTTTTTCACATACACCTGGTTACCTATGAAGTTGACTCATCAGAAAATCATCGAATATTCAATGGTTGAAGTTGAATGCAGGCATTTCAATTTCAATTTGCAGAACTTTTTTCACTTTTATTTGGTGAGCTGCGTATTTACTAACCGAAGTTTCCACCGCATAAATAATTAAAATTTTACTTTTTCCAGCCAACCGGTACTCAAGTGGAAATTGCATCCACATCGACATGTGTTGTTTCGCCCCAGGACGAATTGGCACAGATCGAAATTGAGCGTGTCCAAAGAGGAAAAGCCCAAAAAGAAACATTGGACAAGTGCTTGTCTGATTTGTTGACCATCGTTTTCAATGTCGCTACTGGGAAAATTGGTGAGTTGTTGATTTGTTTTGTGCGTTTTTTAGATCGGGGTTCGGTATTCATATTGATTTCTATTTGGCTTTTATTTTGATTAAAAATTGATACTGGTATGAGTATATCCGTTATTTGACAATAAGTTGTATTGAAGAGTGCTAGATATCCGATATTATTTATTTTCTTGTCCTTTTGGACCAATTCCGCAAGTCGACAAGTGTAAATTAAAGTGACAAATAATTATTACCCGTAACTTTTTTGCTACTTATACGTTCTGGGGGCAGCCCTGCAAAGTCAAGTGTAAAATATCAATTCAAATTTGAAATTAAAAGATCATCATCAATATTGTCGACAATTTCTCAGATTACGGTAACACGGCAAACAGCGACAAAAATGAGTCATCGACAAACGCTGAAAAAAGCGGAAATGAACAGAAAATGGGCACGAATTTGAGCGCTTTGCATGTATTATTTGAGGAGACAATTTCAATTTTTGAGGCCCATGTATTAACTGCAACCAGCGCCAGGACTGTGCCGTATTTCTGGTTTTACCTGTGCTCATTTGATGAGGTTTGTTAGTGTTTGAAAAATTTTGTTTTTCATTTTGAAATTTGATTTGGGCTTATTTGGTTATTCTGGCTCGCAATTTTTTTCAATTTTTCCACCAAATTTCCCCATGGGCACATTTTTTGCCTAATTTTCCCCTCAATCTCGGTTAAGATGAAAATATCGCGTAAAATTGTCCTTGATTTTTCAGTCGCTCCCTTCCGCATTTTGCAATTATTTGTGGCATCTTTCGTGCGGTTTGACCACACCTCAAAGTGGCAAAAAATCGTCTGACAAAAAAGGAGTTGACGAAAAGGAACATGACCAAAATGCGGGAACTGGAAATAGAGTTGGGCACAGCGCCGTGTGTCATTTGGCGTGTTTTTTGGCCAGACATAAATGTGTGGATTTGACGTGCGTTAGAATTTTTTGGCGTTTTGAACCCCCTCATCCAGTTTTTAGACGTTTTATACCTCTATTAAAGACAATTTTGAAGAAAAAAACTGTTTTTAATTTTTTTTATTAATATGTTTTTAAATCAGTGTGTCTGACAAAATATTTATTTTTTCCATCCCTACTCTTGCATTGAACAGAGTTGCGAAAGTGTATTTACACTTGCCCGAAATACCCGGGTAAATGGGTATTTATATTTACATTTACACTTTCATAAAATACCCATACACTTTTTTTACACTTTCCTGGGCAAAATACCCGGGCAAATACACTTCAATCCCGTTATTTTATTCTGTCACTTTTTCAGCATTCTTCTGCGCTGGATCGACGAAATGGTCGAATTTGCGCATCGCTATCAAAATAACGTGGAGGTTGTGAACAGCGGAGATGAGGGTGCGTTTTTTTGTTTTTAGGGTTGTCAAGATAATTTTTGTTTCAAATGTCACGTTTTTCGACTGTTTTTTTATTTTATTTTGAAAGTTCATTGAATTCAGCGCCTGGGGCATCGCATCGCGTTGAATATTTGTATAAGTAGAATAAGCTTGAATGTTTAAAAGAAAAACGTTAAAAGTATGCGATCGTAACATTAATGCTCATTGGTTGAGTGGCGAGTAAAGTGTAAAGCCCACTTTGTAAAGTGTTCATCTAGGGTTGATCGGTATTTTTTTAAACGTTTAAAAAAACACGATATCCGAAACGTTTTTTTTTTAAACATTGGCGGAAAATTTTAAGTACTAAGAACTAGGTATTTTGCAAAAAATTTGTGCGCAAGCGCGCAATTTCACACACATATTGACATTGGCGGTTGTTTTCATTGGTTTTGTGGCATTTTAGTATCAAAGCATCCATTTCTATGTGCTACCGTGGGTTAATAAGCCGTCATATGTTGCTGTAATATATAATATTGAGGTAATGTGCTTCCATGTACCTCCACAGTGTGTAACATCACTCCCAAGGTAACAACCTCCTTTTATAACCTTGTTTGATCACTATTCCGTGCCAAACTTCACTTGAAGTCACGAACATTTGGCATAAGGCGATATACGAACATGTAGACACAAATGTACATTTTTGACACAAATCACCACTTATAATGCTATCCCATGGCTCCACAGACATTATATGGTCATATATAACATTACAGAGTATTGCCACTTGTCTGATATACCTAAATTTATATATGTTGATACAAGGCCATATGGGAGCTTTTAAAAAAACGTTTAAAAATATATTTTTTTAAACAGGGCGTTAAAAAAACGTTTTCCAACCCTAGTTCTATCTATTTTTAAAAGGCAACGTTTTGTAACATCCCACTTAACAACGTTTCTCTATGTTTTTAAAACGCAATTTTAAAAACACGCAGGTCACACGAAGCACGGCCTTTATTACGCAGTGTGCCACGCGATTTTTCTACTTTTGTCTTACAGAAGCGGCGAGATATTTTCACACAAAAACATCAAACAGAGTGAGTTTTAGTTAGGTAGTTATAGTTTGAGTTTTTGATTAAATTTAAGTGTCAAGTTGTTATAAGTTTTGGGCTACTATCCCATAACCCCCCCCCCCCAAATCGGCCAACTATAGATCTATATGGAGCAATTTTTGAGAAATTTTGCTCCAATTTTCACTCAAAATCGCTAATTTTCGTACCCTTTTATGGTTTTCACCTTCAAAATCGCTATTTCAAGTCTTATTTTCAGCTGTTTGTGTTCTGTATAATCTTATATACCATTTTTCACCTGCTTAAGCCATTTTTTTCTTTTGGCACTATTTTCCGAATTTTCTCGTTTCGAATGTGAACAAACATCTCTTTGGCACTACTTTCCTTGTATTTTATATTTACTTTCGACTCTTCAAAATCTGGCAAAAAAATTTTTTGCAGCCATGCCGAAAATCATCGCTTTTCGATTGGAGCAAATCACACATCACCCGTTGAATCCATTGAGATACGCTTCACAGCAGGTGGGTGAAATTGTGTGTTTTTGTGAGGTGAAAATACTCGGCTGACTGCGCGGTATGCATTCGCGCGTACTTATGTCTTATGCGAGAACGCGCCAATGGCCCCGTACACGCTAGTTGACATCGACACCAAGGACGTATCCAGGGGGGGGGGGGTTGCAGCCCCCCCCCCGTTCGCCAGGCTCTGTAAACAAGCAGCCCCCCCCCCGCTCAAAAATCCTGGATACGTCCCTGATCGACACCAAATGTCTACTGGTTCCGTTCCCAATTCAAAGCTTGCGTATGAACTTCATTCGTCGGCTCGTCAGCAAGCTTTGAATCGGGATCAGCACCAGTTGACATTTGGTGTCGATGTCAACTAGCGTGTGTGGTTCCAATGCCGAACTTATGCACGCACTTTGACAAAACAATAAAGAAGAAAAAGGCGGAGTCGAGTGGAAACAACGTATTGGCCCCACGTACGCTGTGTCCTAATGTCAACCGATCCCGATTCAAAGCTGCGGACGAGTGGACGAAGAACGTTCAAACGCAATCTTTGAATTAGGAACGGAACCAGTTGACATTAGGTGTCGATGTCAACTAGCGTGTGTGGGGTCATTATGTTTCGTACCCGAAATCTTTGTTTTTGTATTTATGGTGATGGAGTGGTTCATTCAGCAAAATTTTTAGCTTGCTGACCATGGAGTATTTGCATAATCACAACTTCCGATGAAATCTGTAGTTTGTATTGTTGTTTCACTATCACTTATGTACTCAGATTTCAATTTCAATATTTCACCAAATAAAGTTCAAATACCGTATTACCTCGAAATACCGCCATGGGGGTTTATTATTTCGCCAGCAAAATTTGAGGGGGGGTTAATTCGAGGGGGGTTTTATTATTTCCTCAGAAATTTTCGTAAGGACCGTAGTAAATATTAGGCATTTTCATACCCAAAACAGGTAAAAAATGTGTCCAAACAGGATATATTTGGACATAAAAACGTAGATAGCTACACAAACTAGTCTATGTGTAGCTGCAATGTAAATTAACAGTAATATACATCATGTACATTGCATACATGACGTATTTATTATGTACGTGACGTACATCATTCCGAATGAGGGGGGGTATTTCGGGGGGGGGGGGTTATTATTTCCCCAGTCCATTTTGAGGAGGGGTTTATTCGAGGGGGGGGGGGTCAATTCAAGGGGGGGGGGATAATTTGAGGTAATACGGTAAGAATAAGAACAATTATTTGTTCCCCAACAGAAAATTTTCGCCTCCGATAATGTTGTGCGCAGTTTTTTTTACTCTGCAAAACGTTGTGCAATTTTTTTGAACACAATCCAAAATTACCATAATACCTCATAACATAAACACCATATTTCAGGTTGTCAAATCATTCGCCAGTCTGTGTCGCTCTATTCAGCTGGTTTACTGTATGGGTCAAATACAGAAAAATCGCCTCACCAGGAGGCCCTACGATTTGGACCCATTCGAAGTGCAGTGGGTTTATGAAAAGTGTGATCATTTGGAGTGGTTGGTTTGATCGATTTTTTTTTTGTTTTATTTTTTTTTTTTGGGGGGGGGTTGTGAAGGGGGTCTCTGGGGGTAAAAATGATATGGGGGACTTATTGGTGCTACGTGTCAACGGGGTTCAATGTCAATTCAGATTTTAGTTGGCGGGTCGCAGGGATATTTGATAAGCATATGCAGCATTTTTAAAATGTGAATGGAAGCCAGTCGGCCTAGTTGACACCCGATGTTATTGTCAACGATTTTATAGATATTGAAGCCACGTAATTCTGCACGTAAACAAAAATACTTGTCATTTTCTTCAATTTACCTGTCATACGACTTACCAGCTATGACCCTCACATTCAACTTATCCTCACTTCACTTGCAGACTTAACCCTAAGTTGTGAATGATTTATCAATAAAATCCACTTGGCACTTTAAATTCACTTGTCACATCGCTTCACACTTGACTTTTCAACCCTCATCTATTTTCGCAGCACTTGGTCAAAACTATGCCAAATGCACAGAAACTTGCAAATTTGCGAGTATGATGGCATAACTCCGGAAATGCTCGCAAGTGAATATAAATGGAATAAAAGAGTTAGGTTGATAAGTGGAACCGAGCCGGATGACATTGGTTATTTTTTATTTTTTTAATCTTTTTTTTGTTTATTTTTTTGTTCTTTTTTTATTTTTCTGATTATCAAGGAAAATTCAACTTTTCAGAATCTGAGACTTATGACTACTTATCACATTATGTGGAAAAGCCAAGTAAAGTGGCAAAAATGGATGGCACTTTAACTGCCGCTTTACATGGAGATGAAAATGCGCTGATATCTACTTTCTTGCAATGAATTTTTTTGCAAATATTTATTTTGTTTGTTTTTGTTTTGAGCTGTGTTGGAACTTGGTTCTGTTCCAAAATTTTAAAACTTCAGTGAAATTTGCGCGAAATTTCTGCAAAAAGGGTCTTCAAATCACGACGAATGTTCTAGTTTTTTTCCATTGTGGTACCGTTATTTCTTTCACCACACCAATTTTTACTATTCTACCAAACAAATGTTTCACATATCTTTTCAGAAATGGTCTGATTGTTTCTGTAAAATTGGAGGCTAGAATGTTCTATTTTACTTTAGAAATAGTATGATTTTTCATGCTGATTTGGAAAAAATGTGGTGTTTAAAAAATAATGGAACTAAAAATTATATGTTACATATTAAAGCCATTATGGTCAAAAGCATTCTCAAATAATATTACTCTTGAAAAAAAATAATTTTGGAACGGACTTAGTTGGACTGTGTAGTGCCAGTTCTGCAAGTAGACACGTGACAAAAAGTGAGTCAAGTTTTCAATCATGTGGTTTTTCTCGCAATTGTGAAAGTTTATGCAGACACAATTTTTGCTCTTCCAACTAATAAATACCGGTATTATATTTTTGTTTACAAAAAGTGTCTGCTACATGTACTTGCCATTACTTTTGCATAAGGTAGAATACATTTTTAAATAAAAATACGTTTTTCATAAAAAGTGTACCGGTCATTTTACTTCATTTTAACCACATAATCTTCCTTACTACTTTTTGTCAAATTTCCACCTTGTGAAAATGGCCCCTGGATATGTTATTTTGTTGTGTACAGATGATAGTCAATTTTTCATTGAAAATAATGTTGGAAATATTTATGTTTCTGCAATCTTATTTGTGGAATGGGTTCATGCTATTTATTTACGTGATGTTGCCCATTGTGACACATGATTTCTTATTGTTGAATTTAAAATGTTGAGTTTTAAATGAAGTTAACAAAAGTGTGACTGATAAAAGTGGCAACATAAAATTCTCACCTAAAGTAAAATTTACAAGGAGTCAATTCTGCACCTTGTTAACAGTTGTGATAATCTCTGCACGAAATTAATCAAAAGTGGTGGTAATCTAATGGTGCTGCGCGCACTAGTTTACTGCCAGAAAGCAAAAAAATTGGTAAACTCATAAATCAACTGAATGGGATTTGAGTTTACTGGATTTTTGTTTGTCAACTGCAGTTGCCTGAGTAGAAAAAGACATAAAAGTAAACATGAATGTGTGTCAGGCTTATTTATGAGTTTACTAAATTTAAAAAGTTATTTTTCTTCGGTTTTGTTTTTGTTCAGATGGAATGCTGTAGATTTCATTCTAAACTGCGATCAGTCGACAATATGTAAATACATATTTATAATATTTTCACTGCTATGTTCCAATTTCATTAGATAAAAATACATACATACTCTGATATAATGTTTAAAAAAACTCATTTACATAAATGATTACACAACCAAAGAGCGAAATTTGTGTCTGAATATCGCATATGTTTGAGTTTTTTTTGTAAAATCAAAAAATAAAAACCAATAAACATGATGCTTTACTGTGTGATTATCCTATCATTAGCCTTGATGCCATCTAGTGCAGACAGATTTCTGGATGAAGTAGTGCTCAGTCTGTTCCAAAAATAGTGGGCCAGGGCTTGTGTTTTTAAGTCTACTGTTTGCACACTTTGCACCACTTTGGCCCCACACACGCTAGTTGACATCGACACCAAATGTCAACTGGTTCCGTTCCTAATTCAAAGATTGCGTTTGAACGTCGTTCGTCCACTCGTCAGCAAAGTTTGAATTGGGATCGGCACCAGTTGACATCTGTGGGCAGTCCCAAGCCCTGTAAAGTGTAAAGTAAAGTGTCAAATGTAAAGTCAAATGCAAAGTCAAGTGTCAATCAAAACAAAAAAGAAAAGATTTTATTACTGAATGTTGCATGACAATTGACACTTTACTTTGCATTTGACTTTACATTTGACACTTTACTTTACACTTTACAGGGCTTGGGATTGGCACCTAATGTCAACTAGCGTGTGTGGGCCATTTACTAAAATGTCTTGGGAGTCAACATATGTGGACATATGTGCTCTCTGTATATCTGCATGTGCAAAGTGCATACAAAAAAACCCTGGACATTTGCATTCCTGGTGATTGGCATTCATGCCTTGGACAACAATCACCCCTCGGGCAATCCCGGACCCTGTAAAATGTAAAATGTCCTGTAAAGTGTCAAAATTCGTCCAACGTGCCCTAAAAAATAGCCACGCATTCGCCATTTTGAGTGGAATTTGTGTTACCTCAATATTTGTTGCTTTTTGTGGCTTTTTGACATTCATGTGCTCAAGAACGTATCGTAGGGCCCCCCCCCCCCCCCCTTCCCAGGGGTGAGACTTGGAAACCCCCAGGAAATGCAACTTTTCTTCTAAATTTTAAGTTACAGGTTTGTGAAAATTTTGTGGCCAAGTGTGCAAAAATGCAACAAAAACTGCCATGTACTTGGTCCAGCTGAAAAGTCCACGGGCAGTGCTCGCCATTCGCGCTAGGAGTAAGCTACGGTCATAAAATTTTGACACGTTAAGATATCAGGTGTTTGAGTTTTCACCTAAAATTTTACCCCTCTAGCTTCACCCACTGCGGAACTGTGGGGGTTACAATTTCGGTCATTTTGTACTGATGTACACATGGTGCTCTAGCTCAATGCTGCTTTAAGGTGTGATCATGAAACTTTGGCTAGTGTAAGCCACCAGTGTTGGCAATGTGCCAGCACTAACCACCATTAGCTATGATATCATCACCCTAGTCCATATTGTCATTACTGTCACTACCCTCACTACCAAATTCATCATTCTGCCTCTCCTTCTCAAAATAGCCCCCCTTGGAGTCTACTCACTGCTGTTTAACACAGGTAATGTGTCCACTACACATTAGTAATGAAACATAGGGAAATTTTATTCACAAAATTCATTTACTGCACATTTCATAACAACATTAAAATGACTGCAATGCAACATGATCTCAGATGATCACCAAAAACACCCATCATAGTTCCCACGTTTCTTGCACATCACCCTGATCTGCATATTAATTTTACCTTAATCGCAAAGATGTTGATGAAAGTGTTGAATACTATCAGCACATTGCCAACACTGGTGGCTTACACTAGCCAAAGTTTCACGACCACAACTTAAAGCAGCGTTGAGCTAGAGCACTATGTGTACTTCAGTACAAAATGACCAAAATTGTAACCCCCACAGTTCCGCAGTGGGTGAAGCTACAGGGGTGAAATTTCAGGTGAAAACTCAAAACATCTGATATCTTAACCTGTCAAAATTTGACAACCGTAGCTTACCCCTAGCGCGAATGGCGAGCACTGCCCGGGGACTTTTCAGCCGGACCATGTATAAGACTCTAGATTTGTTTAAGTAAATATGTAGACTGTATATAAATATTTACACTGTTCTAACATAATACAGTCATTGTTTTCACCTGTATTCTGCATTGCTCGGATGACAAACCGCAGCTTTTGTCGTTTACATTCCTTATACACTCAATTTGTGACGGAGGGGGGGGGGGGGTTTCGAGGGGGGGGGGGGGTTATAAATTCATAGTGCCCATTTTGAGGGGGGTATTTCGAGGAAATACGGTAATCAAACATACCAAAAACATTGTGTCATAACTACAAAAGAAACACATTTACATTGTCTCACTGTTTATGAAACAAACTAAGCAAAGTCTGAAGAAGCAAAATATTATTCTGTTGATGATCACGATGGCCCAGACACAGCACTGTCTGAAGAAAGGTTTGCGTGAGCAAAAAATCATTTTGGTTGAGCAATTTGGTTTTATTCTGCAAATGAAAAACTATCGATAAAAATTATATTCACACAGCTTTTAATACGTATTTTCATTTCATCTTGCAGTGGTGCCATTTTCTTCTGACATACTGGCACTCTGCCAAATTTCCTACCATGCTCCAACTCCAAGTTCCTCACACACAATTTCAACACGCAGAGACAAACCAAAGATCAAATGTATGGATACTTCTGGGTGTGGTGATGGTGACTTTTGTCTGGCTGGATGGTGTGAGGAAAGTTATTGTGGACTGGGCAGATGTGTTGGCCTGTGTGTTTATTTTGTTGAAGTCAAACTTTTTCAGCTTGAAAATTGAGGCTTCTAAATTGTTAAGCAGAGACTTTTATGTTGAGCTGTTTGTTATCATACAAAATTGAATAGTGGAAATAGGCGCTACGCACACTGAAGCCGAAATATTCGGCATACGCACGTTTTTGACAAATGCCGAATTAAATGCTGAATAGAAAAAAACTTGCTGAACTCAAATCGTCCGTACTCTTGAAAATTAGGCGGTTTGTCAATTCAGCATGTATTTCAGCATTCAAAAGATGCGTACACTTTTTCATGCGGAAACCATTCGGCAAAATCAAATGAAATGTTGAATGCTGATAACGCTCAAATTCGTCCGAATTCGTCCGAATATCGTGCGCACGTTTTCAAAATTCAATATGGCAGCCCCTAAAATGCTGAACTTAAAACGTCCAAACGGCAATTTTTCAATTCGGATTCGGCAGATGAAAACGTGCGTATGCCGAATATTTCGGCTTCAGTGTGCGCAGCGCCATAGTCTTGGCATGGTGCCAGGAATTTATGTCTGCTCTTACTTTGCTCAAAAAGAAGAAAAACGAAAATCAATCACTACTTGTTCTTTCTTTAGATTCTCTTGGTCACATTCAAATGTATTTATAGGTAGATACAGTGTGCAGTGGGTATCGGGTCCTAAAAATTTCGGGTCGGGTATCGGTTTCAAAAATTTTGCGGGTATCGGGTTCGCGTTCGGGTATTGAGGTCAGGTTTTCAGGTCAATTTGTTGGGTATCGGGTAATAGAATTGTCGTGTATCGGGTAATAAATGTTGGTATTGGGTAATAAAATCATCTGGTATTTGTTTGAACAACAAAAATACAGCATGGTGCAGGGGTCTCCTAGATTTTGACCCTCCGGGGGTTGGGCAGCCTCCATGATAGATAGCTGGAACAATTTTTTTTTGGGGGGGGGTTGTGGGTGTTCGATATATAGGTTTTTTCAGGGAGTAGAAGTAAGAAAAGGGAGAAAAATCGCTTATAGTAGGTGTAAAATAGCTAAAAATGGGTATACAGAAGCATATAGAGCAAATATCTAAATACATACCGTATTTCCTCGAAATACCCCCCTCGAAATACCCCTGTCTCAAAATACCCCCCCCCCAATTTACTGTATAGAGAACGAAATGCAGTTTGTGATCCGGGAAACGCAGAACACATGTTAAAAACAATGAGCATTTATAATTTCAGAGTGGAAATTTTGAGGGGGGGGGGTACACGAGGGGGGTATTTCGAGGGGGGAGCTATAAGTTCATAGTCCCATTTTGAAGGGGGTTATTTCGAGTAAATACGGTATATGCTTTGTTGGACATTCCCCTTGAATAATTCCCCGTTTGAATCATTCCCCTGTTAGACCAGTGAGGAAAAATAATTCTCCCTCGAATAATACCCCCTTGAATAAATGATAAATTTGGTGGGTACAATTTGAACAAAAATGGCATGTTTTGTTTTATTAAAGCATATTTTATCACATGAGTTGATAGAAACATGCTTGAAAACTTTGATGAAGAAATAACCCCCCCCCCCTTGAATTATTCCCCCCTTTGAATAGCCACCCCTCAAAAAGTCTGATCAAAATAAATCCCCGGGACATCAAATTCATCAATTACAGGAAAGCCTTGCCAATGGACTATGAAATTGCCACAGCAGCCAAAGTTCATGCACACAAAGTAATCAAAGTCAACAACTGTAGGTATGATAGTGACTGCACTGAAAGTTACACATGTTTGGCTAGATTTTGTGGTGGCAACTTATGTGGCGGTGTGTGCGTTTTCAGTGGGTAAGTTTATGCTTTTGGGTGGAATTTGTGATTTTTCTGTAATGTTGTGAAGTTTTTTCCTTTGAAAAGCAATCAAAAATGTTAGAAACTGTTATGGCAATCTGCCAAACTTCATTCAACCTGGACTGATAACCTTCATTCACAATAGCTAATTACTTTCAAATATAGATTACATTTTTTGGCCCAGTGCCAACATTCTCAGTGTTGAATCAGCTCAGAGCACTAAACTCCCTTTCTAGACATCACACAGAAGAAAAGTTATGCCACAGCATCAGTGATTGTGAAATGCCAAAACTCTGCTGCAATGGTGTTTGCACGACAATTTCTGAATGTCAAATAATGAAATCAGGAATTCCACATGATAAATAATGATCATCTTTTACATCTCACCAGTTATTGATCGGTTGAAATATATTTTTCATTGCCACAAAGTAGAGTGGGAACATAATGTGGAACCACAATGTTTATTTCAACATTTCACTGTATCACATATTTACTGGTAAATAGGTAAATGTGACTTTTAGACAATGTATTTACTAGTGTATGTTGAAGTTTGCATGTGAAGTAAAGTGAATGTGGTGAAACAGCAAGCTAAATGTTTTTTCGAGTAAACGTAAATACGCACACATCTGGATCTGTTTTATGTCCACAATTCAAACTAGGTAGGCAGGTGCACGATCGACAACGTCACTGAAGTCCACGGTTTTGTTTATTTTTTAAATGGACTGTTTCAGTCCCTGAAAGTAACCTTTGACTTGCAAGTCGCATGGATAATTTCTCAATTGACATTTTCATCAAAGTACTGTAACATTCTGTAATCCGTGCATAACAAGGGGTTTGCTCAATTTAAATGTGTTTCAACAAATGTGTTAGGGTACTGCTCAAAAAAAAGAAAAATATGTAAACCTTCGCTAAATTAGCATAATAAATGGTATGATAATTTGTAAAAGAATTGTTCTGCTAGAAATCTGTTTGTCATGTTTTCTCCAAATAGTAACTAATGTAAACAATTTGTCAGAAAATTAAAAATTAACATCTTGTAAAAATGCAACATTTTAGCGCCATTCTCCTAATGCTCATTCTTTGTTCATTTTCACATGCCAAGAATCCAACAAACAAGTGAGTATATTTGAATGCAATTTTGGACAAGTTTCTCAAAAATTCCCCCTGTCTAGCCCCATCCAATTCCTGACGCCCAATCTAAAAATAATACAAAGGCACAGAATAACTCTCCAATTTTGCATTGATTTTACATTGATAAATTTTTGATTTCACAGAAATTTTTTGGTAATTTTGCTCTGCAGGCAAGGCTCACCAATGTAGACAAAGAACAGTGATTGAAATGTGCCAATGTGCCAATGTGCCAACTTGTCACAAATAAATACACCAACACATGAATATTTAAGTGCATTACATTTCTACTATGATTGGGGGGGGGATTATTCGAGTGGGGGAATAATTTTTGCGTCACTCGTCTAACAGAGGGGAACTATTCAAGGGGGAAATTATTCAAGTGGGGGGAACTATTCGAGTAAATATGGTATTTAGACAACAAGAACATTGTCACATTTATTCACACCAAAATATCCTGGCACAACTTCAAACACTTTCTTTGGAAAAGACAACTCCAAATTGTGAATATGATGCTGATTGTGATGAAAATCACAGTTGTGTTGCCGAATTCTGTTCTGGTGAAATTTGTGGAAGTGTATGCACCTACAGTGGCCAGTGAGTTTGTGGAAGCTATCAAACTGTCAAAATGAAGCTTGTATACTCTGTTCACTTGACACTGTGCATACTCAGTTTGCCCTGGCAGCATGCCAAACCTAACTGATGCATGCAGCTCTTGTAGAACGATGAAAACTTCATTGCTGTGAGAACAATTTACATTTGCATTTGAACAGCGACAATTTTTTCGTCGTTCATTTTCTACTGCTGACAAGGTAAGACATCAAAACTTTTTGAAAACTCAAAGACATCATATAAATTTTACCAACATATGTACCTCCATTCTGCACATTTGGTATTTCGAAGACATTGTTATGGGTAAATTTTTTGCCACTGTTCACAGCATTTTTTCTAGGAGGTTGAGAGTTGCTGTCTTATGCAACTTTTAGTTCATTTATTTTTACTTTTGTGAACAACATTTTTCCAGAAACAATAAGCTGAATTGCAAGAATGATGAACATTGTGCAGCAGATGAAAAATGCTGCTATCTGTTCCCTGCTTATGGTGTTTGCTCTGATGTGAGTGATTGTCAGATTTTATAGTTTATGTGAAATCTTGAAATTGATGAGTGCTTGTATTAACCTACTTTAAAATAAATGGATCATATTGTACTTGTGATGGAAAAGCGCCAGAAAAAAGGGCGCCAGGCGCCAGGGGCGCCACGGAAAGAGGGCGTCAAGGGTTCCATGGCGCCATTCGAAAAATAGGGCGCCAGGCGCCAATGGCGCCAGGATAATTAAGTGCGTACGATACCTTGTGTGCGCTAAAAATGTTTCTCCGGTGCTGCAATGCACACAGTCAATACTTTATTCACTTATCCAGGATGTAATCGACAAAGACGAGACGAGCAACAATTTTTTGCATACCGTACTTAACATTAAACTACATAACACAATGAATTTGTTATTTGATAAAACGATGTACCTATTCACTTGGAATAGATTTTTTCCAATGGCTGTTTACTTGAAGTGGATGAAAATGGAATTGCGACGATTTGAATCCATACATTTACAAGTTTGCAAATGTATGCACCAAATGTATAAATTCAACGGTCCATCATTCTCAGCTTCTTAGCCATCAGACGCGTCTGATGAACCGTTGAACGAAATATTTTCATCCACTCGCATCCGTTCGTCCACCTTTATTGTGAATTTCGATTATTCACGGAAACTCAGTATTTTTTTTTCATTCATGCAGCACTCACCTATAAAACATGCTGGCGCTATTTTGGCGCCATTTCAGGGCAGGGCGCCACGGGAAATGGGCGCAAAGCGCCAAGGGCGCCAAGGGCGCCATGGCGCCTTTCAAAAAGTGGGCGCCAGGCGCCAAGGGCGCCACAGAAAAAGGGCGCCAAGCGCCAATGGCGCCATGGCGCGCCGCCCTTTGGCGCCCTCAAATGACGCCATTCCATCAATTTTTCATTTGACATAAAACTTTAATCACCCTAACAATCTATAGTTTTTATACATTAAACCAATAGCATCAATTGGTACAAAAAATTGCACAAACCAAAACTTTGAATCGTTAAAAACATGAAGAAAATTGTTCCAACACAATTTTCTGCCATTTCTACCCAACTTCTTATATTCATATGGTGTGAGATCGATCAAGATACAATAAATAGTATAAATAATGTGATAAATGGATGCAATGCCACCAAAAAGTGACACATACATCAGCCATGTTAGAAATAACTGGAAGGAAATTCCGCCAGTGGAAAAGTGCCGAAAATGCGAAGTGGTAGGTCAAGTGGCAAAAGTGAATTTGTAACTGAAAATTACTGTTTTTGCTCTAAACCAACCTTTTTTAGACAATTAAAAAACAATCCCCCCTTGAATAATTCCCTTCACTGATGCCGATGAATTCGAATTTTAGGCATATGCTAGATTTGTTGTGTCGAATTGGAGCAAAAATGGCTTGTGATCTTGGTCATACATTTTTTTTTCGTGGAATAAAGTTCTAGAAATATGCTTGCAATTTTTTACGAAATAATAATTTGCCCTCAAAAAGTTTGATGAAACAATTATACAAGTAAATACGTTATTTCAATTTACAAATTTACTTGTTGTAAAAAACATCATTTAGCACTTGTAACTTACCACTTAACACTTTTCTTGTCACTTATCTACTTGCGGAATTGGCACCTGGTCCCACGGGACGTAGCCCAAAATTGCGGCTACTTGAGCTGCTGGGCTAAATAGTTTCCAGTAGTGTTGTCCAAGCTGAAAATGGATAGGGTTGATTTTGATGCTGTACTATTTCAGGAAATAGTGATTTTATGATTTTTTTTGAGGTAAAATTAATAAAACAAACAATGTCAAACAATTTGTCGAATTTTTTTTCTCGATTTTTGGTAGTTTTGATTGAACATGTGTGTGTGTACAAAATGCAGAAAGTGCGAAAAATGCAAATGTGTCTCCGCCAACAGCTTGAAAGGTGGCCAAATATTAAAATGTACCGTAGTTGCTTGAATAATCCCCTGGGGGATTATTATTTCGTCAGACATTTTTGACGGGGGAACTATTCGATAGAGGAATTATTCGAGGGGGGAATTATTATTTCATCAAAATATTCAAGCATGTTTCCATCAACTCATTTCACGAAATATGCTTCATGAACACAATAACGTGCCATTTTTGTTCAAATTAGGTATAACAAATTAATCAAATCTTTAACGGGGGGATTATTCGAGGGGGGGAATCATTATTTCCTCACTCGTCTTACAGAGGGGGGATTATTCGAGGGAAGGGAATTATTCAAGGGGGGAACTATTCAAGCAAATACGGTATTCACAATTCTGCAGGAAAATGAAAAAATACAATAATTTAGTGAAAAAATTGAAAATTCAACAACTGTTTTTGGGAACAGTAAAAAAATAGTAACTCACATCAAATTTGGACATCACAAGCACAAAATAATACAGACACGCTCCACCATAGACACATGCAAAACATATCCAAAATGTATACACTAGATAGTATTTCATATTTCTATCACCAACACATTTGCCAATGAAGAAACAATGGTGATATCTGTTTGTACTGCACAAATCACAACTTTTGCAATGGTAGGATTTGTCAAGTTGTGCATGGCTGCACTTGTCACATTTCTTGATGTCTAGTGGTGTACTGTCTGTTGAAACTTCTGCCTGCATGCAGTAAATACCCATTTAGTGATGCATATTTTTGACCTTATGGTATTATTGTTTTATTTTTGCTGTTTTATGCTCTTTGAAATAGAAAGATTCAAACAGCAGTGGGTAACATCAAACATTAAGAAAAAAGAAATGAAACTTCTATGTCTCAATGTGCTTTTATTTCACCATAATTTCTGAGCTAAATTTCTTTAAACACATTAGGAAATAACGCAAAAACAAACAGTTGGAGGAAATCTGGCAAGTAGCCAATTCGTGAAAAAGTTGACTAATCCAACAACCATCAGGAAATCATTGAGCTTTTTCCACATCGGATAACTGCTGAAAATCACTGGATTATAGAATGTTGCTGCGGGGGTGTTTCAATATGATTCAAAATGATTTAGTCAATGTTCAAGTTTCAATTACCATATTTCCTCGAAATTTATAGTCAAGACGTTCAGACCTGGGGGCAATCCCAAGCCCTGTAAAGTGTAAAGTAAAGTGTCAAATGTAAAGTCAAATGCAAAGTAAAGTGTCAATCAAAACAAAAAAAGAAAAGATTTTATTACTGAACTTCGCATGACAATTGACACTTTACTTTACATTTGACTTTACATTTGACACTTCACTTTACACTTTACAGGGCTTGGGATTGCCACCTGGGCGTATTTCGGGGGATGGGTGTAACTAAAGGGGGGGTATTGTGAGCAAATACGGTGTGCTAAAATTGTCACGAAGTAAAAAAAGTAATGTCAAAATCGTTGTTGGATTTAATTTGTTAATGGATGTCTGCTCAAACATCTGTAATGTTTGTATAAATAGGTGTAGTACCCAATTCAAGCTTCGTATTTACTTATTGTTTCAGAAGTTGATTACAATAGCACTGTATTCACGCAAAACCATAAAATACACTAAAAAAATTCAATTGCCTAAATGCAAACCTGTAATAACTACAGAAATTAGGCACACCATTAGTAAAAGTTGTGATAATTTATTCAGTCTTCTGAACCTAATCTGTTCATCAGCATCAGGCAAAAGAAAACACATTTTTTCAGAGAATTTTTAGAAAAAATCATTAACTTTTTTCACTGTTTGATGGTATAAATGTTGTTATTAATCGGAATACAGAAGGATGTTGGAAAACATTGTTGTTTCCAAAGAACTTTCATTTTTTCAGAAGTTTTGTTCAATTTGTCCATTGCCATCACATCTCTCACAATAGTGAAAATTACATGTCACAAGGTCCATAGTTTGGTTCTTAAGATCTATAGTCCACAGTATAACAATACATAAATATTTATAACAAAACTATTTTTATTAACTGTGTTTGCTTGAATAATTTCTCACCATGAATAATTCATTCCTGTTAAGCCGGAGTTACAGCAGAATGATAAATAGAAGGTGAAGCGACAAATACATGTCGCTGAAAATTCGATTACACAAGAACGCTTCGAGATTTCCATCCATAAATTCACATGTTGAAAGCACTAACCGATATCTACATCGTGTCCAAAAATTATCAAAAAAACCCGAGTGGTTCTTGAGATATAAATATCAATTTCAAATTGGATATTTACACAGGCCCCGGCCGGGGACCGATCCCCAGCACAAAATAAAATTTTTCAAAAGTATATAATTGGCGTGTATGGGTTGTTTGCATATTAATTAGGTGAACTATCACCAAATTAGCATGCACAAAATTTTTGCAAGACGGTTACACGCGCTGATGCATTTTCTTTGGGGGAGTGTATATTTTTTTTTGTATTTGTCTGAAATTTGGCATGTGTGTACTCCTTCGTTTAGTGAGTACGCATGCCAAATTTCAGCTCAGCGCGGTTACCGGTTTTTATTTTATTACCGTTTACCAGTTACTAAGCTTCTTGCAAAAATTTTGTGCATGCTAATTTGGTGATAATTCACCTTAATCACATGCAAACAACCCATACACGCCAATTATTCACTTTTGAAAAAAATTTTTTTTTGCCGGGGACCAGCCCCGGCCGGCTATTTACACAGGTCCCGGCCGGGGCCTGTGTAATAAAATTTGTAAAGCTGATAAATTGCTTGAAGTCCCAAGTTCAATAAGACTGATAGGTGATAAAAATTATGGCTGGTTCAGGTTTCGGGGTCTTTCATCTGACCTGAACCAGCCGGGGGTGACCCGACCCCATCATCAGAGATGAAGTCACCCCCCTCAACGCCAAACCCACCCCCCTTTTTGTCCTGAATGATCCTGGGTGATCGGGAAAACGTACTAACTACAAATGCACAAAACGCCACTCACCCTATTCTGATCGGAAATTTCATTCGATTCCTCAGCACTGGACGCCATTTCGGTGCGTACGGCTGCGGCTAGGCGATCGCTGGGTGTTTGGCGTCTGCGCGGGATTTTATAATTTGCCAGATAAGAAATTAGTGGTTTATTATTCATTCTAATCGATCAGGTGTAGAAATGAGTTATCCGGTCCGCTGAAATAGCCTTTCAAATTTTGCTATTTATCGGCATCTTTTCGCGTTGAGATCGCCGACAAATAGCGAAAAAAATTCTAAGCGTTCTTGTGATATCGAATTTGCGGGACATGTATTTGTCGCTTCACCTTCTTTTATCGTTATGCTGTAACTCCGGCTTAAAGCCGTAATTACTGTTACTCGAAAAAAACGATAACAAAAAAAAGATTCGAAAATTCGAAAACGTTTTCGAATTTTCGATTTTTTTGGACTTTTCGAATTTTTGAGCACACGGTGAAAAAAATACATAAAAGCGATTTCATTTTCAAAAAATTCTAAAATTCTAAAATTCTAAAACGTTTTCGAATTTTCAAATCTTTTTGGGTATTTTTGGTGAAAAATGTGTAAAATTGCAAGAAAATCAACTCAAAACATCAATTTTGCATTGATTTTTTTGTAGCCGCAGAACTTCAATGTGCAAATAGATCCGCGGTAACAGTACAGAAGGGTGTAAAACATTAAAATGTATTCATAATTCAGATTAAAATTTGAAAATGCTATAATTTGATGAATTTTTTTCGAAAAGTCATAAAAAAGATTCGAAAATTCGAAAAGTAGTCAAAAAGATTCGAAAATTCGAAAACTATTATTGGAAAAAATTAGAAAATTCGAAAAATTGTTTAAGAAAAAACACTTAAAAATTTAAATACTTTTTTCATGAGGGTTTGCCATCGTTACATGAAAAGTACGTATACTCGAGCACTGAGTAAATTACGCACCTTTACGTTTCCTCAGAAAAAGTAACATACTTCGCGTTAACATATAATTTCTAAAAGTACCCGAGTACGGAAAACGTATTTCAGATAGCCTTTTATCTTACGTTTTCTGTACTCAGGGGGTGAGTAGAAATAAATGGGGCAGGCCTATAACAGTCAAATTGCATTTTGTATCGGAATTTTCCACAACTTTTGGGAAAGCATCCATATTCGAGTGGTCATGTTCTTGTTCTGCTTTTCAGCTGAGCTTTTGAGTCACATGTATATCCACAGAAGAAAGTAACTTTTCATAACTTTCTTTTCACAAAAAAATGTTCTGGGCAGGGGGGCGGACTTGTCGACTTCTTGCGTTAGACAGTGTTTAATTTCCCGATGCCGGCCCCGATAAATCTGCCTCAAATCTGGGCTATTTATAGACTTTTTACACTCACTGTTCATAGTTGACGTTACACATTTCTTGCTTTTTCCCAAAAAAGTCTGCACAACTTTTATATGGACTTGTCAACTTTTAGCCCAAAATTAAGTGAACTTATAGTCTTCTTGCCCAAAATTTCTGCATTTTTTATGCAAAAGTGTCAAATGTGACACGATGAAAAAGGGGCATATGAGGTATTTTAATTGTGGAAAATGGGCTGGAGCAGCACCAGATCAGATGACATTTCAGGGCCTAACTTGAAATCCGCTATATTTGGACTTGTCCACTTTTAGAATACCGTATTACCTCGAAATACCCCCAGGGGGTTTATTATTTCGCCAGCAAAATTTGAGGGGTGATAATTCGAGGGGGGGGGGGGTTTATTCGAGGGGGGGGGGGTCTATTATTTCGCCAGAAATTTTCAGAAATTCCGCATACTCAGACGTAGAAAAATCGAGCAATTACATAGATGTATATGTGTTTTTAGGCATATATAACTGTATATACACATAAATCCTTCCCTAACAATGCTCAATCATCAGTTTTAACGTGTGTTCTGCATTGTACAGATCACAAACTGCGGTATTTGTCACGTACGTTCTCTTTACACTCAATTTTAGGGGGGGGGGTATTCCGAGGGGGGGGGTTATTATTTCCTCAGCCGAATTTTAGGGGGGGGGGTATTTCGAGGGGGGGTTTATTCAAGGGGGGGGGGGAAATTCGAGGTAATACGGTAGTATGTCTCATTTTTTAATCATTCAAAGGCATACACATATTTATCGGCAATTTATGGTGCGGTGCAGTGTCTACTACGTGAGCTTCAGTTATTTCTTAGTCAGTGTGTTATCAGTCTGTGTAAATAAAGAAAGTAATAAAGTGAAATTGACCTGTTTTAAAGATAACCATGTGTTAAACTGTGATAAAAATAGAGGAAAAAATTAGTGAAATTAGTCTTGAATGTTCACTTGGTGCACTTTCAAACACCTCCAAACAAAGTACCATATTTACCCTAATATAATAGCACTGTTTTATTTTTTCAACTTTTAACCAGCCATTCTGTTTGTGGCTTTAATTTTTTTCAGCAATTTTTTCACACATTTTTCATTTTCATCTACTGTATTTCCTTGAAATACCCCCAGCCCCAGGGGGGGGTTATTATTTCGCCAGCAAATTTTGAGGGGAATTAATTCGAGGGGGGTATTATTTCGTCAGAAAATTTCGTGAAGGATCGTAGTAAAGGATAGGTCAAAACATACCAAAAACAGGTAATAAATGAGACTAAACAGGATTTATTTGGATATATGTAAATAGGGATTACACAAACTAGTGTATGTGTAGTTGCGATGCAATCTGTCAGCAATTAATACACCATGTACATTGCATACATGATGTACATTATGCGAGATGGGGGTGTATTTCGAGGGAGGAGGGGTCAATTCAAGGGGGGGGGGGTTAATTCGAGGGCATACGGTAGTTCCACTTTTCTAAAACCCCAGCCCCAGCCATGTCGCGGCGGCGGCATTGCTTCGGACCCATATACGGTTTGCGTCCGGTACTCAAGGCTGCACTGGCTTTGAGCGCGTCCATTGCTGCCACTGGCACTTTGCTGGCCATTGTTTCTGTTGTGAGTGATAGCACTCGTTTGGTGGCCCACAGAGTAGTTGACACACGTGTGTCAAGTGTCAACTGGGATTGTGTCAACTCGGATTTCGGATTCATGGGTTACAGAGCGATCTTTTAATAATGCACTTGGTGTAATATTTTACTTCAACATTGCCGCGTGTGCATTGAAAGATCGCTCGCTGTGCGACACAAGCAGCCGAAATCTGAGTTGACACAGACCAGTTGACACTTGACAAACATGTGTCAACTAGTGGGTGAGCAGCCATATAAGCGTGGAACGTCGTTGTTGATTGATGTTCTGATCGATTGCATCGCGCAGATATCGGGCGACCAGTACCAGTTGAAGGAGGAATACAATAAATCTAGGTAGGTAGGCACATTTCAACCTGAAAGTCTGACTCAATACCTGAACTCTATAAATGAACCCAAGGCCAATACTCCCAGATTTTTTGGAAGCGGTACCCAATGGCGCTCGAACCCCAGTACTGAGCGCCAATGGCGCCAGAGCAAAATGGCGCCAAGCGCCAGAAAAAGAGGAAGGCAATGGCGCTTTTGCTTTGGCGCTGGCGCCAGACGCCAGGCATTTTGTTACTGGCGCCACACAAAATGCACTAGGGCGCTTTTCATGGGTGTAGCATAGCACCAAGTGGAAATGGCGTCACAGCCAACGATGGAAAAACACAGAAATTAAACACAGAAACTCATTGAGTTTCTGTGTTTTTGTTTTACACAGAAACACGGAAACTCACAAATTTTGAAAAACACAAAACTCAAATGAGTTTTTTTGGAGAACACAGAAGCACAGAAACACGGAAACACAGAAAAGTTTTTTGAGTTTTTTTCAGCAAAGTGGTTAAACACATTTTCAGAACGCACATGAATTCAGTTAAACTAAACAAGATAAGATATGCATGTATAGCATGTAAATATGTACATAATGTGTTCATATTTTACGATGGAACAAAAAATAAATTAAAGATGGCATGCACATCTCCAGGTGGACATGTTTAAATATAGTTCAAATCAATTAGTCTTCCATACAGTGCACATCCATTGAAGAATTTTGGAGTACCGCGTGAATTGTCGTTTGTGAGCATTTTGTTGATGCTGGTGTTGTGATGTGGGTGGATGTCCTCATTGAGGACATTTTTATGACTTTTTCAACACTTGAATAAATACACATACGTTGTGTGTGGTTAAAACATGTGCAAAACCAATATTTTATAAGAAAACCGGAGTTTCCACATCAAAATGCTGTAAATCAGAAATTTTGGGGGGAAAACTCGAGTTTTTTGGACAAAAACTCGAGTTAAAAAAACTCAAAAAACTTGAGTTTTTACAAAAAACACAGAAATAAAAACAGAGTTACTCAAGTTTTTTTTGATAAGAAAACTCAAAACACGGGTATTCATTTTTGAAAAACTCAAAACTCAGAAAGTGTTTTTTTTTGGAGAACTTACCCATCGTTGGTCACAGCTAGCATTGAAAAAAACGACCGATTTTGAGAAAATATAATTAAATATTATCTCAGAAAATCACTCAAGAAAAAAATATAATTAAATCTCTTGGGTCATTTTCGAAAATATTATAAAATCTCTGAGAAAATCTCTTGCGTTCTATTGGAGGTACGCCGTTCTATTAGAATAAATACGGTATTTGAATTATAATTTTATAAAGCGTAATTTATGAAGTAGGAGCACTGCGCGCATATACGATAAAACCTGGTCTAGACGGCTATGGTCAGCTGATGCTACGTTTTATGTATTAGCATGGCCAATGTCGAAATATGCTGAAGTAAAACGCCACAAAAAACTCGCCAGACATCCAACGAAACCAACTACCGTATTACCTCGAAATGCCCCCAGGGGGTTTATTATTTCGCCAGCAAAATTTAGGGGGAGGGTAATTCAAGTGGGGCTTATTCGAGTGAGGAGGGGCTTATTCGAGGGAGTCTATTATTTCGCAAGAAATTTTTGGAAATTCACCATAAAAACAATTACATAGATGCATACGTGTCTATAGGCATTAGCATTGAAAAAACGACCGATTTTGCAGAGTTGTTTAAATACCGGTATTTTTGGAAAGCGTAAGCGTAAGCGTAAATACACTTTCCAAATTTTGAGTGTGGATACTCAAAGCGTAAGGTATTTTTTAAATACCTAGGAAAGCGTAAAAAAAAGCGTAAGCGTAAAAATTTTCAGGGAGTTTTTGCTCAGTGAATTCGTTGAAAATCAAGCTTTCAGCAACATTTTTCAGATGTCCACTTGGTAATCTGCCCTTAGATGTTGCTGACACTTGATCGTCAGCACCAGTCAATTAATCTTCATTTCCGAACTCGGACTTTGTGCTATCGATTTTTGCGATGTATTTATGCATAATTCTCATAAATACTTACCGCATTTCTTCATATAGCATAAACGTAAGATACACTAATGTCATCTTCATTTTCGAACTCATGCATTTTCGGTCACAAAATTTCTATTCTGAAGCCATTGCCATCTAAAGCCATCTAAATTTTTTGCCCGACGAAACAGTATAAAGGATACATTCATATTGCGACACAATTTGTAAAATACATGTGCCGTTATTTCCAATGCATTACTGTACACATGCAGTCTTTTTTGTATGCAGTTTCGTTCACTTTTTTTGTAGTTTTACACTTTTTACAAAAGCATAAAACCGGACCATGTGAAAAACTTTTTTACGCTTTTAGTACCCGGGTATTTCGACCGGGAAAGCGTAATAAAGCGTAAAGGTATTTTATGAAAGCGTAAGCGTAAGCGTAAGTATAAATACCCATTTACCCGGGTATTTCGGGTAAGCGTAAATACGCTTTCGCAACTCTGCGATTTTGAGAAAATATAATTAAATATTATCTCAGAAAATCTCTCAAGAATAAAATAAAATTAAATCTCTTGGGTCATTTTCGAAAATATAATTAAATCTCTTGCCGTTCAAAAAATCTCATAAAATCTCTCAACTTAAATTACCTATGATTTAATCGATAGGTATCTCAAGGTGTTTGAACCAGAGGCGTCTGTTTGAGTATTTAGATATTACATAACTTACATATGTGTTGTTTCAGCTTTTACTACCACACACTAAATACCACCTTCTTATCTAAATAATCAACAAAAATACCGCGGTCCCATTTGAAACCTAACTACCACCTACTATTTATCTAAATAATAAACAAAAATATAATTTAGGTACATTTTTCCTCATTACGGTACATTACTTTCATGTGTGAAGATCGACAAAGTATTTATCAGATGACTTTTTTTCACCAAATTTTGGCAACTGTATTTGCAAAGCATGCAGTCAACTTTATAGTTGTCAACATATTTATATTTACTCAAAAATAGATATACTAGAGTACTGAGTAAATACATTCACATTTCCCCTGAAAAAAGTACCAGTACTCTCTTTTATGTTCTTTTTGAAAGTATTCGAGTACAGAGAATGTATTTCAGATAGACTTTTTATAGGCTCTTTCATGCTATAGAACATAAAAAAGGGAGAGAAGAAACTTAAAATAGGTGCAAAATAACCAAAAATGGGTATATTAGCACATATATATATATAGTCAAAAATAACTGAAATTAAGCAAAAAAGCACACGAACTAGTGAATTTGAAGGACATTTGCACGTTGACAAATATAGAGATTTTCTCAATCCGGAAAAAATATAATTAAATCTCTCTGGAAAATCGTGGAAAAAATATAAATCTCTAAAAATCTTATATTTTCTGAGATTTTCTGAGATTTTTAAAATATAAATCTCCCAGAGATTTTTTCAATGCTACTCGCAACTCAAAAGTGTGTGTCTTATTGGAGAACATTTTCCTGGAAAAAGTACCTAATTTACTCACATGTACTCAAGACTCAAGGTACAGGTAAAAAGTGTTTTACGTTTTCTGTATACCGGGGTGAGTAAAACAATACTTTACATATACTCGGATGACATTACGCCGTACATTTTTCCGGAGGAAACAGTTCATCATGACGTCATATCTTTCGTCGCCATCATCATCTCTCGCCACCACGTCGTCTTCATGACGTCATCATCACGTCGTCCACAAGTTCTCGGCTGGCCATCTGCCAGCCGAAGACATAACTCCTATTTGTTTGTAGAGTATCATGTCTGCCGAGTATACCTATACAAATATTTACTTCAACTCCAGAGGTTTCACTGAAAACCCAGAGATAAAACGATGTTACTCGATTTTTTGACAAACAAAGGTGAAAACACAGGCATTCATTTTTGAAAAACTCAAAACACATTTCTTTTCTATGATATGTGAAAACACAGGGATTTTCTAAACTTTCATCATCATTGACCGCGGCCACAGCAACATCTACTATGAGCATTTTGTCCGAAACGGAGGGAATTTCGACCCAGACGACAGGTAAGTTTTCATTTTTGTAGTTTGAGTCATTAAGAATAAAATTAATGCTTGTAATTTATAAATTTTGAATTTTCTAATTTCTCAATTTATTTATGATTAAAATTGGGTTCAAACGGAATCCCGATCCAGTTCGGTAACCCCAATTATCATTGAAAAATCTCTGAGAATATACTTATAAAATCTTAGAAAATCTCAGAAAATATCAGATTTTCTGAGATTTATATTTTTTCCATGATTTCCCAGAGAGATTCAATTACCGTATTTGCTTGAATAATCCCCCTGGGGGATTATTATTTCGTTAGACTTTTTTGAGGGGGAAACTAATCGAGGGGGAATTATTCGAGGGGGGGGGAATTATTATTCATTAAAATTTTCTAAAAATTTCCTATCAACTCATTCGATGAAATTATTAACACGAAAATGTTTGTTAAAATTGTGCAAAACAAATTGATAAAATATTGTAAGGGGGGATTATTCAAGGGGGGAATTTTTATTTCCTCACTCGTCTTTATAGGGGGGGTGGATTATTCGAGGGGGGAATTATTCAAGAGGGGAACTATTCCAGCAAATACGGTGTATTTTCTTTTTTTGAGAGATTTTCTGAGAAATATCAGAAAATCTCTCAAATTCAGATATTTGTATTTATTTATATTTTTTCCAGGGTTTTTTGACAGAGATTTAATTATTTTTTATTCTTGAGATAATTTCTGAGATAATACCTACCGTATTACCTCGAAATACCCCATGGGGGTTTATTATTTCGCCAGCAAAATTTGAGGGGGGTTAATTCGAGGGGGGGGGGGTTAATTCGAGGTTTTTTTTATTATTTCGCCAGAAATTTTCGTGAAATTCATAGTAAAGAAAAAGCCTTTTCTCACACAAAAACGGTAATAAATGTGAGAATATAGGTTGTATTGGGGCTATAGATGTACATCTGTACAAAATGAGCGTATAACAGTAGCTGCGATGCAAATAGGTAGTAATAAATACATCATGTACATTGCATACCTGATGCACATCATTCCGGAGTGGGGGTATTTCGAGGGGGGGTTTATTATTTCCCCAGCCCATTTTGAGGGGGGGTTAATTCGAGGGGGGATAATTCGAGGTAATACGGTATTTAATTATATTTTCCAAAAATTGATGATTTTTTCAATGCTAACCACAATGCCGATCACAATTCCGAAATCCCAATAAAAACGGCTTTTAACCAACCGAGAATCGCAGAATTGCCGCGATCTACCCAAATGGCATCTGCAGTTTTGTCTAATGAAGCCATTAACCCGCACCCATTCACGATGATACACGATCCGTTGGGCGCATGCAGGTTTGTAAAATACCGTATTTCCTCAAAATACTCCCCAGGAGGGTTAATTCTTCAGGGGGCAGTCCCAAGTCCTGTAAAGTGTAAAGTAAAGTGTCAAATGTAAAGTCAAATGCAAAGTCAAATGCAAAGTCAAATGTCAAATGTAAAGTAAAGTGTCAAATGTAAAGTCAAATGCAAAGTCAAATGTAGTGTAAAGTAAAGTGTCAAAAGAAAAGTAAAGTGTCAATTGCGTATCCAAATCTTCTTTTATTTCGTATCCAAATCTTATCTTTTTGTATCCAAATATTATTTTTCGACACAAGATTTGGATACAAAAACATGAGATTTGGATACGGAAAATAAGATTTGGATACACAATTGACACTTTACTTTACATTTGATATTTGACTTTGCATTTGACTTTACTTTTGACACTTTACTTTACATTTGACATTTGACTTTGCATTTGACTTTACATTTGACACTTTACTTTACATTTGACATTTGACTTTGCCTTTGACTTTACATTAGACACTTTACTTTACACTTTACTGGGCTTGGGATTGCCACCTGGGTGCGGGGGGGTTATTTTGAGGGGTTATTTCACTCTTTACACTCATTTCGGGTGGTGGAATTTCGGGGGAGGGTTTATTCTTTCATAAGCTCGCTCAGATCTGGGGTTATTTCGAGGGGCTAGTTCAAAAAGTATATTACCGTATTACCTCGAAATACCCCCAGGGGGTTTATTATTTCGCCAGCAAAATTTGAGGGGGGGATAATTCGAGGGGGGGGTTTATTCGAGGGGGGGGTCTATTATTTCGCCAGAAATTTTCGGAAATTCCCCATACGCAGACGTAGAAAAATCGAACATTTACATAGATTTGTATGTGTTTGTAGGCATATCAAACTGTATATACACATAAACCCTTCCCTAACGTCACTTAATCATCAGGTTTAACGTGTTTTCTGCATTGTAAAAATCACAAACTGCGGTATTTGTCATGTACGTTCACGTTACACTCAGTTTTAGGGGGGGTATTTCGAGGGGGGGGGTTTATTATTTCCTCAGCCGAAATTTAGGGGGGGGGTATTTCGAGGGGGGGGGTTAATTCAAGGGGGGGGTTAATTCGAGGTAATACGGTAAATTATTGAATGGCGCATTACTCACTATAAATACCATATATCCTCGAATAAGACCCCAGGGTAATTATTATTTCGTCAACAGTTTTGGAGGGGAGTTATTCCATGGGGATGTTATTGTGAGTAAAAATTGAAATGAATACTGACTTTTACATTTTTTGTGAGAAAAAATACTCACTTTTACATATTCCATGAGAAAAATTCTCGTTTTTATGTTTTCCCTTGAAAAATCTCATTTTGATGTTTTCCCTGTCAAGAAAGTAATTTACCATATTTATTCTAATAGAAGAGTGATGTTGTTGTTTTTCATCAACTTTTTTTACCTGCCGTTCTATTGGAGGTATGCCATTCTATTAGAAGAAATACAGTACTCTATGTGTTTTACGCAGTGTGAAAGTATTAGAATAATACTTTATGTTTTCTGTACTCAGGGGTGAGTAAAAAAAGTAATTTACGTTTATGTTTACTTTTAAAAAAGTTCAGTACTTTTAACAACTCTGATGTCCAGCAATCAGACACGCTATAGACGTTGTAAAGTGCCATCGAAGCTTTTTCTTGACACCACAAATGTTTTTTGCTTGTTTTGGTTGTACAGCTGTTGAACGATGCTTTTTTGTTGTCTGATCCGTTCTGTTTCAGACAGCTTTTTTACAAAATGCAAAATTAAGACAACAGGATCAATGGTTGGATGGTGTTTCCTATTTTTTTGCAGTATGATTAGGATACACGTACCTAATGATAGAAAAGCGCCAGAAAAAAGGGCGCCAAGCGCCAATGGCGCCATTCCAAAAGTGGGCGCCAGGTGCCAAGGGCGCCATGGCGCCATTTCAAAAATAGGGCGCCAGACGTAGTGATGTAAAAAGCGCCATTGCGCTTTTGTCATGCGAGCGCCAGACGTAGTGATGTAAAAAGCGCCATTGCGCTTTTGTCATGCGAGCGCCAAGCGCCAATGGCGCTTCAGCAAAATAGCGCCAAGCGCCAAAAGCGCCATGGCGCTTTTCTAGACCATGGCGCCAAAGAATGTTGGCGCCAAGCGCCAATACCGCCAAAACTTTTTTGCTGCTCATAAAGTGCAGCCATGCGAATGCAGTGCTTTTTATTTGTTTAAGACGCAAGATATACCGTATTTCCTCGAAATACCCCCCCTCGTTCAACAACCCCACCCGGCCCATGTGTAATGCGAGAACTGACGGCGGGCCACCAAAGTGCCAGACCTATGTCTCTGGGACGGTGACCCAGCGCCAATTAACGCTTACAAAACCCTAACTATGGCGCTTTAGTCGCCGGGGACGCCATATTGACCCTTTTGGGCCAAGTGACGTCATTACGACGTTGCCATATGTGAACCTAACTTATAGGAAACTTACGGCGCAACGGACGCCAACTATGGTAATTGGCGCCAGATCACCAAAGTGCCAGACCTACGCCTCTGGGACGGCGATTAAGCGCGAATTACCATAGAACGGTAAGTCGATGGCGCTGTGCCGCCGGCCTTAATTAGCAAAACGGCTTAATTAGCCGCTTCTAGTCGTGAAAAGACCCGGGTGACGTCATCCGACACCTCCGGGAACGAAACCTAACTTTTGTGATATTTACGGCGCTTTCATTAAAAAGGAAAAGCAGCGCCGAGCAAAAAGTCGATTCCCTTGAGCATGGCGGCCAAACGAGCGCCGGCGAACGACTTCGACGGCCGCGACAGCGCCGCGCCGCCGCCATTCGACACCCGCTGACCGCCGGAACCCGGGAGAGGGGGATTTTGGTGTTTTGGGGATTTTTGTGAATCTGTCGAATCGGTCGCTTTTGGCCGAGTGCTAACTCTCTGAAAACGGCACCTAGTGTATTTTCGAGGGGGGTTAAGCACTGTCGCCGTATTTGGGCGACAGTTTATCACCCGAAACTTGTAAATTCACCCCCCTACCCAGTCCCCGCGAGCGTCGACAGCGTGGCCGCCGGGAACGTCCGCGGAGCGACAGACTTCGGCCGCTCAGAGTTCTTGGTGGGAGTGGCCACCGGAAGGGAGGGCCCCGATAGCTCCAGAAGCCTACGTCCTTCGGAGTGGAGACGGGTCAACCCTTCTGGAGGGATATGTGCCTTAGGTTAAAAATTAGTAACGGAAGTTGGAAGAATGCCAAAAGGGCAGTTTTTGTGTGTAGTTTGGCACATATCCCGTAGCCACTGCTGCCACAGGGAGGAGTTTTGTGATTTTGTAGGTTGTAGGTAGGCTTAGGTTGTAGGTTCGCGGTAGGTGCCGCGGTATGTGATTTATTACGTATGTATATGTATTTATTTGCACTTAATTACCCACCTAACCCCCTTAGTTTGTGATAATTGCATGTGTTTGTGATTGTATTTTTACGTTCGCACTTATTTCTGTGTTTTGCACGTATTTTTGTGTTTGCACTTTTGCACGTCGTGTTTAGTTCCACGTTGGCTGATTTGGTACGCTGGTTTGGACGAGCTCACGTTGAGCAATTACGGTTGTTTTTGTGTTTTTGGCCCTTTTGCAGTTGCTTGCAGTTTTCGAGTAGCTGTAGATTCACTCGGCTTGTTTTTAATTGAATCACGCTTAGTTTTGAGAGTCTCACTCAGTTTAGATACTTTTAAGTTGTTAGTTTGTTTGGTAGGTTACTGTAGGTATTTTATTTTCTAGTTTGGCACAGTTCCAAGTTTGGTTTCATTAGCTGGCTGAGTGCCAGAAGAAAGGTGTTCCTGAATGTCAAGTCACCATCCCCTTGTTCCATTAAAAAGTAACCCTTGTGGTACATGGCTTGGTTCAGCTGAAGTCACTTATTTTCGGTACACTTTTGAATGCACTTCCGTGATTGGTTGGCTCCGCCCAGCTGCAAACCAGTTTTGGGCACTTCAGACCCATAAAAGAGAGCCCCAGTCCAGTGATTGTCATCAGTCTATTCAACCCAATTTCTAATTACTAAGTCAGTGATTTACCAGCTGAAATGAGCCTACCCTTGGTTATTCATTCTCTGCTAACTCTGGCATAGGCCTTCTCTTCCCTCTGCACGGTGACATTTAGGTTCACAGGGGCAGGAGTGGCCACACGGAGCTGCCGGTATAGCTAAGATAGGGTGTTGTATGGGGAGAACCCACCATCTGTGATGCTTACTGTACGTCTGGACCTCTGTGGACTTGTTTTAGGCGTAGTATAAGCTGAAGTAGGCTGTACACCTATTGACTCGCTCTAGGCTTTCGTAAGAGCCCAAACAGTTGTGCTACGTCGTCGTAGATTACTTTTGATAGTGGTGCTGTGCCAAGCTAGGACTTAAGTACCTGGACTTGTGTGGTCTCTTACCAGTGTATCGTATTGCTATCCTCACCTGTCTGGTTTAGCTTTCATGACCCTGAGTGTTATTTAGTCATTTTTATGTTAATGTTTTGATTTGGAAAGTGGAAAGGTAAATTGGAAATATTTAAACACTTTGGAAACTTTAATTGCAACGTTATTCGAGAAACCCAATTAGTGTAATTCAAGCGTACTCCGGTGCAACTATTCTCTACCCAAATCTATTGGCTCATTCCAGCTAGTGGATCTAATTAATTCTATTCTAATTTGTGAAACATGATGGAAGTTGCTTTTATTTGCTTGCATTCGAGTGATGTTCAATTGTCGGTTTTTGAAGCATGGGCTAATCTTGTTTCTGTTTCTGAAAGCGCGCCAAGTTCTGAAGGTTTCTGGGAGGTTGATGATTTGGGAATGGGCCCTGTTTTTGATAGTTCTGAACCTGTGTCGGAATTGTTTCAAATTCAGCGACGGGCCACATATGCGGAAAAGGTTCAGGGCGCTGGTGATTTTGTTGTTGATTCTGTTCTGCCCAATGGCGAGGTGATTTGTGATGCTTCTCAGCAGTGGTTGCTTGATCACTTGATCATGGAGCCAGCTTTTATTGAGCCCGGAATTTGTGGTGTTTTTGAGAAAACTGCTGAAAGGCTGAAGAAAGTTGTGCAGCCTAGAAACCTTTGGTATTTGGTGGGTAAGAGAGGGAAATTACAGCCGCACGTTATTCGCCGCAAGCTTTTGCAATTTGCGCGACCGGACTTTGTTGGCTGTGGCAACCAAGTAGACCGAAAAGCTCAGAAGCCTACGTCCTTCGGAGTAGCTAGGTCGAAAGGCACCAAGCTGGTGAAGTTTGGCAGACAGGGTTCCCGCGCACGCGGCAAGCGTAGGGCTTGTAGGGCAATTGTTGATCGTCCGGTGGACATTATGCCGCTCGTTGAATTATCGGAATTGTGCGATTATTTGGTTGGCGTGTTGCCATCGTTTGTCGTTCCACATGTGCAAAAGGTAACTAAGTCCCCTGTTAGGTGTTGCACATTTGGCGTAATTAGGCAGGATGGACTGCATGAGCGCATCGTTGAAAGTTCTGACGGAATTGGACACTGTCCAAGGTGTTGCTATTTGGCCCATAATGATAAGGTTGCAAGACCAGAAGGGTTATATCATTATATTAGAGACAATGTTGTAGTACCCGGGGGTGCATTTTATTATATTGGAGGTCCCACCTCGGGTCACGGCACCGTGTTGCACCCCCCTTTTACCCCCCCTTCACACCGCACACATAGCCACCCTCCACGCGTACAGGGCGTAGTGTTTCAGCTTAGCCCTATGCTACCGTGCACATACTGGAACCACAAATGTTGGCTTTTGCGTAAGCGTTTCGAACGTTTGAAATGTGTGTCACGCGCCTATTACCGTTCGATCTCTTGGCATACTGCCCCATCCATGCTGCAACAGAGTCAAATTTCCAAATTCGAGAGACTACGATACACCATGCCCTGGCAGCGATTTTTGATGCGAATTTTGAAATTTTCAAAATCTTTTTCATGTCCTGTGTCAGTCAATTTTCAATCCAAAACTTTCGATACCGTTGACGTTGAGCCAGAGCTATGTCAATCATGTGAAAAATACGTGACCACTGACTACTCTTACGACTCATTTGATTACCAGTATTTATACTTATCAGTTGACGATGGTGCACCATGGTCCTTTGACGATTCTGAGCAATCAACTGTACTAAGCTCGCCACCATGTGCGTCAATTGATAGTGATTCACTAAAATGCCAGACCTACGTCTCTGGGATTGTGGACCAATGTCAATTCGAGCATGATGTGGAATTGGCAGCTGGCCAGTATTCGTATTTGCCAGCTGATGGTGGTGCATCAGGGTCTTCTGATGACTTTGAGTTTTCAACTGAATGGAGCTTGTCATCGCATGCTTCACTTGACAGTGACTCACTAAAATGCCAGACCGACGCCTCTGGGATTGCGGGTCACGGCCAATTTGAGCACAGTGTTGACTTGGCAGCTAGCCAGCCTAGTACTCTAGATGACTCTACTTGTGACACGGATGTAGCTTTGGAACATGTGTGCTCCACTACCTTGTCTGCAGCCCAATCGTTTCAAACAGTGTTTATTGAGGACTCACTCAATTCTTTCGAAATTATTGACGACTATATGGCTGACCCCGCTGCACTGAGTGGAGCACACACGACGCCAGATGCCAATGATAATTATATGGTTCACGCCGCGGATATTAATATGTTGCAGTATAATTCATCCTTAGGTGTGGTTACTCGCCGCCGCGGCAATCCTAACCAGCAAAGCTTCTTTGAGCTAGACGGTAGGGAACGCGCGCGCCCTGTCGGTCAATGGGCCAGTACTAGCCGCCACGGTGTTACGTGTAGTGATGTTGGTGATTCTGTGGGTTCTCGGGGCCGGATGTCTGACCTAGCCACCCCAGCATATACTGCCGAGCCAGGGGTGTCATATGTCAACGAGTCTCGGGATACAGTGTTAAGACGACCCCACGAAGAGTTCCCTCACGCTACTAGTTCTCCGTGCCTGAGTATTCAATCCCCTAGTAGACCCCCCACCTCTGTCTGTGACCTAAGTACCCCCGTGAAACCACCACCATCCAACCCTACCAATAGCCCCCAACCCCAACCCTCCACTGGGCCGGTAAGACAACATCGAGAATTACTGACGAATAACCAATCAGAGATCGACACTATGATTTCCCCCTTGCAACAGGCATGTGAACCTACTAAACTATGGGATCACCTGAAACCCTCAGATCAGTGCATTGGGGATGTGTTACAACCCTTTGAAAAACTTCTAAGCGAACTCGATCCCGAGATAAATAAGCTAGACCAGCTATTGTTTGACCTTGCCACTGTGACAGCTTCTGACCCATCCCAGCAAACCACTCTGGATAATGTTACCTCGGCCCTGATGACCCTCCGAACGTGGTCACAGGCAATGTTGCCATTCCGTGGATCCCTGCAAGACTCCATTGACCGTACTCTAAGTGTTCACTTGAAACCCCGGGTTGACTCCCTAGCGGGTGATTTACAGTCCCTACTGAGTAACTTTTGTGCTGATGCGAATGCCCTAACTAAGCCCCCCGTGGACGTGTCCACGCTGGCTCAGAGACAAGCGAACCAGCAAGTACTGGCAGCGTCAGACCCTGGCCCCGCGCGCCCACAGTCACGCGCCTACCCCGTTCAGTGTGCACTTGCGTTTGTGCAATCCGTTTTGCTCGTTTCTGCACAGTCAGCAAGGGATTGGACTACCCTTCGTTCTCAGATTCAGTCGAAATCAACGGCTGGTGTTTTTGGCCTAGAAAATAAGGGAGTATCCCAAACAGTGCGCGCTGCAGCTCTGCGTAGTTTGACAGAAGCCTGGGTTTACCTCGATGTGCACCGAACCGGATTTAGCACGTACATGCCATTGCTTGGCACCTTGCCAGAAACAGCTCGGTACGCTATGGCACAATTTCATGGGTGCATAGCTGAAGGCATTCGCCTCAACCATGCGTTTGCGGATATATTACCTGAGATTAAGCGCCAAGTTAATGGCCCTGTTGCTCGTAAGACAAGGAAAGAATTACTGGCACATCTTGGTAATACCCTGGACTCTGCCCGGGACCTCTTGTGCCGCTTAGAGAATTTGGATTTTGCGCAGTACAATGCCCTCTGTGTAATGCATATCGGTCGGGTCTCAGACAGGTGTACCCCCCAGAAATGTCGATTGGTGTGTCAGAATCTGCTGAACAATATTGGTTTTGGATTAGACTGGCTACACCAGTTGCGTGGAAAAACCCCTGTTCCGACACCCAAACCACAACCTTCGAGAGTACTCGAGCCACACCAGAGTGCGCACCAACCATCAATGTATACTACCCCGTTGAACCGTAGCATTTCAACTTTACCCCCCGCCTGGAATAATGTCTTAGTAGCCCATCTAATGAGCCCCGATCCTATGCGGCGCTTGGCGACACATCAGTGGCCGCCTGATCCTTCTATCAAAGTGCAAACTGACCCGCCGCGCATTGTACTGACTGACTTATCCATGCACGCTTGGGTAGAACCTGTAGGGCCGGAGTTCTCTGTTGGCCCAGTGGCTGAGCTGGATGTCAAAACCACTTGGGTCGGTCGTATTCTGCCTACAGTCGGTATTATGGACACACCCTGGGCCATCATTGATCCACGGAACACCGATCTCGTGCGCGCGTATTCTAAGTTGTTGATCGCCGCGTATTTTGAGTCTGAATACATTTTTCAACTCGTGTTCCGTTATGGCTGGTTCCCAGATAGCTTACTCACTGCATTTCAGCGCTGCGCCTTCCTTGTGCAAAAGCTTGTTGACACGTTTGATCGCTCTATTAAGCATGGTGAAACGGTAGGCATAACAGACACCTATCCGCTACCCGAACAGTACCATATTAATGGTCGCTTTTTGTATAAGTTGGCTAGTGATGCTCGTCGCGATTACACACAAGTTGGGGCTAACTACAATAAGTTGGCACAACGATACGGGGCGGTGCCGGTGCACACTACTCCGATGCTTCCAATTGACCGAAATAATCGCTTCGAGCATTCTCGCCGTCGCTTACAGTTGCCTACCGCTCAAAACGCTCACTCACAGATGGTCCGGGTAACGAATAGTGGTAGCTATGATGCTAACGTAGATATGATTCAGCCGGATGATGTAGGAACGCGGGACAACCAATACGACTTTCTGTTGTCGCACCAGGGTTATCAGCAGCCTGATTCGGCTGGTGGAGCCCCTGTGCCCGCCGCTGTGCAGGCGCCCCAGCGATTATATCATACGGGACACCAGCACACCGGTAGGCTCTCGGTTCCACCAGCACACCCAAGCTCTTCTGTAGCACCCACTTCGGCTCTAGATCAACTTAAGTCAGAAATGGACCAAAAATATGCTAATATGCGTGACCAGATGGAGGCTATGAACGCTAACATGCGAGCCCTATTAGACCAAAGACGTGCCCAATCACGAGCTCAGCCTCAAGTTTCGCAACCAAATGTATCAAATGATCCGCCTAGCACCACAACCAGTTCAGATGAGGATTTGGCTAAGCGTATTAAGAAGCTTAAGATGCTTGGTTGTCCCATGTTCTCGGGTAAAACGTCTGTTGATGTCAGCCAGTGGCTAGCACAGTTCACCGCGAAATGTAAAATTTGCAAAATAGCCTCTGACGAAGAAATGGCTTTGACTCTGGCCGCTGTGTTGGAACATGATGCAGCTACGCTGTGTTATGGTCAACCGCAGGAAGTCCAGACCTCTTTTACGAAACTGGAGTCAGCTCTTAAAGCTCACTTTGGCCAGGCAAAACATGTGCTAGCTACATGTCGAGCGATCACACTTATGAACTGGAAACCCAATGATACGATTGATACTGTGCGACGCCGTTTGATGACCGAATCTGCGCAGTTAAAAAACGTGAATCATAGCGAGCGCGAATTGCGTATGATTGAGGGATTTTTGCACGCTTTGGGTCAGCATAACTCTGAGCTGCGTCAACTGGTCGAGTTAAACTCTGCTGCACTTGAGTCTTTCGACAAGCTGATCCAGCATGCCAAAGTCGCTCAACAGTCTCTGGAAAACCGTAAGCTTGAGCAAGACCGCTCAGCTAAGGATACTGAGTTTAAGCGTATGCGCGATGAACTCTCGCAACTGCGGCAGCAAATGTCTAGTGCACGCATGGGTGATAATCGTCAGCAGTTGGGTGGCGGTATGTTAGCTGGCCAACGGCCAATGTTTCGACCACCGATGGATATGCGCCAAAACCCGCGATTTGCTTTCCCTCCGCCACAAGCGCAGCCTAGTGCTCAACCCCCGTTCAATGCGCAGCGCATGCCGTTTAGACCGCAACGGGATATTCCGCCTATGCGTCTACCTCCTGCCGTACAAGGCCCGCGCTTTGCTCCGCGTCCAACAGTTGATGTAGGGCCACCTGTGGTAGCTATTGATAAGCCCGGTCGACAGCCTCCCAATGCTTACAAGAGCTATTTTTGCGACAAATGTAAAATAGCCGGCCATACCACGGAAGAGTGTGGTCGTCGTGCAACCGGCCCTACTTCATCTGGCCCTGCACCAGCCCAAACGCCGCGTGAGCCACTTAAGTGTTTTAAGTGCAATAAGCCTGGCCATTTCTCGCGTGAGTGTCCCGAAAACACGCCTGCGCAGAATGTCAATGAACTGTATGCACAGTATGATATCATACCCGACGATCAAATTGGTTACACTGATTTGCAAGATGATTTAGTTGATGGGGTAGCAGACCCTAACGACTTGCAAGGTTATTATAACGAATACCCTTCGGAAACCATGCATCAGTACCAATATGATTACTCGGATATGGTACCACCAGAGACAGACGCATTAGCCGAAGAGGAGAACGACGTGCGTGTAAACTTTCTGGGTTCCTGTCCAGAACTTTATAACCATTCTGACTCAACTCCAATAAGTTATTTTGACGTTTGCGTTACGCAGTGGGTGGACACGTCTACCACTGAGCCAAAGGGCGCCGCGCCAAAGTGCCAGGCCTACGTCCCTGGGACGGCACGCGCGCTCAGTGACTCAGTGACTGGTAGGAGACCCACTGTAAGCTTCTGTAAAACCTTGACTGGTGTTTCCCAGGTCGATCATGTTTGCGATTCGATTCCACACCTAAGTATTCCGGAAATTCGCATTCAATCTTGCGAACCTGACCAGACCTCAGCCCTCGCGGTAACCACGCAAAAGTCCCAAGCCTACGCCCCTGGGATTCGTGATATCGCGAGCACTGATGACCTGGAGCATGTAGTACTGAGTAGTCCAGAAACTGCGCAAGCACCAACACAAACATCTACCTGGACACCCTCTATTAATATGTTTCGCCCTATTAACCCCGCGACACACACGTCTGTAGTTGCCGCCCTAGATCTCAGCACTTCGGATGCTGGCCGAGAAACTTGTCGTGACCGTAGGAAATACTATTGGGAACAACTCTCCCCGGATTTAGGTGTTAAGCGCATGGAATACCAATGTAATGCCGCACAAGTGGTAGTAACCGAACCATTGGGTGCTCGCTTGCAAAGTGGCAAAATGACGCGTCCAAAACACACTGTGCGCGATTTAATTACACCTAGTATTTACCACCGCGCCGTAATCCAAGGTGTAGGACCCTATTTAGTATTAGCTGATACTGGCGCGGAATTAAGTGCCATTCCCGTGTCTTTATTAGAGCAAATTGAGAGCCTTTCAGGGAAATGTTTAGACCGTCGAATCTTTCAATTGGAAAAACCCCTTGTTTGTAAAGGCTATACAGGACATAAACATACGTTACTGTACTCGATCCAATTGACAGTCTCGATCGGTACGGAAACACGACGCATAAACTTCGCAATTTCCTTTGAAGGCACTCAGTGCATTATAGGTATTGGTGATTATGCTAAATTTTGGTTCCTACCTATTTGTCCTGGCGCTTGTATGACTCGACCGGTTATGCACAGCAATAAACGGTATCTCATTCCGGGCGATGAACCTTGTTTGCTCTATGAAGGGGAAATCCCCTACGTGGACACCGGGTTACGCACAGGCGCCATTGCAAAATCAGGTGAAAATATCCCAGAAGCAATTGAACGAGTTCAATCTAGCAATATCTACACTGTAGGATCACTTTTAGAGCCGTATTTGGCCCCGAAAACAGATGTAAATAGGCTTTGCTCCTCGTCACCGGTTCCCTATTTTTCGCCAAGTAAGGGCACCGGTGCGGTTGGGGTTGTTGCAACGGAAAACTGGGTATGCCCACCGCGCTCTGTGTCTTATGTGCCCGCTGAGTTGACAGGTGACCCCCAGGAGATACTCACCACGGTTCTTTTCAGCCCACATGCACACTTCTCCGAAAATTTCGAAAACACCTTGCTACCATTAGAGAACGGGAATGAGCTCTTTGTCCCCTTTGCAAACCATTCGGATAAGGAGATGGTCTTATTTGCCTGCCAGTCTCTTGGCTGGGCCGAAGAGGTAGTAGTTGAACCGACCAATGACTTCCATATGAACGAACTCGCAGTTGAATTTGCCGATGTGTGGTGGCAAACAGTGCAGACACCTCTGTGTAAGGCTCTCTGTGAAGCCAACTTGGCTTCCACGCATGTAGAACCCCCTGAGGACCCTGTAATTACCGCCCAGTCACCCCCTGAGACTCGATTGCATCAACTTGGGAAAATTCTAGACGAAGGAGTACTTAGTCACCTCCCCTTGGAAAAGCAACAGGTGTTGCGTGACTGGCTATTAGAACGCCACCACATCTTTTCGCTGTCCGATTTTGATATGGGAGACACAGGCGATATAATTTACCACCCTATCGAAACCGGAAACTCCCCCCCGATCCAACAGAAAGTCCGTAGATTAGCTATCGGGTTACGTAAGGAAGTTGAACGTCAGGTGCAGCTGTGGCTGAAATTAGGGATAATTGAGCCGTCAGTGTCTCCTTGGGCATCCCCGATTGTCCCGGTGCGTAAGAAAAATGGCGCGCTGCGATTATGCGTCGATTACCGTCGTGTGAACCTGGTGACTAAGCGTGATTGTTTTGCACTGCCAAACTGTGCTGACCTGATTGACATGGCTGGACTTGTACATCCCCAGTATTTTTCATCACTTGATTTAGCGTCTGGCTACTTGCAGATGCGCATTGACCCTCGGGATATTCCAAAAACTGCATTCACTAGCCATGTCGGTTTGTTTCAGTATAAATTCATGCCGTTTGGTCTAGTTAATGCGCCAGCCTCATTTAGCCGGCTCATCGCCAACGTACTTGCGGGCTTAGACCCAGACCGTGTGCATTTTTATCTGGACGACGTTTTGGTTTGTGCCGAAACTGAGGAACGTATGTACTCACTTTTGGATGATGTCTTTGCTCGTTTCGACCGATACACCCTCAAAGTCGGTATTAAGAAATGTGAATTTTTCAAAGAACGCGTTAACTTTCTGGGTTGCGTCCTAACGAGGGAAGGCATCGAAATGCAACAGTCAAAAATCACCACTATCCAAAATTACCCAGTCCCAGTAACCACTAAGGAAATCCGTCGATTCCTGGGCATGTGTTCCTTTTACCGTCGCTGGGTTGAGGGCTTTTCCTTTATTACACGACCGTTGCATTTAAAGATCCAGGGTGCTAAGACTACTTGGGATGACGAATGTCAGGCGGCCTTCGAAGAACTTAAGAAGCGTTTAGTAGAAGGCCCAATTTTAGCCTACCCTAAAGAGGGTCGCCCATTTATTTTGCACACGGACGCTTCGCGCAGTGGCTTAGGTGCGGTTCTGAGTCAAATGGACGATGCGGGCCGCCATCGCGTGGTCGCTTATGGTAGTTGCGCGTTAAAAGGTGCGGAGAAACGTTACAATACCACGGAATTGGAATGTTTAGCTATTGTCTGGTCGTTGAAATACTGGAAACATTATTTAACACAGCAAGAAGTGATCATTGTAACGGATCATCGCACGCTTACATGGGCACTGGAAAACCGTTCTGAGAACCCTCGTCTAGACAAGTGGTATGTGTTTTTAATGGCTTACCAACCTAAGATCATTTTTAAGCGCGGTAGTGAGAATAGTGTGGCGGATGCGTTGTCGCGTATTGCCGAGTCGGTTAATTTCCATAAGTGGACTGAGGATCACTTGCAAGGTAAATTCGACCCCGAAGAGGTACCCGCTGGTATCTGCCCCCTGTCCACTTTTACGGATAAGTGGCAAGCGCACCCGTTGAACCAACCTGAGCCCGACCTATCTGAATACTCTGCCGTTGAGATTACAAAAATTTCTGACGAAATCCACTACGAATGGCACCCCCCGCTCGGTGTAGGCCATATCCAATCCTTGGATAATATACCTCACCCAGCTAATCAAGATAGAACACCGAAAGCGAACACCCCCTCAATTTTCGAAGCTAAGTCCACCCCCATCGAACGATTTAACATGACCGGTAAGGATGTTGATGTAATCCGCGATGCAGGCCTCACGATAGACGGTATCGTGGGTTCTACGCTAGAATCCGTCGCTGAGGAAACCCAAAAATTTTGGCAACGGATTATAAAAGGTCAGGAAGACGACCCCGATACTCAGTCCATTAAGCTATTTTTGACCACTAGGCAATACACAAAACACGCGCGCTTCAATACTTGGTTAGATCGCAACTATACTGGGTTTTGTGTGGCGCATGATGTATTGTGGTTCATGGGAAATGCTAGTCGTCGTGCGTGTCTGGTGGTGCCAATAGAAACCACTTCGGAACTTTGCGAAAGATTTCATTCCTGGGGACACCCAGCTGGTCTCAAGTTGTCTATGTGGCTAGGAATTTACTTTTGGTGGTTCACACTGACCATGGATGCTCATCGTGCTGTGGATAAATGTCTGGAGTGCGCCACTAGGACAGGACAGGGTCGTAAACGTCTCAACCCGCTCACTCCTATTTCAGTGGTGGCAGAGCCATTTTTCCGTATCCATATGGACGTTCTAAAAATGCCCATGTCGCAAAACGGTTTTCAGTACGTATTGGTCCTGCAAGACGCATTTACGAAATACCCTTGTGCGTATGCTCTTCGATTAAAAGACGCGGAAACAGTGGCGTACCATTTTATGCAATTCGTTTCAGATCATGGTGTCCCACGAGTACTTGTAACTGACAATGGTTCGGAATTTTGCAACGCAATTTTTCATGGGTTGACACAATTTTGGGGAACAGACCATCGCAAGACCACTGTGTACCGTCCACAAGCGAATGCATTAGTAGAGCGTTTCAATCGCACTTTGTTAGACATGTTGGCTAAAATGTGCACTCTGCGCCCCACTGACTGGGATGAGTGGCTTGCCCCTGCCCTGTACTGGTATAGAGCCATACCTCATGCGAGTACTGGTGAATCTCCGCACTTTTTGGCAACAGGTCGCGACATGCCGCTTCCGGGCGACACGTCGTTTTTGGAAACGTCGCAACTCGTGTATAACGAACATCCAAAATACCATGAGCGGATTGTCCAGTATACGCGCGAGGCTTGGAAAATTGCCAAAGAGTTGATCGATTTGGCGCAAGCACAACAAAAAGTGCAGTATGATAAGAAATGTAAACCTCTGACTTTTGAAGTAGGGCAGCGTGTGTGGTACTTAGCGGAAGGTGTCGTGACTGGTCCTGCGTATAAACTTGCCCGTCCGTACATCGGTCCTTATCGCATTTTGGAGCTTAAAGGGAAGACAGCCAAAATTAAACGCATCGATCAATGCGATGCGGCGGCAATTCGTGTTAACTTGGACAAACTGCTTCCGGTAAAGGACTCTGTAGCGTCTGGTGCGATTTGGACCGGTCGCGCACTGCGCAAGGTACGTGAGGTCCCCTTGGAGAGTGAACTGCCGACACATGATGTTTCTGGTGAGAAAGCTGACACTGGTGTGACGCCCGGCGACAAGCCACTGTCAGATGATGGCATGGTACTCAGAAGTGGTAATCGTGTGCGCGCTAATTCAAAATAAGACACCCTGGAAGTTATAATTTTAAGTAATAAGTAATATATGTGAGACCGTAGTTTAAGTTTCTCTCTTGTCTAAGTTTCGTTTTAGTTTCCAAACAACCTGTGGTTAGACCACGCAAGGGGGGAGGAGTGTGATGCCAGAGGTCCGGTATAGTATGTAATTCTCTTGTGTAATCTTTTATATGTAGTTTTTGTATATGTAATTCTCCTTTTATGTAATTTTTCACGGAATTGTTATACGTAATCTTTTTATGCAATCTCTTTATGTAATTCCTTTTAACGTTTTTTTAGATATCTTCTCTTGGATTTATGTGATACCATTGGCATCATAACCCAACCATTGAGCATGTCGCTAACATCCCGGTATGGACATGTCACTACAAATTTTAATAGTCAGGTTGGAAGTAACGCGTCCTAGGTGTCGACCACAGGCACCGGGAAACGTCTTGCTATTGCACCTTTATACATTTTACCTCGTTCATGTGGGTTATCTTGTTGCGTGATATAGGACACTTTGTAGATTATTACGGGTGAGTAAAGAAAAAGTTGCACCTCCTCAAAAGATCGTGAGGCCCAGCTAAAAAGATTGTCGCTTTCACATTTAGGCTGTGTGAGTGGTATACTTAAGTTGTCGGGAACACGGTAGTGATGCAAAAAGTGAGAGCATGTTTTTGTGAGGTCGCTTGGGTGTCGCGGTGTCCTCAATGCGCGAGAGACAAGTGCTCGCTCATGTCTCTCGCCCATCGAGGGCAGACGTTGTCACCGACAGTTTGAGAAGTGGCCGTCTGAGTGAGACTCTCCATGCATGTTGATTGTCCGTACCCACGGCTATTAATTACCACTGTCCGTTTATTGTCTGAAAGCGCCCAGCTGGTAGTGCATTAACACCACCTACTTACTCTGTGATTATTGTGTCCTCTTAACCATTGTCCAACTCGCACGTTATTATAACCCTGTCCATTAACAGTAGGAAGACGTGCCATGTGGGGTGCGCGTTATAAGTTGCTAATGACCCTAAAGTCCCAAGCCTACGTCCCTGGGATTGGGCTCATCAGCCACTTTACGCCGTTGTGTTTTGGCTCTGATATTTTGGGTAAAAGATATCCACCCACATTACGGAGAAAAGATCATCTCCGTCCTGATTGAGCCCCACTATGCTTATCACCCTGTTCGCCTTAGACCGCGCCCCATAGGTCTCCACCGCGGACTCGTTAGACAACCTGACACCCAATTTTTGTATTAAAGTTGTAACCTCCCCAAGCGCGGTAGTTCGCTTTGGCCCGCTGCACTTAATGAGATAAGCGCTGCTTCCCTGCTACCTTTTGCACCTTTTTCATTGCATACAACTTCTGAAAAAAAAAAAAAAAAAAAAACCCCTCTCAACACAGACTTGGGTACTAAACTTTCCCGCCCCTGCACCCGGCCCGTAATTCTATTTTTTCTCGGAGGGCGACCTCGCCCGCTACCAGCTTCCCCCCGCTTTATTTCGTGGCCATTCGGGCGTGCTAGTCACTGTTCTGTTGCTTTTTGGTGAGTGGACACGGTTACCCTTGTGAAGACCTGTCATGTTGGGAGGTGTACTGATGTTAGCCATTTGATCACAGATTGTGTCGGCAGTGGCCCGCTGAGCGCCTTCTAGTTCGCTGCCTCCAGTTTTTGTTGTTGAGGTGACTTATTTACTTTCTGTGGTGCAATAATTCAGTTGCGGGGTAGCCGGTAGTGGGAACAGTGTGAACCATCAGTTTTGAACACCGCAGCGTTTTCACGATCGTGCAACGTATGTGCGTTTGTGATCGACGCGCGGCCCGTTTTCTGCCGTGCTCCGGTCGAGTTGGGACCACTGGTTGTGCCCCCTTGGAAAGGGGTGTGTGATTATTTTGTTTTTGTTGTTGTAAATTTGTTCCTGCCGTATCTTTTTTTGTTTTTCGCGCGAATTGTTAATGTCGTAACCTTTTGTTGCAAGTTTGGATCCCGGTAGAAAACTCGTTTTGCTGTGAGAGCGTGTTACGATGGCACAAGCGCACGCTTCTCCGCCTGTATATAATGATGCGGGTGTGTTGTGGGACGTTCCTCACAGTGCCGGCCTGATTCGCCGTGACCAGGGTGTGTTAGATACCCCTGGTTCGGTGAAGGTGTCGCCACAACCGTTTGAATTAGAGAACCACTTTGCCAGTTTTTCGCCGATGGCCTTTGGGGAGGCCCTCCGCAGCGGCAATCACCGGCTGCTGGATCAGGCCCTCCTCAAGGACGGAAATATGCTGTTGCGAAACTGCAAATTGCCCACCCTTAGCGATACGGCCGACAGGCTCTGTGAGGTGCTGACCTTTGACGCGGGTAACGGTTTGCCTCCAAAGTTGTTTCTAACGCCGCGGCGCAACGATGACTGGTACTTGGCGGACGTTGCGGGACTTCAATTAGCCGAGCGAATGCTTTTTGCCGTGCAGAGCCACGTGTCAACCATCAAAAATCCCAACGAGGAGGTCGTGCAAGCTATCGCGACTCTCACCCCGGAAATGTTTGTGTACCCTGTGAAAGCGCCGGGTGACCGGCGCTTCGGGTTCCGAAGCCTTGTGGACTACGTCTCGGAGGATCCTTTTGACGGTTGGATGCACACGCGCGCTGCGTTTGTACGCAAATTCAGACAGATTTGGGCGTGCCGACCTGGCGACCCCATTGTGCAGGTGTTCATCCAGAATGCCCGCCAATTGAGCAACCTGGGTGAACGGTTGCCCGCCGTGGGCGAGGGCCAGCCGGACGCCATTGCGATTTCGCTCGGCTATGGGAAGTTGCGTAATGGGCATGAAAAGCACCCTTTTCTGGCTTCGTTTTGTTTTCCGAACCGTGTCGTGGTTCACTGCCCCATCGCATTGCTGCGCGACTCCATGGGCAGTTGGACGCCCCTAGCTAGGAAATTATTGTTTGCGCACGATAACGCAAATTCTGTCCGATTGTACGCGTCTGAAGCAGAGCGGGCGACTATAGCCGAGGTGACCAGTGCATCGTTTCCCCATTGCAACACCACTGGGGTCACCACGACCACTACGCAATGGTTGAGCGCGATCCCAGTGTTGGAGAACGTGCTGTTGAGTGTTGACGAATTCCGTGTGGATTACGGGGACGATTGTACGGACATCTCGGTTGAAGCGCTCGTTGCCGCTGCGTGGCAACTATTTTCGGGACAGATGCTCAGATGCCCCATCGGCTCGAGGCATACCCCTTTTGGGACCGTGACTATGCCGGTAGACGATGCCTGGTGCGTGGGAGCTTCGAGCCCCGTCCCCATGGACCTCCCGTTTGTTTTGGAGCTCCAAGGGTATCGTGCGCAAACAATCTTGGACCTCTTCATTTTTGCTTGCTGGAACCCCATTCGATCCCCGGTCGCCCGACCTATTGTCGCGGTCGACCACTTCCGCGCTATCGGTGACGACGGGGGTACAGGATTTATGCCCACACACGACATGGACTTAGCCGGTCATAGGCTTTCGCAAAGGTACCCGCCGAAACAGCTGCGCCAGTCGGCGCTCATTTTTGGCGAGCGTAACCAAAGACCGGCCCCGTTAAACCCTCGCCTGAGTTGGCTAGAGGACGTGGTCGTGACGTACTTGGGCAAGATCCTGTACCGACTTTTAGCAACCGGGTCATCTGTGGAGCGGCAGTGGTGCCTGTCGCCTTTTAATCGGTCGCCGGCGAACGGCGTTGAATGGTGCGACTGGCTAACGCGCTTGCGAGAGGCCTTTAAATTTTCGGATACGACGCTGCGTGTTCTGTGGCGCCTGCGCGAAATTGTGCCGGGCGTGCTGACTTCCACTTTGGCGAGTTATCTAGCCGCGGGGAATCAAGCGTCTTTTAAGACGCTGGTGGTGCTCTTGTCTCGGGTTTTCCAATACGTCAACTGGTTCTTTTTGATGTTGACCAGGTCCGACGAACCTTCAATGGAGACCATAATGAGTGTGTGCATGCGCACCCTGTGGCGCAAACTGAAGTTTGCTAGACAAGTGACATTGGGGGATGGTAGCCCCCCTAGGCTAGCCATGTCGCTGGATTTGAGCCAGGATGGCATTTTTGTAACAACCGATGCCCCTATGAGCACCCTCCGGTGGAAGTTGGCGGCACCACTTTCGCGCGCGCTCCTGGATTACACGCAGTGTTTCTTGGAATGGGTAAATTACACGCGCAACCAACAGCTCGCGAACATTGAGTACAAGCCGCGGCCGCTCCCCTTGCTGAAGGCGCACGTGTACACGCGCGCCACGTTTTTGCTCTGGCAAGGCCCCCCTCCCTATCGCCACGATGAGCCGGAACTAAGACTGAAGAGAAAATTGTCGGACAACGAGCCTCGTGGTATACCGCGCATTGACCGTGCGGTGTACTACGGTAATGTCCGTGCTCATCTTGAGGCGGTAGGGACCGGCAGGCTTTGCGACACCACGCCGCTTTTGGACGCGCTGGAACAGTCCTCTAGGGCCAATGTGTACGGGCCATTGCCACTCGCGAACATTGAGGACACGGCCAAGCACCCGCTTTTGCGCTGGCAGCGACCGACTATCCCCTGGTTTAGGTCACCTTCCGAATTCGGGATAACGCACCACGGAGTTCCACCCAGATGGGTGTTGGATAGTAATTATTGGGCGTTCATGAACCACGGTCGCGGTGCGTGGGATACGGTCGCCGCCTCGGAAGGGGTGTTCTATTTATTGCCGCTGTGCGCCGGCACCCTCTCCCCGTTGCTGGCTTGCATGCATATCCTACGACAGGCGCATGCCCCCTCCGCGGACTTTCCGGCCCGCCTCGTGGCCACGGTGAGCGCCATGGCAAAGGTCGAATGGCTCGATGTCGTTATGGGTAAAGCCAAGATCCCCCGCAGGTGCTGGCTTAGCGCACTGGCAGTGCACTACGGCATCCCGACTGTGATGCTGTACTCCGAAAACAGCACGCCCCCGAATGCTTTTAGCATTTACGGGCACGGCACTCAAACCGCTTTGCATTGCCAGTGTGCCGTAGTCGTGGTGGTGGGTGATGATTGGTACCTGCACGACATCGAGTTTGGACAAGTTCGTTGCGTCTCGCCGCGCGGGCGCTGCACAGGCCTGATCGAAACGCACATTCTCGACGAGGCTAACTTGCCTCAGGATACCCTCGAGCGCATTGCCGCCAACCACAGTTCGATCTCGCACTATAGCCGCGGTCAACCCCAGGGGGCCACTGTCGAGTGGACGGTGTGGACACTGGTGTGCGAGTTGAATAGAATTCATTACGGGTGGGTAGCCCCACCGGAGAACGCACTGTTGTCCACGCTGGCCACTAAGGCGTGCCCCCTGGAGAAGGCCCTGCGTGATTTGCAAGTGCAGGGAGCGTCCCCCGCCGAAATTCGAGCGCTGAATTACTTTCAAGCGCTGATTATGCATGTCGGGCTGGTAGGACCGCGAATCGCGCGGCCGGAACAACCGGCGAACATTGGTGCAGCACCGCTTGGCTCGCCCTTGTGCAATGTTGCGGATGAGACGAGCCGACTGGCGGTGCTCCTGGTCACCGATTGGTGTCCGCGCGATTTGACGTCCCGCTCGATTGAGCGGAACATGCGCATTTTCCAACCCTATGGCGAGTGCCCGTTGCCCTCCGGGGTTCCGGCTAAGTCCACCCTCGATAGGATAATTTTTGGCCAACAGCAGGCATGGGACCTCCGCCAGCAATATTTTGGAATGCTACTAAGAGCCCCCGCATGCGAGTCCGACGTTCCAGTTCGGTTTGGCGCCTCGGTGCCCTACCAGCTGTCCCGCGCACGGCCGACGCTCTCGTTTGAAGATGTGTGGGGCATGCTGAGCGCCGTAAGGGACCAGGTTGCCCCTGCGGAATTGGATCAGCCCTCCCTGGCGGCCTGCCCCGTACCGGCAAGGTTTGACGTGATCCACAACACGGATCAGTGGGTTCAGCGCCTGCGCACCTATGGGGACGCAAATGCGTCGCCCCAGGAGGAAATCCAGTCACGAGAGGCTCGTGACCCTAACCCTGTTCGCACTTGGCTTAATAGCTACTTCGACGAGAACGCCACCGTGGAGGACGTTGAGGGGTTCCGGGACGCACGATACTCTTCTGCGCCCAACCGCCTCGTTGACCCTTTCTTCGACCCGCACACGCGCCCCGTCCAGCGATTAGAGTCGGGTGTGTGTACCTGGGACTTCGGTTTGGTCGAACCCCGCGCTCTGCCGGGCCCGGATGACCCCCGCCGGCACATCCTCGGCCCTAATGAGTCTGTGGACGAAGGGATGTCCTCGGCCGCCGCTAGTGAAGCGGGACCGTTAGAAATTGCGCTCCCAATGGAGATCGCTGCCGAGGGGGGGGCGTCCGATGCGGGTGTCTCGGCCGACCACGTCCCGGTCGACTGGCTCCAAGAAGTGGAGGCAGCGAACCGGGCCGAGGGCGCCTATAGACTACGCATCGTACCCCTCCAGCCGGTATGCAACCAACTCGCGAAAGAAGTGTCCGAACACGAAATCGATGAGACGATTCGTGTTACGGCGAGGACATTGCTTAGCCACGACTATGCAAGAGGGACGGAGAGATTGCAGGCGCTGGGTTTCTCCGGCACGGCGGTGTGGTCCTCTTTCGGTTTGGTCGAGCCCCTCGAGCCGGAGGCGTACCATGTCCCTGAGGTAGGAGAGGGCCCCTTTGACAACCTCGGCCCGATTCCGGTACGCGACGAGTATGTTCCTCCGGCCGCCTTTGTTCAACCCGGCGGGGAAATCCAAGTCGCCTCGATTAGACTACCTGAGAACAGTTTTCCCACTTGCGAGCAGGCGCTGCGTTGGTTCCGCGACCACCAGGCGAAATATATCACTTTTGACACGGACTTGGTGCTGGGTATCGAGAATAGCATCCCCTACTTTTACTACAATAGGCCCGTTGAGGGTCGTGCGATTCACGTTTGGCGCCGGGAGGCTTGGTACCCAATGGCGCAGCGGTATGAGGACCTGACACCGTCACATGTTGACGCATTGCTAGGGTTGTTCCAGCAGTACATTGCAGCGACGGTCCGGGGAGTAGATGTCCGCCCATTCTTCAACGTAGGAGAAGAAGAATTGCAACTGGTGAGTAATGTGGGCGTCCCAGCCGCTGGGCCCCTGGACGACCAGCCGGACCACTGGCTGAATAAGGCCTTTGGGGAGGCTGAGCTCGCCCGGCTGCAGGCTATCGCGAGGACACGCGGGCACTACGACCCAGGTTGGTCCCCGCAGCACCCGTTGAGACGACCCATGAGCGAGTGGCTCCGGCCGGAAGGCACTTATACACCCGGCTGGGAACGGGTGCACGTGCAGAACGTACCCCTTCCGCTCCGCCCTCTCTACACTGAGATGCTGATGAGCCACAGTTTGGATGAATTCAACTACGTTCCGACGGTGGGGCGCAGTTTGATTCACTTTCTCGACGAGTTTGAGGACGGCGGACCGGACAAGAATTTCGAAGTGCCGGTCCCGCCGAGTGTTTTCCCCCATACGGCGCAGGTACGTCCCACCTTGCCAATAGGTCATAAGTACTTCAGCACTGGGGCAAACTCGTCGCTGACTAGGTGCATCCTCAACTGGTTGACTTCATGGCGCAACCAATGGGAGCTCCTGCGGGTGCTCGTACTTTCGAACGAAGAATGGGCGGAGTATCGCGTACGCTTCCCTGGTGCACCGGCAAGCTGGACTAGGTGGCAGGACCAGTTCCGCCACGAGTCCCTGGACCAGCTGCGGTCGAGGCTACGCGAGACTCAGGACGTGTTCACAAGATTCTTGTTGCGCGCCAAAATTTTGTGCGCCACCAGTAAGGGATCCTCCGACCTTGTTCTGCAGTCCACTCTGCAGACGGCGCTAGGCCGTTGGCTGGACTTTCGGTTGAATATCCTCCGCCTGCTCGCATTGGACGATAGTCGCGGTCTGGTAAGGCCGAGAGTGCACGCGGGCAAGGGTATGATATCGATTGATCGCCACCACGTGTATCTATTCTTCTCCGGAGACAGTCCGCTGGGGAACTTTTTTCGCGCCCAAATTCCGTTGATGGGTGATTTGCATGTACCGTCATCTGAGCACTTGTATCAAGTTTTGCAGCTGATTTTTAGCGGGGATCACGACTTAATCGTACCCCTCCTCCAACACTCCGACCCTGCTGACTGCAAGCGTCAGATGACGGCCTGGCGTAGGGCGGGTACGATCGCCAGGTGGAGAGTAAGACAGCGGGAGTGGCACGAATGCGGCCTCGCCGTCGCAACCATGCACGCTGTCTTGCGACTCAAATTGGCGACCTGCCCCGCCTATCGAGACACCCTGGCAAATAACCCGGATACGGTGTTTATTGAGGCAAGCCCGTATGACCCGTTTTGGGGTATTGGGCAAGGTATGACCAGCCCTGTTCTCTGGACGAAAGTAGAATCGTGGGGTGCCAACTGGTTAGGCCGGTTGCATATGGCAATGGCGGGACAATTGGCCCGTGGGGCTGCCCAACGGCCGTGGCCCGTCCTGAGTCTGAATGAATTGGTGGTGTCAATCTTGGCAAAGTGTAAGGGTGCTGTTCAGCGCCCAGCGCCAGTCCGACCGCTGCCCACTGCCCTGCTGGATGAAATTGCTCGGTGTGATGCGGTTGGGCGCTACGCCCCTGGCGCCGCCCCGGTGACCATTTTGACCGTTCCTTTTGCCGAAGGTCAAGACCCACGTATATTGACTAAACAGCAAGTAGCGTTGGGCCAGCGCCCCATTCCGCAGCTCGCAATAATCGAGCCTGAACCCAATGGGCCGCGAGGCGCAAACAAGGCAACTCGCAGGATGCATCGCCTGCGCCAGGCTCGTACTAAGTAGCACCTACCAGACATAGAGGAGCGCGGTGTAGGGGCGTTGGGACTAAAGTGCCAAGCCTACGTCCTTGGGATTGTCTCGGCGCAAATACACCCAACTCCCTGATTTTTACCGTTGTACGTGGCAACTGTGTTGATGGCAAATGCTATACTTTTATATGAGCTTATCAAGCCGGAGGATTAAAGTCCCAAGCCTACGTCCCTGGGATTATCCAATGGCGATGCCAGATTTATTGAAACTTAACTACGCAGTTACCCTTGTCATGACGACGTGATGCGGCGTTGGGGTCTAAAGTGCCAGACCTACGTCTCTGGGATTGCCCCCGGCACTGCGTGGCAACGTACTGACGAGGTACTGTTATAATGCCTCACACAGTTGTGCAATCTTCGAACGCTACTTATTTCTGAAATAAAAGGGCTCCTTTATCTTGCATCGCATGTGCGCTATGATGGCTGACTGATGAATTAAAGTCCCAAGCCTACGTCCCTGGGATTATTCTAAGGTCAGCCGCATGGTCGCCAGAATAGCATACCCTTACTGACAGCTTTATTGTGTAATGTGCCGTCGGTGGCTAAAGTGCCAAGCCTACGTCCCTGGGACTGTCACTGGTGGCACACGGCATGGTATTGCCGGCCTTTCCAACTTGAGACCACTCGTTTCGCCCTTAAAATTTCTTCGGTCGCGGAATTCAACCAAGCAACCTGAAGCCAACAACTGTAATTGTTCATTTTTGAGACAGTGCCACCTCGCAATGCGGTCTGGTGCCTAAAATGCCAAGCCTACGTCCTTGGGATTGTCATCAGCCGTGTAGCGTTGTGGTACGTAAATGTGTTTAAATAACCTCCGGGAGTAAACTAATTGGTCTTCGGATTTAATAGTTACGTCGTCTGCCTCGTTTGTGAATTATTCCCCATTGTCGCGCAGTTTTCGTTACTTCCCTCGCATTTTGGGACTTTTCCCCTTATTCTTGTCATTTTTGAGTTGCCACAGTGTCACTTCGCAACGCGGTCTGGTGCCTAAAATGCCAAGCCTACGCCCTTGGGATTGTCGCCAGCCGTGTAGCGTTGTGGTGCGTAATATGGGTTCAATTATTTCCAGGGAATAAAAAAAAAATAAAATTAAATGATCTCGGGATGTAATAGTCACACCGTCTGCCTCGTTTACGATTTTATTCTTCATTTTTACGCATTTTGCTGCAATTTCTTCCGCATTTGGGGTTTTTCCCCTATTCTTGTCAATTTTGAGTTGCCATTTTTATGTTTGGTGTGATGAGTAATAATTTATACGGGCGCGGTATGTGTGCGTTGGAACCTAAAGCGCCAAGCCTACGTCCTTGGGGTTGGCATCGACACACACACACCAAACCCTCTCTACCAAGCCAGGATATTATACCCTTATTGACAGCTTTACTGTGTAATGTGCCATCGGTGGCTAAAGTGCCAAGCCTACGTCCCTGGGACTGTCACTGGTGGCACATGGCACGGCATTGCTGGTCTTTTCAAATTGACAATCATTTGTTTCGTCCTTTAACCCCACTGGATTGCGCAATTCAACCATGTGCTTTGAAACCAACAATGGTAATCAATTATTCTTCGGAAACAGTGTCACTTCGCAATGCGGCCTGGTGCCTAAAATGCCAAGCCTACGTCCTTGGGATTGTCACCAGTCGTGTGGCGTGGTGGTGCGTAAAACGGGCCTAAGCTATCTCAGGAAATAAATTAGCAACCTCAGGATTCAACAGTTATGTCACTATTTTGCTGTAATTGGAAATTGTATTTCCCCATTTCGCGCATTTTTCTGTCAATCCTCCTGCAGTTTTGGGACTTTTCCCTTGTTCTCGCAATTTTTAGTTGCCATTTTTTTTTTTTTTGTGTGATGGGTAGTAATTTGTGGGAGTGCGGTGTGTGTGGGTTGGGACCTAAAGCGCCAAGCCTACGTCCTTGGGGTTGGTACCGATACACACCCACCTAACTCTTTTAAATAAAAGGAAATTTTTTATTTTTGACTGCAACCTTGCACATATTTTTAGCGTCACGTCTCTGAGGGCCAGGTCGAGGGGTTAAAGTGCCAAGCCTACGTCCCTGGGACTATCCCGTGGCCTGGACCCAGAGGCAGCGCGAATCTCGCATTTCTTGTTATTGCGTATTTTTAGCCGCTCTTTAGCAGATTTACTTCAAACGCATTTGATATCGCTGCGGGCAATTACTTTAGTTTCTTGTAACGCTATGCTATTTTTCGCATTTGATTAAATTTGTGCTTAAATTAAACCGCGTGGTCGCATTGAAGAGGGCCCCTGGCTTTACATGTGTATTTGGTATTATCAAGACGGCCCCTGGTCACTGTGTAAATATTTGGACTGGACTCATGGAATTTTGTGCACACAGTTTTCTTTAAAAACTCCAGTGACCTTGAACACTTTCTTTTAAACAGCCACCTGGATAAAGACTTTTGCTTCCCACATTTAAAGTAATCACCAATAATTTTTGCTGGTTATGGCTGGGAACAAATTTTTGCAGCCACACAATGGCCATATTAGTGAAAAACAGTTTAGTTCAGTTTCACTTCAATCTTCATGTTTTTGTTCCAAAATTCTCTCATGTTTTCCTTGAAATTTTAACGGAATATTTTTGCACAGGAAACATTTTTCTGCATCTATTTTTCTTCACCATGGATCAAAATCAAAATGCTGGCCATACTCATTGCTTGACAATGTCTGTCATGACTGGTTCACCAAATATAAATTTCCACGAATTTATGTACCAAGGAGACAATGAAATTGTCATGCGTGTGACCGCTGGGGAAATGCGGCTCACACAGCCACTTCAACGTGTGCTTGACTGGCAAGATCCCCGTTGCGAAAAGTGAGAATTTTCATGGGTTCAGTGTAAAAATTGTATGCAATGACCAAAATTCCTTTCAGCTTGAGTGAATCTGTCCTTCTGTGGGGAAACACGGCTTTTGGAAACGACCAGCCACTGTTGGCAGTAACTGGCCATGTGGCACCGATCCAACAATGTCAAATCCATGGCACTGGCATCCCAATGCAAGTACCGGCCCACTGCCTACCCTATAGGGAGCCGTCGACTTCACCAACTGATTTCACTTATGACCCACACCTCTCCGTCGGGCCTCCTATGCATGTGACCACGCGAGTTATTAATCCAAATAGTATTCCTATCACCATCACCCTGGAGCAAACTGGCAATTTCGTAGATATTAAGCTGCAATTTTAAATGCCGATGGCTACAATTCTGCGCTGAGTATTATTTTTCTGCTTTAGGCCAACCGTAGTAATTCCAACACAATACTTGTTAAAAACTATCTTTGTATTTGCTATCATTTGTTGCTATGGTACAGGTGAACCACGACGCGTATTGTTTTAGTTTCTAGTGTAAAATTGGGTGCAGCGGTCTAAAGTGCCAAGCCTACGTCCCTGGGACTGACCAAGCACCCATTTTTGTATGTTTTGATATCAATTTTCTGAAATTTTCTTCTAGTAAGCGCAGTCAACCAGTTGCACGCGGCGATTTTTGGTAATTGTGTGGAGGTAAACCGCTTGAGCCACGTGTTTTGTGAAGTTAGCCGCGAATTTGATTAGTAGCTGCGTTTGTGCCACCAAGAAAAATGTCATTGTTTGTGCTTGCGATTAGACTGAGAAGTGTTAGCTGAATGTTTTCTACCGGGATCCCTTTTGTGAATTGTTGTATTTTGTGCTGTTGTGAATATTTTTAGCCTTCGTAGTTTGGTTTCATTTAGTCACGTTTAGCTGATCTTTTCTTTTAAGTGGCATTCCACTTGTCTTACGGTCTCACTTACGGTTCTCATGATTCTTGCCTTAAAATTTCTCTTGCCATAATTTTTGATTCTGTTTCGACGCTTTATTAGGGTGCTTCCAGTGCACATGTTTGCGTATTTTTCCAGGGTTCCACTTGCGACCTCGTAGTAGTTGTAATTCACCTCAAACATTTACCTGCAATACACCGCAACGCTTTAAATACATGAAAATATCAATATCAGTCGACAGTTCTTTGAAAACAGTAGCTAACACCCTCCTCGCCGCTGCTGCGCTGACTAACCCGCGCTTTTAGAAAAGGGGGGAGGAAGTGTGATGCCTGTTCGCGCTGAGCCAGCGCTCAAAAGGTCGGTATAGTATGTAATGCGAGAACTGACGGCGGGCCACCAAAGTGCCAGACCTATGTCTCTGGGACGGTGACCCAGCGCCAATTAACGCTTACAAAACCCTAACTATGGCGCTTTAGTCGCCGGGGACGCCATATTGACCCTTTTGGGCCAAGTGACGTCATTACGACGTTGCCATATGTGAACCTAACTTATAGGAAACTTACGGCGCAACGGACGCCAACTATGGTAATTGGCGCCAGATCACCAAAGTGCCAGACCTACGCCTCTGGGACGGCGATTAAGCGCGAATTACCATAGAACGGTAAGTCGATGGCGCTGTGCCGCCGGCCTTAATTAGCAAAACGGCTTAATTAGCCGCTTCTAGTCGTGAAAAGACCCGGGTGACGTCATCCGACACCTCCGGGAACGAAACCTAACTTTTGTGATATTTACGGCGCTTTCATTAAAAAGGAAAAGCAGCGCCGAGCAAAAAGTCGATTCCCTTGAGCATGGCGGCCAAACGAGCGCCGGCGAACGACTTCGACGGCCGCGACAGCGCCGCGCCGCCGCCATTCGACACCCGCTGACCGCCGGAACCCGGGAGAGGGGGATTTTGGTGTTTTGGGGATTTTTGTGAATCTGTCGAATCGGTCGCTTTTGGCCGAGTGCTAACTCTCTGAAAACGGCACCTAGTGTATTTTCGAGGGGGGTTAAGCACTGTCGCCGTATTTGGGCGACAGTTTATCACCCGAAACTTGTAAATTCACCCCCCTACCCAGTCCCCGCGAGCGTCGACAGCGTGGCCGCCGGGAACGTCCGCGGAGCGACAGACTTCGGCCGCTCAGAGTTCTTGGTGGGAGTGGCCACCGGAAGGGAGGGCCCCGATAGCTCCAGAAGCCTACGTCCTTCGGAGTGGAGACGGGTCAACCCTTCTGGAGGGATATGTGCCTTAGGTTAAAAATTAGTAACGGAAGTTGGAAGAATGCCAAAAGGGCAGTTTTTGTGTGTAGTTTGGCACATATCCCGTAGCCACTGCTGCCACAGGGAGGAGTTTTGTGATTTTGTAGGTTGTAGGTAGGCTTAGGTTGTAGGTTCGCGGTAGGTGCCGCGGTATGTGATTTATTACGTATGTATATGTATTTATTTGCACTTAATTACCCACCTAACCCCCTTAGTTTGTGATAATTGCATGTGTTTGTGATTGTATTTTTACGTTCGCACTTATTTCTGTGTTTTGCACGTATTTTTGTGTTTGCACTTTTGCACGTCGTGTTTAGTTCCACGTTGGCTGATTTGGTACGCTGGTTTGGACGAGCTCACGTTGAGCAATTACGGTTGTTTTTGTGTTTTTGGCCCTTTTGCAGTTGCTTGCAGTTTTCGAGTAGCTGTAGATTCACTCGGCTTGTTTTTAATTGAATCACGCTTAGTTTTGAGAGTCTCACTCAGTTTAGATACTTTTAAGTTGTTAGTTTGTTTGGTAGGTTACTGTAGGTATTTTATTTTCTAGTTTGGCACAGTTCCAAGTTTGGTTTCATTAGCTGGCTGAGTGCCAGAAGAAAGGTGTTCCTGAATGTCAAGTCACCATCCCCTTGTTCCATTAAAAAGTAACCCTTGTGGTACATGGCTTGGTTCAGCTGAAGTCACTTATTTTCGGTACACTTTTGAATGCACTTCCGTGATTGGTTGGCTCCGCCCAGCTGCAAACCAGTTTTGGGCACTTCAGACCCATAAAAGAGAGCCCCAGTCCAGTGATTGTCATCAGTCTATTCAACCCAATTTCTAATTACTAAGTCAGTGATTTACCAGCTGAAATGAGCCTACCCTTGGTTATTCATTCTCTGCTAACTCTGGCATAGGCCTTCTCTTCCCTCTGCACGGTGACATTTAGGTTCACAGGGGCAGGAGTGGCCACACGGAGCTGCCGGTATAGCTAAGATAGGGTGTTGTATGGGGAGAACCCACCATCTGTGATGCTTACTGTACGTCTGGACCTCTGTGGACTTGTTTTAGGCGTAGTATAAGCTGAAGTAGGCTGTACACCTATTGACTCGCTCTAGGCTTTCGTAAGAGCCCAAACAGTTGTGCTACGTCGTCGTAGATTACTTTTGATAGTGGTGCTGTGCCAAGCTAGGACTTAAGTACCTGGACTTGTGTGGTCTCTTACCAGTGTATCGTATTGCTATCCTCACCTGTCTGGTTTAGCTTTCATGACCCTGAGTGTTATTTAGTCATTTTTATGTTAATGTTTTGATTTGGAAAGTGGAAAGGTAAATTGGAAATATTTAAACACTTTGGAAACTTTAATTGCAACGTTATTCGAGAAACCCAATTAGTGTAATTCAAGCGTACTCCGGTGCAACTATTCTCTACCCAAATCTATTGGCTCATTCCAGCTAGTGGATCTAATTAATTCTATTCTAATTTGTGAAACATGATGGAAGTTGCTTTTATTTGCTTGCATTCGAGTGATGTTCAATTGTCGGTTTTTGAAGCATGGGCTAATCTTGTTTCTGTTTCTGAAAGCGCGCCAAGTTCTGAAGGTTTCTGGGAGGTTGATGATTTGGGAATGGGCCCTGTTTTTGATAGTTCTGAACCTGTGTCGGAATTGTTTCAAATTCAGCGACGGGCCACATATGCGGAAAAGGTTCAGGGCGCTGGTGATTTTGTTGTTGATTCTGTTCTGCCCAATGGCGAGGTGATTTGTGATGCTTCTCAGCAGTGGTTGCTTGATCACTTGATCATGGAGCCAGCTTTTATTGAGCCCGGAATTTGTGGTGTTTTTGAGAAAACTGCTGAAAGGCTGAAGAAAGTTGTGCAGCCTAGAAACCTTTGGTATTTGGTGGGTAAGAGAGGGAAATTACAGCCGCACGTTATTCGCCGCAAGCTTTTGCAATTTGCGCGACCGGACTTTGTTGGCTGTGGCAACCAAGTAGACCGAAAAGCTCAGAAGCCTACGTCCTTCGGAGTAGCTAGGTCGAAAGGCACCAAGCTGGTGAAGTTTGGCAGACAGGGTTCCCGCGCACGCGGCAAGCGTAGGGCTTGTAGGGCAATTGTTGATCGTCCGGTGGACATTATGCCGCTCGTTGAATTATCGGAATTGTGCGATTATTTGGTTGGCGTGTTGCCATCGTTTGTCGTTCCACATGTGCAAAAGGTAACTAAGTCCCCTGTTAGGTGTTGCACATTTGGCGTAATTAGGCAGGATGGACTGCATGAGCGCATCGTTGAAAGTTCTGACGGAATTGGACACTGTCCAAGGTGTTGCTATTTGGCCCATAATGATAAGGTTGCAAGACCAGAAGGGTTATATCATTATATTAGAGACAATGTTGTAGTACCCGGGGGTGCATTTTATTATACATGGGGCTGATTCGACAAAACACAGTATTTAAGTTTGCCATTTGCATAACAGACAGCCGGTAGTGTCCGGTACGTCCATGCATTGATGCTGCTGTCTAAAAACATTTTGTAAAAAACCCTGTCGCAAAATAACAGATCAGACGACAAAGAGCATCGTTAAAACACCGGTACCATCAAAACACGCAAAAACATGTACACAGTATGATGTCAAGAAAAAGCTTCAATGGCAGTTTACAACATGTCTGTAGCTCCGGTATAAAACTGGGTCCTAACGGTAATTGAATTAAATTATTCAACACAATTTGTCAAAAACGTTTGGAAAAGCATCCAGATCGCAGTCATTCGAAATATGAAGCTGGTGCTTTTGCTGCTTCTGGGCTCACTCAGTTTTGCACGTGAGTCAGATGCATCTACAATAATGTATAGTTTGGAGGGACTTAGGACTTAGGAGGGGGTCCCTCAACCCCAGGTCCAAAGTATTATTCTGGGTTTTTATAAGAGCTCCAGACTGATCGGAATACACAAGCAAACTGAGGCATAGTCAATAATCATTGAAACATGAGTATCCCGGGTTTGACATAATGCAGTCTAACACCTACTCAACTGTATTTACATTACATACAGGTTGCTTCTCAGTTCCCACTGCACATATCGTATTTGGTCATCTTATTCCCCCCTTGAATAATCCCCCCCCCCTGTTGACGACTAAGGAAAAATTATAAAGTATTTCCCGTATTCCATGTCAACAACTGCTGGGGGCACCCCCATAACAAATAGCAGCGAAATTGGGCTGCAAGTTTTTCAGTGGGAATATGTTGAAAATTGATGTGCACGATTTCTCATTTATTTTGGCGCCAAGCGCCAAAAGTGCCAAGTGCCAAAAGCATGGTAAAGCGTGTGGAAGTGGGATGCATGAACGTGAACTGGCCTCTGTGAAGACACTTCCACACCACTGTGAAGACACTTCCACACCACTGTGATTAGGGCTCGAACTGGACTCGACTCGACTCGACTCGACTCGTGACTCAAGGGTAAAATTGGGTACCAACTCAAATCACCCAACCCGACTGGAAAAATATGGCCCTGACTCAAGACTCAAGGTTTTTGCCTGACTCAACTCGAAAATTTGGCAAATTTCAAGTTGGTGGTCCCCATTGAAAAGTTCGTGAAGTGTGTGGAAGTGAGCTCCACACACTTCACGAAGTTTGTGAGCTCCACACACTTCACGAAGTTTTCGGTGAAGTGTCTTCCACTCACTTCACCTAGCTTCACGAAGACCGAAATTCGTGAAGTGCACTTCACAAACCTTTGCAGCATGCATGGTTCGTGAAGTGCTGTGAAGCATCTGGAATGTAGTGAAGTGTCTTCACGCCGACATTGCGCGTCTGCGTGAAGTCACTTCAGGACACTTCACCGCGCATCACACACCCATTTTTTGCTGTGACTGTGATACATGCGGATGACACTTCACCTAACATCCCGTCAAGCAGTGAGACATTTGCACTATGAATAACTCATATATGTTATCAAATGTTGCAGTGTGTCAGGATGGAAGTGAATGCGAGTTCAAGTGCGATGATGAATACGGTGATGGCTGTATTCCGTCCTCTTTGGTCTGTGATGGTGATGCACAATGTGGTGATGAGTCGAATGAAATCGGCTGTGATGCAGGTAATGACAGCCAAAACCATGTACCATTACGCATGTAAACCTATCACTAACGATGGCAAAACAAGATTTGAAAATTTGAAAACATTTTCAAATTTTCAAATTTTTTAGGACTTTTCGAATTTTTATTCGAACTAGAGAAAAACACATACAAATCGATGTATTTTGTAAAAATTCGGGGACCGGTCCCTGGCAAAAAATCAAAATTTTCAAAATTCGATAATTGGTATATGAGTCAGTCTACGAGTCAATAGCCACTCCAGGAACAAAAGCTGGACACCGAAAAAAAAAATGAAAATTGTGAAAATGGTCCTAAGGTACTCCAATGGGTCCAGTAAGTTATGCAATACATGTAAAATTTTCATTTGTATATATTGCATATACTTGAAAGTGAATATTTCCAAAAATGGGCATTTCTGACATAATTTGCTATTTGGTGCCCAACTATCAATACATAATAGCTATATTTTATACCATTGGAAAGCTGAAATTGTGAACTTTCATTATCCACTGCTGACCAGTAGGTTCAATATCATAAGTTTATATATATAAGGTTTCAAAATGTACTGCATGAACTAATCTGAGTCAATCAAATTGCATGTGAGTCCATGACTAAGGAGACGTAACGGCTATATTTTATACCGTTGTGAAGCTGAGAACATCCTCTTTCAGAATCCACAGCCTCCCCAGAGGCTCGCGTTAGCATTTTTATACCTAAGATTTCAAAACGTGCTGTGCGCACTACTCTTGGGTGATCGCATCGCATGTGAGACCAAAAGTAAGGAGACGTAACTGCTATATTTTATACCGTTGCGAAGCTGAGAACATCCACTTTCAGAATCCACAGCCTCCCCAGAGGCTCGCGTTAGCATTTTTATACCTAAGATTTCAAAACATGCTGTGCACACTACTCTTGGGTGATCGCATTGCATGTGAGGTCGGAAACAGGAAAAACTAAATGCTGTGGTCTATACCATTGGAAAGCTGAGAAAATTCTCTTTCAGAATCTACCACTCTCAAGAAGGTTCACCGTCACAATTTTTTACCTAAGATTTCAAAACGTGCTGCATGCACTACTCTTGGGTGATCGCATCTCATGTGAGGCTGGAGTAAAATCGCCATTTCGGTGCGTACGGCTGCGGCTAGGCGATCGCTGGGTGTTTGGCGTCTGCGCGGGATTTTATAATTTGCCAGATAAGAAATTAGTGGTTTATTATTCATTCTAATCGATCAGGTGTAGAAATGAGTTATTCGGTCCGCTGAAATAGCCTTTCAAATTTTGCTATTTATCGGCATCTTTTCTCGTTGAGATCGCCGACAAATAGCGAAAAAATTTTTTACATTTATATCTATAGAACCACGGGAGCTTTTTTGATAATTTTTGGACACGATGTAGATATCGGTCAGTGCTTACAACATGTCAATTTTAGGTTGGATATCTCTAAGCGTTCTTGTGATATCGAATTTGCGGGACATGTATTTGTCGCTTCACCTTCTTTTATCGTTATGCTGTAACTCCGGCTTAAAGCCGTAATTACTTTTACTCGAAAAAAACGATAACAAAAAAAAGATTCGAAAATTCGAAAACGTTTTCGAATTTTCGATTTTTTTGGACTTTTCGAATTTTTGAGCACACGGTGAAAAAAAATACATAAAAGCGATTTCATTTTCAAAAAATTCTAAAATTCTAAAATTCTAAAACGTTTTCGAATTTTCAAATCTTTTTGGGTATTTTTGGTGAAACATGTGTAAAAATGCAAGAAAATCAACTCAAAACATCAATTTTGCAGTGATTTTTTTGTAGCCGCAGAACTTCAATGTGCAAATAGATCCGCGGTAATAGTACAGAAGGGTGTAAAACATTAAAATGTATTCATAATTCAGATTAAAATTTGAAAATGCTATAATTTGATGAAATTTTTTCGAAAAGTCATAAAAAAGATTCGAAAATTCGAAAAGTAGTCAAAAAGATTCGAAAATTCGAAAACTATTATTGGAAAAAATTTGAAAATTCGAAAAGTTGTTTAGGAAAAAACACTTAAAAATTTAAATACTTTTTTCATGAGGGTTTGCCATCGTTACTTGAAAAATACATATACTCGAGCACTGAGTAAATTACGCACCTTTACGTTTCCTCAGAAAAAGTAACAGACTTCGCGTTAACATATAATTTCTAAAAGTACCCGAGTACGGAAAACGTATTTCAGATAGCCTTTTATCTTACGTTTTCTGTACTCAGGGGTGAGTAGAAATAAATGGGGCAAGCCTATAACAGTCAAATTGCATTTTGTATCGGAATTTTCCACAACTTTTGGGAAAGCATCCATATTCGAGTGGTCATGTTCTTGTTCTGCTTTTCAGCTGAGCTTTTGAGTCACATGTATATCCACAGAAGAAAGTAACTTTTCATAACTTTCTTTTCACAAAAAAATGTTCTGGGCAGGGGGGCGGACTTGTCGACTTCTTGCGTTAGACAGTGTTTAATTTCCCGATGCCGGCCCCGATAAATCTGCCTCAAATCTGGGCTATTTATAGACTTTTTACACTCACTGTTCATAGTTGACGTTACACATTTCTTGCTTTTTTCCAAAAAAGTCTGCACAACTATTATATGGACTTGTCAACTTTTAGCCCAAAATTAAGTGAACTTATAGTCTTCTTGCCATAAATTTCTGCATTTTTTATGCAAAAGTGTCAAATGTGACACGATGAAAAAGGGGCATATGAGGTATTTTAATTGTGGAAAATGGGCTGGAGCAGAACCAGATCAGATGACATTTCAGGGCCTAACTTGAAATCCGCTATATTTGGACTTGTCCACTTTTAGAATACCGTATTACCTCGAAATACCCCCAGGGGGTTTATTATTTCGCCAGCAAAATTTGAGGGGTGATAATTCGAGGGGGGGGTTTATTCGAGGGGGGGGGGGTCTATTATTTCGCCAGAAATTTTCAGAAATTCCGCATACTCAGACGTAGAAAAATCGAGCAATTACATAGATGTATATGTGTTTTTAGGCATATATATCACTGTACTAGCAGGATTCTCTCCGACCTTCGGTCGGGTTTTGTAGTGTTCTAATCCTACAAAAAAGCATTATTTCAAATTTGTTAGATGCAGGTGTTTAATTTAAGGGTGGAGGGTGTAATGCATATATTAAACGGAGTGCATATTTCGAATCAAGGCAATCAAAAACCCACAAATGCAACATTTCACAATTTCTAATTTATTAGCCCCAGGGGATCTTTTTTAAGGCTTACAGTAATGTAGAGTCAAAATGGAGTGCACATTTTCAATCAGTGCAATTAGAAACCTACAAAATGCATCATTTCACAATTTGAAATTTTTGGCCCTAGGGGTTCATTATCAGGGTTACAGTAATGTAGTGTCAGAATGGAATGCATATTTGAAATCAGTGCATGAAAATACGCACAAATGCATCATTTCACAAATTGAAAGTTTTTGGCCACAGGGGTTCATTTTCAGGTTTATGGTAATGTAGTGTCAAGATGGAGTGAATATTTCAAATCAGTGCAATTAGAAACCCACAAATGCATCATTTCACTATTTGAAATTTTTGGCACCAGGGGTTAAATTTCAGGGTTACAGTAATGTAGTGTCAGAGTGGAGTGTATATTTGAAATCAGTGTAATCAGAAACTCAAAAATGAATGATTGAACAAATTGAAAATTTTTGGCCCCAGGGGTTCATTTTCAGGGTTATGGTAATGTAGTGTCAAAATGGAGTGCATATATCAAATCAGTGCAATTTCTAATTTTTTAAGCTCTGGGCATTATACTTAAAGGTTATGATAATGTAGAGTCAAAATGGAATGCATATTTGAAATCAGTGCAATAAGAAACCCAAAAATGCATCATTTCACAAATTGAAAGTTTTTAGGCCCAGGGGTGAATTTTCAGGGTTATTGTAATGTACTGTCAAAATGGAGTCCATATATCAAATCAGTGCAAGTAGAAACCCAAAAATGCATTATTTCACAAATTGAAAGTTTTTGGCCCCAGGGGTTCCTTTTTAGAGTTATGGTAATGTAGTGTCAAAATGGAGTGCATATTTGAAATCGGAGCAATCAGAAACCCGAAAATGCATCATTTCACAAATTGAAAGTTTTTGACCCCAGGAGTTCATTTTTAGGGTTATGGTAATGTAGTGTCAAAATGGAATGCATATATCAAATCAGTGCAATTTCTAATTTTTTAAGCTCTGTGCATTATACTTAAAGGTTATGATAATGTAGAGTCAAAATGGGATGCATATTTGAAATCAGTGCAATGAGAAACCCAAAAATGCATCATTTCACAAATTGAAAGTTTTTGGGCCCAGGGGTTCATTTTCAGGGTTATTATAATGTACTGTCAAAATGGAGTCCATATATCAAATCAGTGCAAGTAGAAACCCAAAAATGCATTATTTCACAAATTGAAAGTTTTTGGCCCCAGGGGTTCATTTTTAGGGTTATGGTAATGTAGTGTCAAAACGGAGTGGATATTTGAAATCGGAGCAATCAGAAACCCAAAAATGCATCATTTCACAAATTGAAAGTTTTTGGCCCCAGGGGTTCATTTTTAGGGTTATGGTAATGTAGTGTCAAAATGGAGTGCATATATCAAATCAGTGCAATTTCTAATTTTTTAAGCTCTGGGCATTATACTTAAAGGTTATGGTAATGTAGAGTCAAAATGGAATGCATATTTGAAATCAGTGCAATGAGAAACCCAAAAATGCATCATTTCACAAATTGAAAGTTTTTGGCCCCAGGGGTTCATTTTTAGGGTTATGGTAATGTAGTGTCAAAACGGAGTGGATATTTGAAATCATTGTAATCAGAAACCCAAAAATGCATTATTTCACAAATTCAAAGTGTTTGGCCCCACGGATTCATTTTCAGGGTTATGGTAATGTAGTGTCAAAATTGAGTGCATATATCAAATCAGTGCAATTAGAAACCCAAAAATGCATTATTTCACAAATTCAAAGTGTTTGGCCCCAGGGTTTCATTTTCAGGGTTATGGTAATGTAGTGTCAAAATGGATAGCATATATCAAATCAGTGCAATTTCTAATTTTTTAAGCTCTGGGCATTATACTTAAAGGTTATGGTGATGTAGAGTCAAAATGAAGTGCATATTTGAAATCAGTGCAACCAGAAACCCAAAAATGTATTATTTCACAAATTCAAAGACTGGACATTTGACTTGACATTTCACTTGAAATTTATTACTTGACATTTCACTTGAAATATATCACTTGACATTTGACTTGACATTTGACATGACATTTATCACTTGACATTAAACTTGACATTTCAGTTGACATTTGACTTGAAAGTTATCACTTGATGTTTGACTTGATATTTTATCACTTGATGTTTTATAACTTGACATCTATCACTTGACATTTATCACTTGATATTTATCACTTGACATTTATCAATTGACATTTATCAATTGACATTTGTCTTGACATTCATCACTTGACATTAAACTTGACATTTCACTTGAAATTTATCACTTGACATTTATCACTTGACATCTATCACTTGACATTTTTCACTTGAAATTTCACTTGAAATCTACCACTTGACATTTATCACTTGATATTTGACTTGATATTTTATCACTTAACATTTTATCACTTGACATTTATCACTTGACATTTATCACTTGATATTTGGCCTGACATTTATTGCTTGACATGTATCACTTGACATTAAACTTGACATTTCAGTTGACATTTGACTTGAAAGTTATCACTTGATATTTGACCTGATATTTTATCACGTGATGTTTTATAACTTGACATCTATCACTTGACGTTTATCACTTGATATTTATCACTTGACATTTATCAATTGACATTTATCAATTGACATTTGTCTTGACATTCATCACTTGACATTAAACTTGACATTTCACTTGAAATTTATCACTTGACATTTATCACTTGACATCTATCACTTGACATTTTTCACTTGACATTTCACTTGAAATCTACCACTTGACATTTATCACTTGATATTTGACTTGATATTTTATCACTTAATATATTATCACTTGACATTTGGCCTGACATTTATTGCTTGACATTTATCACTTAACATTTGACTGGACTTGACTTTAGATGTGACATTTACAACTTGACATTTGACTTGACACTTATAAGTTGACATTTGACTTGATATTTGATCACTTGACATTTAGCTTGACATTTGACTTGACATTTACCACTTGAAATTTGACTTGACATATGACTTGTTATTTGACTTGACTTGAAATTTGTCACTTGACATTTGACATGACATTTATCAGTTGACATTAAACTTGACATTTGACTTGACATTTAACATGACATTTATCACTTGACATTAAACTTGACATTTCATATGAAAATCATCACTTGACATTAAACTTGACATTTGACATGTCATTTATCACTTGACATTAAGCTTAACATTTAACTGGACTAGACATTTCACTTGAAATTTATTACTTGACATTTCACTTGAAATTTATCACTTGACATTTGACTTGACATTTGACATGACATTTATCACTTGACATTAAACTTGACATTTCAGTTGACATTTGACTTGAAAGTTATCACTTGATATTTGACTTGATATTTTATCACTTGATGTTTTATAACTTGACATCTATCACTTGATGTTTATCACTTGATATTTATCACTTGACATTTATCAATTGACATTTATCAATTGACATTTGTCTTGACATTCATCACTTGACATTAAACTTGACATTTCACTTGAAATTTATCACTTGACATTTATCACTTGACATCTATCACTTGACATTTTTCACTTGACATTTCACTTGAAATCTACCACTTGACATTTATCACTTGATATTTGACTTGATATTTTATCACTTGATGTTTTATAACTTGACATCTATCACTTGATGTTTATCACTTGATATTTATCACTTGACATTTATCAATTGACATTGATCAATTGACATTTGTCTTGACATTCATCACTTGACATTAAACTTGACATTTCACTTGAAATTTATCACTTGACATTTATCACTTGACATCTATCACTTGACATTTTTCACTTGACATTTCACTTGAAATCTACCACTTGACATTTATCACTTGATATTTGACTTGATATTTTATCACTTAATATTTTATCACTTGACATCTATCACTTGACATTTATCACTTGACATTTAGCCTGACATTTATTGCTTGACATTTATCACTTAACATTTGACTGGACTTGACTTTAGATGTGACATTTACAACTTGACATTTGACTTGACACTTATAAGTTGACATTTGACTTGATATTTGATCACTTGACATTTAGCTTGACATTTGACTTGACATTTACCACTTGAAATTTGACTTGACATATGACTTGTTATTTGACTTGACTTGAAATTTGTCACTTGACATTTGACATGACATTTATCAGTTGACATTAAACTTGACATTTGACTTGACATTTGACATGACATTTATCACTTGACATTAAACTTGTACTTTTATATGTTTAATATTTACATTACATGTTTTTACCATTGGGAAAAATACAAATATGAAAATATGACAACATTTTTTATTTTTGCATTTTTATTTGCTATCACTAGACATTTTAGTGGTGCAACCAAAATTCTCACATCACACAAAGCCCTGCCTGTATAGACAAATGAATCAGCAAACATGTCCAAACAGAGCCAGCTGGTGCCAATTCCAGACCACAGCAAACATGTCCAAACAGAGCCAGCTGGTGCCAATTCCAGACCACAGCAAACATGTCCAAACAGAGCCAGCTGGTGCCAATTCCAGACCACAGCAAACATGTCCAAACAGAGCCAGCTAGAGCCAATTCCAGACCACAGCAAACATGTCCAAACAGAGCCAGCTGGTGCCAATTCCAGACCATGTAAAGTGTAAAGTAAAATGTCAAATCTCAAATGTCAAATATCATGTCAATCAATAAAAGAATAATTTATTACTGTAATTTGCATGACAATTGACACTTTACTTTGCATTTGTCATGATAATTGACACTGCATGACATTTGACATCTTACTTTGCAGTTAACAGAATCTGGGACTGCCCCCTGAAAGCAGCTTGCTTGCAGGCTCCGCCCACTCTGTTAGTGTAACTGCTCTAACCTCTGTCACCCACCCAGTATAAAACCAGCTCCCTAGACAGCCAGAGCTCAAGTCAGACCCACTTGGGTCTGCACCTAGACTCAATATAGGGTTCTACCTCCTATATTGGGATTTTATTTTTATGTAGGGGGTGTTCCCGACCAGTGGCCCCCGGTGCATAGGATGGGGGGTTGTCCAAGTTCAAAATTGTAGGAAGCAAGAATTTCCTTAGCTAAGAGCAGGAACCAATTCAATTTTCTACCAGGAACCAATTCAATATACAGATACAAGTTGACTCTGGAAACTCAATGAACTTGTAGCTAATAGCTCCATTGTTCCCTAGGACCAGGGAGCAATTCAATTTTTTACTTGGACCCAATTCCCCTTCTACCACAAGTTGACTCTGGCAACTCCCAAGTCAACTTGTAGCTGCTCGTTTCTTGGCTACCACCCAACCCTTCCGTCCCTATAAGTATTAAGATATACGCATAAATCCTTCCCTTACAATGCTCAATCATCAGTTTTAACGTGTGTTCTGCATTGTGCAGATCACAAACTGCGATATTTGTCACATACGTTCTCTTTACACTCAATTTTAGGGGGGGGGGTATTCCGAGGGGGGGGGGGGTTATTATCAGAGTTGTACAAATACTGGTATTTTTGGAAAACGTAAACATAAACGTAAATACCTATTCCAAATTGAAAGTATATATACTAAAACGTAAGGTATTTTTTAAATACCTGGGAAAATGTAAAATAAAACGTAAACGTAATAATTTTATAAGTGCTTCCACTGTGAGAGGACATAAAAAGCCATGTTTTTACAACATGACGGTTGTTCCTATGATCTCCACCCACATTATCTGCATTTATTTTATCTAGAGGGATGAAAAATAGTGAATTTTTGTAGGAACGAAAAATGAGACAGTGATGCTGTGATTATCACCACCTGGTTTTGGGATGTCACTGTGATGATATGTCGTTTTGTTGCATTGTGCACTTATTGTCGTCATCACCAGACTCATTCATTGACAGTTCAGTATGCAATTTATTTTGAAGACATTTGATTGATGGGTAAAACCAGCGTGCACCAAATTAGCATTCACAAAACGATCACACAGACCGCGCAATGAACACCCACCTCAGTCCAGTTCTAATATTTTCAATACCTAAATGCTATTTTTGTGTACTTATTTACATAGGTGAGTGTTGCGGAGTGCGCACAGAAAGCATTCTGTCTAATGTCTATTCCTTTGGGACCTTTTACACATTGTTTGAAAGTGCATTTCTGAGAATAAGCTAATCAATGTTTTCTCAAATAACGTTTTTTACGTTTTCTCTGGTACCCGGGTATTTTGGCCAGGAAAACGTAACAAAACGTAATGGTATTTTTTGAAAACGTGAACGTAAACGTAAGTATAAATACCCAAATAACCGGGTATTTCGGGTAAACGTAAATACGTTTTTCCAACTCTGGTTATTATTTCCTCAGCCGAATTTTAGGGGGGAGGGTATTTCGAGGGGGGGGGGTTTATTCAAGGGGGGGGGGAATTCGAGGTAATACGGTAGTATGTCTAATTTTTTATCATTCAAAGGCATACACATATGTATCGGCAATTTATGGTGCGGTGCAGTGTCTACTACGTGAGCTTCAGTTATTTCTTAGTCAGTGTGTTATCAGTCTGTGTAAATAAAGAAAGTAATAAAGTGAAATTGACCTGTTTTAAAGATAACCATGTGTTAAACTGTGATAAAAATAGAGGAAAAAATTAGTGAAATTAGTCTTGAATGTTCACTTGGTGCACTTTCAAACACCTCCAAACAAAGTACCATATTTACCCTAATATAATAGCACTGTTTTATTTTTTCAACTTTTAACCAGCCATTCTGCTTGTGGCTTTAATTTTTTTCAGCAATTTTTTCACACATTTTTCATTTTCATCTACTGTATTTCTTTGAAATACCCCCAGCCCCAGGGGGGGGGGTTATTATTTCGCCAGCAAATTTTGAGGGGAATTAATTCGAGGGGGGTATTATTTCGTCAGAAAATTTCGTGAAGGATCGTAGTAAAGGATAGGTCAAAACATACCAAAAACAGGTAATAAATGAGACTAAACAGGATTTATTTGGATATATGTAAATAGGGATTACACAAACTAGTGTATGTGTAGCTGCGATGCAATCTGTCAGCAATTAATACACCATGTACATTGCATACATGATGTACATTATGCGAGATGGGGGTGTATTTCGAGGGAGGAGGGGTCAATTCAAGGGGGGGGGGGGTTAATTCGAGGACATACGGTAGTTCCACTTTTCTAAAACCCCAGCCCCAGCCATGTCGCGGCGGCGGCATTGCTTCGGACCCATATACGGTTTGCGTCCGGTACTCAAGGCTGCACTGGCTTTGAGCGCGTCCATTGCTGCCACTGGCACTTTGCTGGCCATTGTTTCTGTTGTGAGTGATAGCACTCGTTTGGTGGCCCACAGAGTAGTTGACACACGTGTGTCAAGTGTCAACTGGGATTGTGTCAACTCGGATTTCGGATTCATGGGTTACAGAGCGATCTTTTAATAATGCACTTGGTGTAATATTTTACTTCAACATTGCCGCGTGTGCATTGAAAGATCGCTCGCTGTGCGACACAAGAAGCCGAAATCTGAGTTGACACAGACCAGTTGACACTTGACAAACATGTGTCAACTAGTGTGTGAGCAGCCATATAAGCGTGGAACGTCGTTGTTGATTGATGTTCTGATCGATTGCATCGCGCAGATATCGGGCGACCAGTACCAGTTGAAGGAGGAATACAATAAATCTAGGTAGGTAGGCACATTTCAACCTGAAAGTCTGACTCAATACCTGAACTCTAAAAATGAACCCAGGGCCAATACTGCCAGATTTTTTGGAAGCGGTACCCAATGGCGCTCGAACCCCAGTACTGAGCGCCAATGGCGCCAGAGCAAAATGGCGCCAAGTGCCAGAAAAAGAGGAAGGCAATGGCGCTTTTGCTTTGGCGCTGGCGCCAGACGCCAGGCATTTTGTTACTGGCGCCACACAAAATGCACCAGGGCGCTTTTTGTGGGTGTAGCATAGCACCAAGTGGAAATGGCGCCACAGCACTAGTGATGGAAAAAGCGCCAGACTTTTGGCGCCAAGCGCCAAAAGCGCCATGGCGCTTTTCGGACCTCGAGCGCCAAGCGCCAATGGCGCCAGAGCAAAATAGCGCCAAGCGCCAAAAGCGCCATGGCGCTTTTCTGAACCTCAGCGCCAAGCGCCAAAGGCGCCAGAGGGTGATGGCGCCAAGCGCCAATAGCGCCAGCGCCAAAATTTTTTACTGCAATTGGTTTGTAGAATGATCAATTCGTGACTGTGACATACCGCTGATGTCGCAGTAGTCGATTTAACTTTTGCCACTAAAGTTCAATCAACCACTACAATGTTTAATACATCGTTAAAATCCCAAGGGATAAATACACCTATTTTTCAGCCAAACAGCTGTACGTTAATAGGTCCTAAATAGAATATCCCATTTAGGTAAACTCGGGTTACTTTATGCCAGTCAATTCTGCTGACCGTAACCCATGCATGACGTCATTTTTGGAATTCGGCCAAAAATAAAAAATAGGTAAAATAAAATGCGCAATGCAAACGCGAATTCGGTTGTTATAACGTCGATCAAAGTTTCAGTATAAAAGTCATTGTGTTTTGTTGGCAAACTTTTCAATATGTTTCCATTTAGAACTCCAATACACAGATTCCAATAAGTTTTTGGTATTTTTCATTCAGTTCTTCCTTCTAATTCGCAAAAAAATCAGTAATCATCATTTTGGAACAGTGCCAAAATTTCTTTTCGTATCATTTTCGGTTGTCGTCGCGCTGTTTTGTAAGTTTCCTTACATTTCATTTCTGGCATGCGCAAAGGGGGGGGGGTTGTGGAAGCCCCAAACGCTCCAGCTATCTATCGATTCCCGAGGCCGCTCAGCTATCTACATCCCACTTCAAAAGTTCGTGCGCGACGACTATGTTGATTTTATCGATCGCAATTCACGATGACTGCATGCTAGGGGGCTGAGATATATATCAAAAGATAGCCCAGACATTTCTCTACAAAGGTGTGAAGTTTCAGCCCCATAGCTCTATCGCACCCCAGTTGAGAGCCCCCCAAAGAAAAGGTGCGCAGACAAAAGTTCATGCGCCAGGAACAAAAGTTCTCTTCCTGGGAGTGGTTGTTGATGGCCATAGCTTACAGTCAACCAAAAGGCATTTTATACTTATTGTCAGTACTTTTCTATTGCATACGGTGCGTGGCTTGGGTGAACGAGTGTGCAACAGACACCATTATGCGGCTTGAGCGGATTAACGTCGCGGGTAGATGAATAAAGAAATATAGACAAAAAATGATCAAATGCATGACTACAATGCATTCTGATAAAAGTATGAGAAGTTTTCACTTGCATATGAATGACACCCAGTTCCAAACAGGGTTCCGAAACTCAGCAAATCATTCATGATTCCATTAGCCCACAGCTGAGAAATTCATTTGTAACAACATCACAAGGGATTGCCGCCTTTGTTTTATGTGTTACTTTACGTATGAATCGTGAATGGCGTCTGTTGCACAGCCATCAACCCAAGCCACGCGCCGTATGCAATAGCAAAGTACTGTCAATAAGTATAGTGAACCAACCAAAACGACGGATGGACCAGCGAACGCTTTTTCTATTTTTATTTTTATTTTTATTTTAATCGGCAGTCGGAACTTATGTTCCGCCTCAGTCGAGGGAAACATAAGTCAAACAAAGCTGATTCGTTTCACGTAAGTCGAGTTTAGTCATGTTTATTACCAGTTATGGGTATTTAAATACTAATTTTTGACATGATCCTTTACGAAAACTCCTGGCGAAATAACAAACCCCTCCCTCGAAATACCCCCTCAAAATTTGCGCTCTGAAAAGATAAACGCCCTGACAGTATTTCGAGGAAATACAGTATATACATTTGCCACAAATATTACCTAATCAATATTTTATTAATATAAATTTCCCTTACACCCTTATATTGATCAATATTTATTCAGTAATTCTCAAAATTGATCAACTGGCTTGTCTTTTTCACTGAATCATAAAAATTTTATAATCATGGTTGGCGCTTTTTTGGCGCTATTTTAAATGCCGGCGTCAGGCGCCAATAGCGCCACCAGATAATGACGCCAAGCGCCAAAAGCGCCATGGCGCTTTCTCAGATCCCGGCGCCAAGCGCCAATGGCGCCAGAGCGTTTTAGCGCCAAGCGCCAAAAGCGCCATGGCGCTTTTTGCTTTGGCGCTAGCGCCAGGCGCCAGCGCCATGGCGCTTTTCCATCACTACACAGCACACTAGCGCCAAGCGCAAAAAGCGCCATGGCACTTTTTTCTCTGGCGCTAGCGCCATGGCGCTTTTCCATCACTATGCCAAACACGAATATTTTAAAATTCTCAATCCCAGCGGTGAATACCAGTTGAAGGAGGATAGCGAGCACGTCCAGGAAATGGAACATTTTCAAAAGCGCTACCCTCGATGGGTCAACACAATTGGCATAGACTACGGTTTGTCAACTTTTTCACTTGGTGTGACTGTCTTTCCTCAGATTGTTAGTGCTGCATATTGTATTCTGTCTATGTAAAGTGGATGCGATCCAAGTCCGGCAGTCAGTTTTTCATTTTACACTGACTGCCATATTGGGGAATCAAAGTGCCTGTAATTTTGGGGTCATATTTCGGGACTATTCATACAGAACCAGGGAAAGTCCATCACCCCTCGAGTGTGTCTGCTGTATATGTGGATATTTTTAATTATTTTTACTGTATTTTGCAAATAGGTATATTTCACACCTTTACAGTGAATTCTGCGACGCAGAAACGGGTGGGCCGGATCTAGTCACTTCTGAAAGCAGCGTTGCATCGGTGACAACGAAACTGATAACAGTTGCAGTTACCACGGCCAATGATGGGAAAACACATACAGATTTTGACACAGAAACATATCGAGTTTCTGTGTTTTTGTTTTACACAGAAATATAGTAACTCGCAACTAACGATGGCAAACCCTCCGAAAAAAAGTATTTCAATTTTTAAATGTTTTTTTCCTTAATGAATTTTCGAATTTTCAAATTTTTCCTCACATTAATTTTCGAATTTCGAATTTAATTTTCGAATTTTCAAATTTTGTTGGACAATTTTCGAATTTTTTGGCTATTTTTCGAATTATTTCAAATCATTTTAGATTTTTTTTGGAAAAATATTGAAATGACAGCTTTAAAAACATGGGCGGTTTTCATGTTTGGATAACTTTTTAAAGTCACCATATTTGTTCAAAATACCCTCACCTCCCTTTGAATTAGCCCATCCCCTTCAAAGTACACCTAGGTCAGAGCATCCACTCTGAAAAAATAAACCCTCTTAGTGGGTATTTCGAAGAAATGTGGTATTTTCACTGTAATTTGGCATAGTTTAGTAAATTTTGCACAAACAAGTTTGCCATTTTCGAGAGCATTTTCCATGACTTTGACACTTTGCATGACATTTGACATTCTACAGGGCATTTTACAGAATCTGGAACTGGAAGTGGTAACTGATGGACTTGTCAGACAGTGCTCTGTTCAACAACTTGCAACAACAACTCAAGACCATATTTTTTGATGGAGTGGTGTCTGTTTTAGCAGAAGTAGCTAAACCACTCAACAAGACTGCTGGGTGCAATCCCCAATGAATTTGTCGGGTCCGACGCGGACACCATTTCAACATTTTTTGATGTTATTCTTTTATACATTACTGTTTTTAAGATGCACCTCATATCAATTGTTGATTGAATTATCACATTTAACATAAGAATGCGTTTTGTGGCCTTGAATCCCCTAAAAAATTCGAAAATTATTTTCAAATTTTCGAATTTATGAATTTTTGAATTTTTTTGAGAAAAAAAAAACGATTTTTAAGTTTAACGAAAAAATTTGAAAATTCCGAAAAAGATCGAAAATTCGAGAATGTTTTTGAATTTTCGAATCTTTTTTTGCCATCGTTACTCGCAACTCAAAAGTGTGTGTCTTATTGGAGAACATTTTCCTGGAAAAAGTACCTTTTTTAAGTAACCTCCAGTACAGAAAAAGTACCTCACATGTACTCAAGCAAGACTCAAGGTAGAGGTAAAAAGTGTTTTACGTTTTCTGTACTCCGGGGTGAGTAAAACAATACTTTACATACCTATACATATATTTACTTTGAAAAATTTAATAATTTTAACAACTCCAGTGTGTTTCACTGAAAACCCAGAGAAAAAACGATGCTACTCGATTTTTCGTCAAACAAAAGTGAAAACACAGTCATTCATTTTTGAAAAACTCGAAACACAGAAAGTGACTTTCTAAACTTTCTCATCATTGACCGCGGCCACAGTAACATCTTCTATGAGCATTTTGTCCGAACCGGCGGGAATTTCGACCCAGATGACAGGTGTTCATTTTTGTATCTCACATATTTTTTGTGTAGTTTGAGTCATTAAGGGCAAAATTAATACTTGATATTTATGAATTTCGTATTTTCTTATTTCTCAATTTATTTGTGATCTAAATTAGGGTTCAAACGGAATCCCGATCCAGATCAGGAAAAACCAGTTAGCATTGAAAAACTTCTGTGAGATTTATATTGATAAAATCTCAGAAAATATAAGATTTTCTGAGATTTATATTTTTCCACGATTTTCCAGAGAGATTCAATTATAAATTCAATTTGAAAGATTTTCTAAGATTTTTAAAAATATCAGAAAATCTCTCAAATTAAAATATTTGTATTTATGTATATTTTTTCCAGGTTTTTGAGAGGGACATAATTATATATTATTCTTGAGAGATAATATTTAATTATATTTTCCAAAAATTAATGATTTTTTCAATGCTAACCCCAATGCCGATCACAATTCCGAAATCCCAATAAAAACGGATGTTAACCAACCGAGAATCGCAGAATTGCCGCGATCTACCCAAATGGCATCTGCAGTTTTGTCTAATGAAGCTATTAACCCGCACCCATTCACGATGATACACGATCCGTCGGGCGCATGCAGGTTTGTAAAATACCGTATTTCCTCAAAATATTCCCCAGGAGGGTTAATTCTTCAGGGGACAGTCCCAAGTCCTGTAAAGTGTAAAGTAAAGTGTCAAATGTAAAGTCAAATGCAAAGTCAAATGTCAAATGTAAAGTAAAGTGTCAAATGTAAAGTCAAATGAAATGTAAAGTAAAGTGTCAAATGAAAAGTAAAGTGTCAATTGCGTATCCAAATCTTCTTTTTTTCATATCCAAACCTTATGCTGTTGTATCCAAATCTTATTTTAAGACATAAAATGTGGATACAAAAACATGAGATTTGGCTACGGAAAATAAGATTTGGATACACAATTGACACTTTACTTTGCATTTGATATTTGACTTTGCATTTGACTTTACATTTGACACTTTACTTTACATTTGACATTTGACATTTGACTTTACTTTTGACTCTTTACTTTACATTTGACATTTGATATTTGACTTTGCATTTGACTTTGCATTTGACTTTACATTTGACACTTTACTTTACATTTGACATTTGACTTTGCATTTGACTTTACTTTTGACTCTTTACTAACGATGGCAAACAGTCGAAAAAAAAGTATTTAAATTTTTAAGTGTTTTTTCTGAAATGAATTTTCGAATTTTCGAATTTTCGAATTTTTCCTAAAAATAATTTTCGAATTTTGAATTTAATTTTTGAATTTCGAATTTTCGAATCTTTTTTGGCAATTTTCGAATTTTTTTGGCTAGTTTTCGAATTTTTTCAAATAATTTTTGAATCTTTTTGGAAAAATATTGAATCTTAAGCTTTAAACACAGAATTTGGACTGTCTTCATGTTCTGCTCAGTTGTTATGACCTTATTTTAACCATAAATTAGCAAAAAAATGGTGGAATGAGTTATGCAAACCAGTGTGCTGCTTCTTCATTTAATTAACACATTGATACATTTAATTCACCAACAGAGCGAAGGCAATAAAAACAACAATTTAAAAATTGGCGTCAAATAAAATATCAGCATAAAATACAAAATTGGCTTTAAATACCGTATTATTTTTTCAGAGTGGAAACTTGGGGGGGGGGGTAAACAAGGGTGGGTATTTCGAGGGGGGTGTATTTTTCCCTGTATTTGTATTTTTGTATTATTATTTTGCCAGAAATTTTTCAAAATCCCAGTACTAAATTGTTGTTTGTAGGTAACACAGATGTCAAAAAATGCAACAAAAACTGCCTTTTATAAGACTCTATATACTTATATAAGTACGTAGATGGTACAAACCCTGTTCTACACAAACGTCATTGTTTTTAACGTGTGTTCTGTGTTTCCCAGATCACAAACTGCATTACGTTCTCTATACACCAAATTGGGGGGGGGGGGTGGTATTTCGAGGGGGGTTTATGAATTAATAGTGTAAATTTTGAGGTGTGCATTTCGAGGGGGGCGATATTTCGAGTAAATACAGTATAAAAAACGGATGTGTCGAAGTCCGCCTCTTCCGCCATGGAGACATTTCAACGTTTTTTTGTTACGTTTCACTTTTCCATCCGCGCCGCGTATCAATTGTTGATTTATTTAGCACGTTGAACTTAACAGTGTGTTTTATTGCCTTGAATTCCTTAAAAAAATCGAAAACTATTTTCGAATTTTTGAATTTTCGAATTTTTTGAAAAATAAATCGATTTTTAAGTGTTTTTTCTAGGGGCGAAATAAAAATTCGAAAATTCCGAAAAAATTCGAAAATCTTTTTTTGCCATCGTTACTCTTTACTTTACATTTGACATTTGACATTCGACTTTGCCTTTGACTTTACATCTGACACTTTACTTTACATTTGACATTTGACTTTGCATTTGACTTTACTTTTGACTCTTTACTTTACATTTGACATTTGACATTCGACTTTGCCTTTGACTTTACATTTGACACTTTACACTTTACAGGGCTTGGGATTGCCACCTGGGTGCAAATTTTGAGGGGTTACTTACACTATTTACACTCATTTCGGGTGGTCGAATTTCGGAGGAGGGTTTATTCTTTCATAAGCTCGCTCAGATCTGGGGTTATTTCGAGGGGCTAGTTCAAAAAGTATATTAAGTTATTGAATGGCGCATTACTCACTATAAATACCATATATCCTCGAATAAGACCCCAGGGTAATTATTATTTCGTCATAAGTTTTGGAGGGGAGTTATTCCATGGGGATGTTATTGAAGGAGGGGTGTTATCCAAGGGGATGTTATTGAAGGAGGGGTGTTATTCAAGGGGGTTCTATTCAAGGTGGTAGTTATTTTTCATCAGAACTTGCACTTTATTCATTGTGCAGATGCATTCCGTCAACACATTAAATCCCTTCCAAGGTATCCATGCGAAAATTCGCGTTCATCAGCATCTGAATCATTCAAATAAACATCGCGGATACACGTGAAATACCCCGAGGGGGAGTTATTCAAGAGGGTGGATTTATTTAAAGGGGGGGGGGTATTTTGTTCTCACCTGGCCAACATGGGGAGTTATTCAAGAGGGGGTGGGTGTTTTTCAAGGGTGGTCTTACTCAAGGACACGTTAAGTCCCGCTTTCGCAGCGGCCCTCGCTCAGACGCGTTCATCCTGGCCATCGTGCACTCGGCGCCGGGCAACGTCAAACGGCGCATGGTGGTGCGCGACACGTGGGCCGCCGCCAGGCACTACGACGCGGTCAAGACTGTGGTGCTGTTCGCGCTGGTGGAGCTCTCCTAGACATTGTGAAATGACAAGTGAAATGGAGAATGTTGCGTGGTGGCATTTTACATTTTGGAGGGCATTTTACATGACTTTTGACACTTTGCATGATGTTTGACATTTTAGGCGGGATTTTACATGACATTTGATATTTTACAGGACATTTCACATTACCTTTGACACTTTGCATGACATTTGACATTTTACAAGACATTTTACATTTTGCTTAACATTTTACATGACCTTTCGCATTTTGCATGACTTTAAACATTTTGCATGAGCATAACATTTTACATTTTACATTACCTTTGACATTTTGCATTACTTTCAACAATTTGCATGAGCATGTTATTTGACATTTGAAAGGACATTTTACATGACTTTTGACATTTTGCATGACATTTGACATTTCACAGGACATTTTACAGGGTCTGAGAGAGCCCCCTGGGTGCCCGCTCAGCTGAGCCGGGCATTATGAAAATGGTGGCTGCAGAGAGCGACACGTACGGCGACATTATGCAGGAGGATTTTGAGGATACCTACAAGAATTTAACTTACAAGGTGGGGCCTTTTTGACATTACTTGAGGGCACTATCACAGTTGTGAAATTATTGGTATTTTGTTTAATTATTGGTACTTTTTTCTCAACTTTCGAGTATTTGTATTAAAATGTGAAATTTCCATACACTTTCTGCTGAAAATATATGTATAAAACCACATCAGAATAGCTTCTCCCACCCACTAATATGCTGTAGTTAATGTTTTATACTAGACTTTTTCCAGATGGGGGTATTTCGAGGGAGGGGGGGTTCAAGGGGGCGCATTTCGAGGAAATATGGTAAGTATAAATACATTCCGGATAGATATTTTTGAGTAAATGTAAATACACTTTCCCAACTCTTTATTCAGTCCCCATTCCAGGGCGTCATGTGGCTGGGATGGGCTGCCCAACACTGTACACAGGCGAGATATGTGCTCAAAGTGGACGATGATATTTTCGTTAACATTTTCAACTTGGAAACACATTTGAGGACCATTTACAAGAGACCGACGGCTTTGAAAGGTTTGGTTTCTAAAAGCTTTTTTCGGTCAACTAGTTATAAACCGATATCCGATCATTTTGTTACCCTGAACCAAAATTTTAGACATTTTGGACAAGTAACCAAACCAAACTAGTACTGAAAGTGAGAACCGAAACTAAGAACCGGAACCGAAAACTTTGAGGATGCGAGAACCGGTATCCGAACCCAAATACATATTAAAACGAGAACTGAGAATGGGGCCCTCCCATGCCGAGCAGTTAAAAATGTCATTTAGCAGGTCACACAGTGAAACACTACTAAAAATATAAACCTTTGACCTAATTTTCACGCAAATTTCCAAAAAAAAAATCATAAAATCGATGCAGTAAACGGTACGGTGTTGAGGAAATCCGGTACACAGTAAACAGTCGCGATCAACGGTACGGTAAACCAAATGTTCCAAAATTTCAGCTCATTACGGTACGGTAAATTCTGCCAGTCTAGGCGGCGGTCGTTCTCGCTCAGTACTGTGCTTATTGTGGACCCGCATGCAAGTGCAGCGAAATCCAAAGGACAAGTGGTTTGTTTCCTGGGATGATTGGCCAGGTGCCAGTTCCAGACCATGTTAAAGACCCTGTGATGTGTAAAATATCCTGTAAAATGTTAGATTCATGTAAAAGACCCTGTAAAATGTCAGGTGTCATGATAGAAAAAACCCCTGTGAAGTGTCGAATGTCATGTAAAATACCCTGTAAAGTGTCAAATGTCATGTAAAAGACCCTGTAAAGTGTCAAATGTGATGTAAAAAACCTTGTAAAGTGTACCGTATTTCTCCGTGTAAAGCACCCGGGTGTTATACAAAATTGAGGTGCTTTTCAGTAACCATTTTTGAAAACTTGTATAGCACCCGGGTGTTAGGTCAACGGGGTTGTGGTACATATCGAGTGTAAAAATGCCAGCGTGCTTCCATTTTCTAGGAATGTCCATACATAATAAGGTCCATTTTTACGGATTTTTTTGCAACCTAGCATAGCACCCCGGGGTGCTATGCAGCTGTGTAACACCCCGGGTGTTGTGCACGGGGGGTGCTTTACACGGAGAAATACGGTAATGTGTAGCCAAATCTTATTGTGTTGTATCCAAATCTTATGTTTTGTATCCAAATATTATACCAAAGGTAACATTAGGATACAAACACAAGATTTGGATACAGTACAATAATATTTGGGTACATTACAATAAGATTTGGATACAGAGGAGAGGACACTTTAGATGGTCTTTTAAACCAAGTGGACGTGTGATATAGGTAGCTTATTGATAAATATCGTTACAACGATGTTTACTTATTTTACATGACATTTGACACTTTACAGGTTTTTTTACACTTTACAGGCTCTTTTACAGGGTCTGGGACTGCCTCCAGAAGAGTACTTTACCAACTATTGCAGTGGCTCCGCCTACATTCTGACTAGGGATTTAGTGCCAGCAATGTATGTGAATTCATTCCGCACCAAGTTCTTCTGGGTGAGTTTTCCGATTTTGGTGCATGCTTTTCTTGGATACAATTTTATTTCTCGAATGTCATGTATTGCATTTTTCCGTCATGACGTCATCATAAAAAACAAAAATTGTTCAAAAAAGAATTCAGCCACAAAAGCATGTTGGTTCTACTTAACGACGGCAAACCATCTGTAAAAAGGATTTGAATTTTTTTTCTTGTTTTTTTTCTTCTCTTCTCCAAAATAACTTTTCGAATTTTGTATTTTTCTGTAAATAGATTTCGCATTTTCGAATTTTTGAATCTTTTTGATTACTTTCTGAATTTTCGAATGTTTTTAATTGCTTTTAGAATTCTTTTGCATAAAAGTATTGCATTTTTGAATTTCTAGTCTGAATTTTGAATAAATGTTTATGTTTCACAGCCTTCTATGCCGTTACCGCAGACATATTTGCACATTTATGTTCTGGTGGGCAGGGTTCAATTCGAGGGGGGGGGGTTCCGAGGAAATACGGTAATTGAATACCACAATCTACGTTCATACAGGTCGACGACTTTTACGTCACTGGTTTATTAATGCGATCCCTGTATGTTCGCTACCTCCCGCTATCAACGCTGTACGTTCTCAAGAAGGAAGAAATGCACGAACGCCTGGTCAATGGTTACGCCATATTCGGGCACATTCCCAGCAGCATGGATTTGAGGTGGGCGGGGCGCTGTAAGAGACCTGTAAAGTGTAAAAGATCCTGCAAAATGTCATGTGTCATGTAAAGGAATATGTAAAATGTAATGTGTCATGTATCCAGATCTTATGTTTTTGTATCCAAATCTTCTGTTTTTGTATCGAAATCTTATGTTTTTGTAACCCAATCTTATGTACTATAAGATTTGGATACACTTGGCACTTTACAGGGTTTTTTACATGATCTTAGACATTTTAAAGGGCCTTTTACACAACACATGACATTTTATGGGTATTTTACACACTCAGGGTCTCTTACAGGGTCTGGGACTGGCACCAGGGTTAGCATTGTAAAAAACAACCGATTTTGAGAAAATATAATTAAATATTATCTCAGAAAATCTCTCAAGAAAAAAATATAATTAAATCTCTTGGGTCATTTTCAAAAATATAATTAAATCTCTGAGAAAATATCTTGCAGTTCAAAAAAATCTCATAAAATCTCTCAACTCAAAGTATTATTTAATCTATATTTCAATGTGTTTGAACCATTGAGAGTGGATATTAAGCAAATTACATGATGTTTAACCTTTTCATTCACAATTTCATATGATAACAGCATATTGTCTACTGATGACACACTTTGCACTACCATGTATTTAGTATTTGAATAATGAACAAAAATATGGTTTAGGCACATTTTTCCTCATAGTAGAACACATTACTTTCACATGTGATGATCCCCACAGAATTTATCAGATGACTTTTTCACCAAAATTTGGTAACTATATTTCCAAAGCATGCTGTCAACTCTTTAGTTGTTCAAATGGCTAGAACCCACTGCATAAGTTTACACGTTGCACAAGTAGCAACATCCAGTGCCAATGAACACCTGGTGCTTAAGTACAGCCCTGTACTTGAGCACTGGGTTTTCATGGGACTGCAGGGGTTCGGTATGGTTCAGGGGTATGGTTCATTTACTCAAAAATACATATACTTGAGCACTAAGTGAATACATCTAAATTTCCTCTGAAAAGGTACCAGTGCTCTCTTTTATGTATACTACTTGAAAGTACTTGAGTACAGAAAGTACAGAAAATGTATTTCAGATACCTAACTTTTTATTGGCTCTTTCATGACATAGAACAGAAAAAAGGGAGGAAAAACTACAAATAGGGGGGAAAATAGTCAAAAATGGGTATATAAGCAAATATATAGTTAAAAATATATGAAAATTGGTTTAAAAACACATGAACTAGTGAATTTGAAGGTGAAAATTGGCAAATATAGGGAGATTTTCTCAAGAGATTTTCTCAATCGGGAGAAAATATAATTAAATCTCTCTGGAAAATCATGGAATAAATATAAATCTCAGAAAATCTTATATTTTCTGAGATTTTCTGAGATTTTTAAAATATAAATCTCCCAGAGATTTTTACAATGCTAACCAGGGTCCAGTCCTGCAAGTTGACAAGTAACTTACTCTTGACACTTTACTTTACTCTTGAGTTTTAACATGACTCTTAACTTTGCCACTTGCAGAACCAGCACCAGGGGGCAGTTTTCAAAGTGTCTCCAAATCAAAATTGTGTATCCAAATCCTGTGTCTGTGTATTCAAACCTTATGTTTCTGTATCTCAATCTTAGCTTCATTATGTTCAACATGCACAATTGATATTTTGGGACTGCCCCCTGGTGCTGACTCTGCAAAGTTAAGAGTCACATTAAAAGTCAAGAGCAAAGTCAATCGTAAAGTAAAGAGTTAAGATTTAAGTACTTGTCAACTTGCGGGATTGGCCCCAGGCGACTGTGTGTGGAGTGAAGGAAACTTTTCTCATCGCTGCAAAGTGCCATTTGTGCAGGTATTCACTATGGAAGGAGGTACTCACTGCCAGAGGGCTGCTTCCCCAACTTATTCTTTAAGTGATAAGCTGATAAATACTAATTGGATGTATTGATTTACCTGATACACAGATCTGATTGCAGCTTTTTATGTTAGCTGTGATCACAGTTGTTAAAATGTATTTACATTTATTAAAAAATACATATACTTGAGAACTGGGTAAATACATTTACATATACTTAAATAAACATACCTGTACTCTATTTCAGTACATGCACAGAAAATGTGTCAGAAATTTCATGCAATTTCAAGTAATGCAATTTTTTTGTTGCTACAATGAAGAAACCTTGAAGAGATCATATCATTTTACTATTGAATTACAAAAAAATCATAAAAAATGAAATGAAATGTCTTTCAATGTAAAAATCACTTTCACGTGTAAGAAGTACATGCTTTCACATTTTCCATTGAAAAAGTATCCACTTTTGCATATTCTATGAAAAAAATACTCTACATTTTATTTATTTTTATTTACATATAGTATTTTACATTTTACAGAGAAAAAAGTACCCAACTTTTTATTTTCCTGACAAAAAAAAGTATTGTTGTATTCAAGTTTTGTCCAGATGTTTGCTTCACTATTGCAGAGTTGTTAAAAGTACCAAACTTTTTTTAAAGTATACATAAACATAAAGTATTTATTTTTTACTCACACCCTGAGTACAGAAAACGTAAAGTAAATTTATTTTACTTTTACTCGTGAGTAAACATGAGTAAAATACTTTTCCCTCCAGAAAACTTAAAAGTGAGTATTTTTTAGGAATTTTGTCCCAATTTTCACCAAAAATCATAAATTTTCTTACATTTTTGAATTTTAACCTTCAAATTCACTAGTTGATTTATTATTCGCCTATTTTCAGCTAAGTTGTCAATTTTGTTCCTATTTTTTTTATTTTTTCTCCCTTTCTCCCTATCTATACCTTGAAAAAGCCTATAATAAAGCCTATCTGAAATACGTTTTCTGTACTCGAGTACTTATAAAAAGTATACGTAAAAGCGAGTACAGGTTCTTTTTCAAAGTATATGTAAACATATTTACTCAGTACTCAAGTATACGTACTTTTTGAGTAAACGTAAATACGTTTTAACAACTATGCACTATTGTTGCCTCCTTCACCCTACCCTACCACTTGAATGCGGGTCAGCTATCCTACTACTGGTACCGAGAATGAATGAATTTGAAAAAATGATTTTGAAAAGTATTTGATATTGTTCCCCCATTTAGTTTAGTAAAAGTGCCTACCAGTTAGGGCAGGAAAGTAAATTTACCCACTTCATAATGGTATCATATCCCACAACTTACACCATCCGAATCAAAAACAAAAAAAAATTTCATCACATTTCATTGCTCAACGATGGATGAATTTGGTGGGCAATTATTTCATGCAACTTTGTTCATCAAAGTGCAGGAACATTTACACCTATTGTTTTTACCTACCTGATGCATGTGAGTCTGTGTATACTCGGTGGACCGCATGCTATGCATTTTTTTGGAGGAAACACTCCATCGTGACGTCATCATTAAAAAAATAACAATAATTCCAGCAAAAAAAAAAAGAAAAAACATGATGAGAAAAACATTCCTCATTGTACGCGACTCCGCTTTTTTCTTTTTAAAAATATTTTTCTTTTTGTGAAAGTGAATACATAAGTATCTAGCTCACGGGTTATCGACGGCTATTTACACAGGCCCTGGCCAGGGACCGGTCCCCAGCAAAAAATAAAATTATTCAAAAGTCTATAATTGACATGTATAGGTTGTTTGCATGTTAATTAGGTGAATTATCACCAAATGAGCATGCACAAAATTTTTGCAAGACAGTTACACATGCTGATGCATTTTCTTTGGGGGAGTGTATAATTTTTTTGGATTGGGACAAATTTTTAGTCCCCTGCTGGGGATGAATGTCCCCGGTCAGGGACCAAAATTCTTTGTTTACTGAAAAAATATTTTTCTCACTGTTGACGTTTGACTTCGGTCGGGGCCATTACGACGTTGCCGGGGACCGGACCCTGGCAGGATTTCTATCACTATACAAAAATACAGTGATAGAAAAAAATTGAAGTATAAATAAAATAACAACCGGTAACTGTGCTGAGCTGAAATTTGGCATGCGTACTCACTAAACCAAGGAGTACTCCACATGCCAACATTCAGACAAATCCAAAAAAATTTATACACGCCCCCAAAGAAAATGCATCAGCGCATGTAACTGTCCAAAACAATTTTGTGCATGCTAGTTTGGTGATAATTCACCTTATTAACATGCAAACAACCCATACACGCCAATTATTCACTTTTGAAAAAAAATATTTTTTGCCGGGGACCGGTCCCCGGCCGGGGCCTGTGTAAATAGCTGTTATCGACCAGGACATAAATAATTTTGGGCGCATAGTTTGCGGTCCGCCGAGTACATGTAAAAATACTCAAAATATCTATACATATAAAGGTAAATATATTTTCATCACTCTCATGTGGTAGAAATCTATGCAATTTAATTGAATCTAAACAAATAGCTTTATAATTCTGGTATATGTTTCAATAAATTTACCCAGAACTGAAACTTTATATGATGATCAGATTGGGACACACATGTAAATATCAATCTAGATCATTTTTTTCCACTGAAAACCATCATATCCTTGATAAACATCAAACTTTATTTTGCACTCTCATCACAACAGCATAACTCAATTTATACAATCACTTGAAATTGTATCACGAACATGGTCAATAACAGGAACACATTTCTGATGCCGCAGTAGTGCCAGCTGCCTCAGTAGTGCCAGCTGCCTCAGTAGTGCCAGCTGCCTCAGTAGTGGCAGCAGCCTCAGTAGTGGCAGCAGCCTCAGTAGTGGCAGCAGCCTCAGTAGTGTCAGCTGCCTCAATTTCGTCAACACTTGGGCTTTTTGTGGGTGACAGGTGGATGTCAGCACAAATCTCTGGCACCAGTGTCTCTGACACGTAGCCGAAGACAAATGGCAGGTATTGGTTCACACCGGCAATGCACTGTGGGTGGGGGGAGGTAATGAGAATAATTCATTTCCCTAATTCATATGTGATATGGTGCTGGTCCTAGACCCTGTAAAGTGTAAAATACACTGTGAAGTGACATGTGTCATGTAAAAGACACTGTAAAATGTCATGCGTCATGTAAAAGACTCTATAAAGTGTCATGTCATGTGTATCCAAATCATATTGTTAAGTATCGTAATCTTATGTCACTAAGTAATATTTGGATACAAAACATAAGGTTTGGATATGATACAATAAGATTTGGATACACATGGAACTTCACAGTGTATTTTACGTGACATTTGACACTTTACAGTGTCTTTTACATGACAGTAGTCAGTAGGCAGTCAGCAGTACAGCGGGCAGTCAGTAGTAGTGATGTTAAAGGCACCGGGAAAAATGGCACCGCACCGCACCGGCACCTTTGCCAACGCATGAAAAGGGCACCTGGCACCCTGGGGCACCGGCCAGAAAATGGCACCGCACCGGCACCGGTGCCTTTTGGAAAAAATGGCACCGGCACCGAAGGGCACCGGCGGGTTGCCGGTGCTAGCACCGAAAGGCACCGCACCGGGCTGGAATTTCTGAAGTAAATATCGGGCAGATTCTCAGTGGTCTCGCCTTTGGAAGTCTATATTTCCATGAATTTTCAACCGATTTTAATGGTTGAGCACTTAAAATGATCAGAATGATGTGGCAATCACTTTTATGAAGCAATTGCAATGATTACAAATGAAAGATAAAATATTCAATTCACTACAATGTCTATAGCCACTATTGTCTACTGATCGGTGTCGTTGCTGTACAGAGAATGGAACTATCTCTGTCATAAACTGACAACAAATTTTGAACAAAAAAGTAAGATAAATATAAAATATAAAAATGATTAAAAATTCAACAAAATTTTAGATTCGCTCATCAGATCACGTATCGGCAACGATGGCCAAAAAAGATTCGAAAATTCGAAAACATTTTTGAATTTTCAAATTTTTCGAATTTTTATTTCACCCCTAGAAAAAACACTTAAAAATCGATTTATTTTTAAAAAAAATTGAAAATTCGAAAATTCAAAAATAGTTTTCGAATTTTTCAGGCAATTCAAGGCAACAAAACGCATTCTTAAGTTTAACGTGCTAAAAAAAGCGACAATTGATATGCGGCGCATATGAAAAAGCGAAACGTAACAAAAAAAACATTGAAATGACATCCGCGGCGGAAGAGGCGGACTTCGACACATCCGTTTTATACCGTATTTCCTTGAAATATCCTCCCCACTCAAAATACCCCCCTCAATATTTGCCCTATGAATTTATAACCCCCCCCCCTCCCCTTGAAATACCGCCCCCAAATTTGGTCTATAGAGAACGTTTGTGCAGTTTGTTATTTGGGAAACACGTTAAAAACAATGACTGTGTTGCGTTAGAACAGGGTTTGTACCGTCTACGTACTTATATAAGTCTATAGAGTCTTATAAATGGCGGTTTTTGTTGCATTTTTTACATCTGTGTTACTTACTAAAAACAATTTAGCACTGGGATTTCTAAAAATTTCTGGCAAAGAAATAAACCCCCAAGGGGGGGGGGGGGTTAATTCAAGGAAATACGGTATTTGATGCCAATATTTTATTTCATGCCAATATTCTATTTGATGCCAATATTTTATTTGACACCGATTTTCAGTTGTTGTTTTTATTGCCTTTGCTGCGTTGGTGAATTAAATGTGCCAATGTGTGAATTAAATGAAGAAGTTGGACACTGGTCCGTACAACTCCTTCCACCATTTTTAATGCTAAATTATGGTAAAAATAAGGTTATAAAAACTTAGGAGAATGTGAAAACAGTCCAAATAATGTGTTTAAAGCTTCAGATTCCATATTTTTCCAAAAAAATTCTAAAAATATTTGAAAAAATTCGAAAACTGGCCAAAAAAATTTCGAAAATTGCTAAAAAAGATTCGAAAATTTGAAAATTCAAAATATAATTTGGGGAAAAATTCGAAAATTAATTTTAGAAAAAAACACTAAAATTGAAAAATTGAGAAATTTAAATACTTTTTTCTCGGGGGTTTGCCATAATTACGTATCGGGTATAATGGATTTCACAGTAGGTATAGGTATTTATTTAATGGGATGTTTACAAAATACGCAAAAACGGTTGGGTAAATATATCGCTGTTTTTTGAAATATGAATAAGCACATACTAATACTATGGACAAAATTGCACAGCACATGAAGCCTTGACCGGTGCCTTTCCCGGTGCCTTTTACTTTGGCCCTGGTGCTAGCACCTTTGGCACCGGCAAAAAAATGGCACCGCACCGAACCAGCACCGGTGCTATTCTGAAAAAAATGGCACCGGCACCGGCATGGCACCCCTGAAGATTGCAATGGCACCGCACCAGCACCGGGGCTGGTGCCCTTCGGTGCCCAGCACCGGGGCACCGGTGCCCCGGTGCCTTTACATCACTAGTCGTAGTACATCGTGTACAAACGGTACCTACAGTGTGCGTATTCAATCTAGTGAGTTTTCTAAGGAAAAATAACAAATTTCAATGACATTCAATCAGCAAAATTTAAAGTGTAAATTGTGTGCTTTTCCAGACATTGGTACTTTCAAAGGCACACAACTATGAGATTATAAATACAGTGTGGCCCACGTCAGGCGCACAGTTTCAATTGGCCCCCAACATGTCAATTTTGAATCAAAACTGCTCAAATTTGGTATGGGGGTAGATAAATGTACCCCATTTGTTGTGTTAAGTGCACGGTTCCACATGAGGAAAATTCATGCCGGAACATGAAGTACAGTTTAATACTTGATTGTACGTGGCACACGTCAGGTGCACAGTTTCGCAAAAATGTCAATATGAAACTTTGCTTCACCTTCCGACACGAAATCTTGCAATATGAAACCGTGCACTTAACACAACAAATGGGGTACATTCATCTACCCTCATACCAAATTTGAGCATTTATCATTCAAAATTGACTTGTTGGGAGCAAATTGAAACCGTGCGCCTGATGTGGGCCACGCTGTATATGTTCAGCATGTTCAAGAATATTGTAAAGACACTTATGTATCCATTAAAATGTATTTTCTCTCCCATAGCCAAATACCACAACCCATAATATTGCTATCCACACTAGTTTACCTACAAAGAGCGTTTGTACACCTTTCTGCGGTGACCAAAAGATGTGAAAAAGTTTCGTGAGTCAAGTGAAAAGTCATTTGGCAAGTACACCTGAATGTCAGTACACCTGAATAGCGTGTATGTATTCATCACTGCTTTTTCTCGCGAATATGGAACTTTTCATTTGACTTATGAAACTTTTTCTCATTTTTCAAATGCTGCTTTATTATGGAAGTAAACTCAAATTTGATGCTCATCAATCAGCTTTGAATGTACCGTATTTCCTCAACCCCCCCCCTAGAATTAACCCCCCTCGATTTACCCCCTGGTGTTTTCGCGCTGAGGAAAAAAAACCCATTCGAAATACCCCCGTCTGGAATAAGGTACATCATGTATGTAATGAAGATCATGTATTAATTGATGTCAATTTGCATCGCAGCTACACATAGACTAGTATTTATGTGTAGCCATCTATGTGTCTTAATATATAGTGTGTTCAGTCACGTTTATTATCAGTTTTAGGTATGTAAAGCGCCACTATTTACTACGATCTTTACCGTAAATTTCTGGCGAGATACCCCCCTCAAAATTTCCACTCTGAAAAAATAAGCCCCCTTGGGTATTTTGAGGAAATACGGTATTTGAGTTTATGAGAATGAGTTATGTAATGCCAACACACACACTAGTTTACCAACATGAAATGCTCGACCATTTTGGTAATCTGTTTTGACAAAACACTACGAAACACTGTACAGAGTTGTACGCTGTTTCGTAGTGTTTTGTGCAAGCAGTTTACCAAAATGGTCGAGCATTTAATGTTGGTAAACTAGTGTGTGTGGTCCCAATATCCCCGTCAACTGTAGTTAACTGACAGACACCTCATTCCGGTAAACTCGAATTCATTCATCACAAAAATTGAGTTTACCAAAAACCGAGTTTACTGGCAGTACGTAATCTACCGTGCACAGAGCCAAATCCGGGTGCAAAAACGGTGCCAAAATGTGCATTTTCTATTCTACGGTGCCAACAACACCCTTGAACATCTAAACGCACGAGGCGGCACATATGGCATTTGTCATCCACATTCATACCGACCAATTTCGTCATTGTGCCATCCTCGAGTTTTTGGCATAGCGTATCCAATTCTTGTCTGATCCCGTCCATGACTACTGGCGTGTTTATGATGTTTTGTATTTGCTCCACGCCCGAACAGCACAGGTCGCAGTTGGTGGGCACTGGGAAGTTTTAATTCGTTTTTTTTTGTACGAAAAATTTTATCAAGTGTCGTCATAAATATCCGAAGGACAATTTAAAAAAAAATAAAATGTCACGTAAATTCATGTTCATTGGTACTGTGCTAAGAAAATGCGTCAAAAACTTAAAATACCTATCATCTGTTTCTATTAACTGATTTCATATGCCTAAAGGGGGGGGGGTATTCGAGGGGGGAGTTATTTTTACCTCACCCGTCTAAGAGGGGAGAATTTTTCAAAGGGGGCATTACTCAAGGCTGGGGAATTATTCAAGTATATACAGTAAACTGGTTCACAACAGTAAACTCTATGCTATCAGCATTGAAATATAGGTAAACGTGCAAAATTCATGTCAAAACTCACTCATTGGTGAACATTTTTTGTCAACTGTGTAGCAGATCATGGCAATTGGCCACTGCGCAATCCAAGAAAATAGTTGTGGAGTCATCTGAGCAACTGTTGCCTCACACTGCGGGTAAAAAATACATGTGATTTTTTCTTTTTTAAATTTTTTTTTAAAATATTGATTTGGACTGTGAGTTGACACTACTGCGTGCTTTTGTGAGGGTAATCCAATTTAAATCTGTTAATTATGATTGGTGTATGAATGAATAGTCTAAGATGTAGGGCTCGAACTCGACTCGACTCGACTCGACTCGACTCGTGACTCGAGGGTAAAATGGGGTGCCGACTCTACTCGACTGACTCGACCGGAAAAATATGGCCCTGACTCGAGACTCGAGGTTTTTGCCCGACTCGACTCGAAAATTCAGCAAATTTCGAGTCAGGGTTTCACATTGAATCATATCAAAAATATCAATTTTAATATGACTTTTAAACATATTTTTCAAAAATTTTGGGTGCAAGCGCGCATTTCCGCACCACATGCAGCATATATAATTGCTTGTCATATCTATACAATGATATCTAAAGTCAAGTTTCTCAACTCAAGTTGCTACAATTCTAAGGAATGAAACACACACACCATGTCAAATACATTCCACAATGTTGGCACTGACCCAAAAAGATGTAATGTACTGTATTTCCTCGAAATACCACCCCCCTCAAATTACCCCCGTCTCGAAATACCCCCTTCTCAAAATGGGCACTATGAACCTATAACCCCCCCCCCCTCGAAATACCCCCCCCCCATTTTACTGTATAGAGAACGTAATGTGGTTTGTGATCTGGGAAACGCAGAATACATGCTAAAAACAATGACTCTGTTATGTTAGAAACAGTAATATACCGTCTGCATACATATATAACTTCACTGAGTGTTATAAGTGGCAGTTTTTGTTACATTTTTCCACGTTTGTGTAAGTTGCAAACAACAATTTAGTTCTGGGATTTCGAAAAATTTCTGGCGAAATAATAACCCCCCCCCCTCGAAATACCCCCCACCTCAAAATTTCCAATCTGAAAAAATAAACCCCCCTAGGGGGTAATTCGAGGAAATACGGTAGTTATATTTTTGCTTTATCTTGATATTAAAATCAACCGTTGGCATTAGAGTGTGTGAAAACATTGGTTGAAGAACCAGTATCTGAAATTTCTGCAAGATTCATGTGAAAAAGTAACGCATCCGACTCGACTCGAGACTCGAGATTTTTGCCTGACTCAACTCGACTTTTCACTGACTCGCCCGACTCGACTCGCCGACTCGACCGGAAATTTTTTTGGGTTGAGACTCGAACTCGAGTTTGAAAAAAATCGAGTTTCGAGCTCTACTAAGATGCCTCAAAATCCCTTTGACCATTACCAGATATTTTGATGCTTGACATTTGACATTTTACACTGCCTATTAGACATGCTTAGACCATTACCAGATAAGCACTGCATGACATTTGACATTTTACAGGGCCCTTTACATAACTTTTGACACTTTACAAGGCACTGCCCTTCTGTTACAGGTATGTCATTCTATTAGAAAAAATACGGTAGTAAATAAATTACACCCCAACTTACCGCCTGCTCAATGACTGGCTGATCTTTAATTTCTCCACATACTATCTGCATTTCGTGTTTAATTGCACCTTGAGTAAATGGGTTGAGAAGGGCGAGTTTCAGCAGGTTTACTGCACCTTCACAAGCCCTGAGATTTGGGGAATTGATTTTTTATTTTTGGGGGTTGTTTGATGGATTGTAAAATTATTTAGTTTTTGATTTATGGTTGCAGTGATGTGTTTTCAAATTTGGCTGTTTTTTGAAGTGGTAGGAAAGAAAGCTGGCAGAGAACAACAAAACAATTGAACCCAGTATAACTCAAACATCTCGATAATGAGCAAAATTGTTTTGCTCTTTTTTCAAGCTCCGTTTATATTCAAAGTGCCATAAAGTTTGAGCCATTTAATTTACTTGCTTGTTTTTTGTCACCGCCCTACTTGAAACACAGGATAACTTTTGTAACAGGTCTGATAACATAACTATTAAACAGCAATAAAAGTAATACCTGCAAGTGAAGTTCTTGTCAATTGCAACGCTGTATGGTGGCAACTTAACCATTTGTGGATTCTCTGAGTGCGTTTTGGTATGTACATTTGTATTTGCAAAAGTTATGATGACATATGAATATAACATATTTGCTCAAAAAATTTCTCTGTAGGAATTATGCTTTCATTACACTTTTTGAGGGTGGATATTCAAGGGGGGATGATTAAAAGGGGCAGGCCTGATACGCACACGTGCCCGATACGCACATATGCCCGTTTTTTCACTTGACACTTTTTCAAGTGATTTTCAGATATGAGTGAAGTGAAAAAGTTTACTAATGTCATTTCGCAACTTTTTTTCACTTTACTCATATCTGAAAATCACTTGAAAAAGTGTCAAGTGAAAAAAACGGGCATATGTGCGTATCGGGCACGTGTGCGTATCAGTGCACGCCCGATTAAAATGGATGACAATTATTTTGTCAGAAAATCCAAGTGTAGTAGTTGATAGTGCAATGAACTACTACACAACTTTATGCTTTATCAACAAAATAACATGACAATTTTTGAAATTTTCCAGGGAATTTTAACAGGGGGGCAAATCTATGCCAAATTGGGGCAAATTGTTCAAGGGGAGGTATTATTCAAGCAAATACAGTAGTCATAAAAATATTTTCAACTCACTTTCCACTTGTGCACCAGTTGGCACATCACACACTTTCTGGCATGCATATGGGAACAGATATTGATTCACATATGTTTTCCATGCAGTGAAAAAGATCACATCGGTGGCGTAACACTGAAATTGATTGTGAATTATTGCCTTTTTTAATTAAGCCACACAATTATTAGATGAAAGTCAAAAACTCACTGTTTGTTTGATCATTGGGTCCTTAATTTCATTGCAAACATAGTAATCCAATGCCCATGCACCAATTGTTTGAGGGAATGGGCTGTCAATGAATTTCTCTGTCACTGCAACAATTCTTTCACAGGTCATACATTTCCATTCTGACAGTGTGACATCTGGCGCCAGGTCATTTTCAGACACTTTTTGGAATGTATTTGGAACTTGGGACATTGATACAGCTGGGGCTGGAATTGTATTTTTTTTGAAAGTATTGTCATTGAAAAAGATTGACATATTGTGAAAAGGGTGGATACGGGCTGGGTGTGTGTGATGTGGCTGATAGCAACACTCACAGCAAAAATAGGTTCGTGAAGTGTGTGGAAGTGGGCTGGATGCGCGTGAAGCGGCCTTTGTCCAGACACTTCCACACACTTCAACACACATCACGAAATTTTTGGTGAAGTCTCTTGCACACACTTCACCTATCATCACAAAGATAAAATTTTTTGTGAAACGCGCTTCCCGACGCTGTTGAAGTGAAGACACGTCACAAAACATTTGTGCAGCGTTGTGACGCACGTCCGTGATGTGAAGTGTCTTCACATTCAATTTTGTGAATCACCGCGAAGCGCCAACCAGCTCTTCACCGCGAAGCGCCAACCAGCTCTTCACAGCGTCGGGAAGTGTCGCCATGAAGACACTTCACGACGCATCACACATCAATTTTTTGCTGTGACTCACAGCAAAAATTGGTGTGTGGTTAAGCATTGTGAAGTGCCTTCACGCGATCACTTCCTGACACTTCACCAAGCATGCTAGTACTTCAACACACATCATGGAAATTGTTGTGAAGACCCTTCACACTTCTCAGTATGGCACTGGCATGCAGATGTTTATGTTAGTGAAGCGTGTGGAAGCACCAGTCTTTTGAAGTGTCTTTCACAAGTGTCAAAGTGTGTGAAGAACACAGTGAAGCATGTGCAAGAAAGACACTTCACTCAAGGTATCCTGAAGTGTGTGCAAGCACACTGATTCCACACATTTCACAAACCCATTTTTTGTTGTGACTGCTACATTGAGAGGCTGCTAGCTAAGCTCACTGACAAGTGCTGACAACTCACTGACAACCATAAACAAGTGGTTGGCAGCTAATTATCAGCATTTTGGTGTTTCTTGTGCAAAAAAACTGACCACTGTTAACTGTTTCCGCACATACAGTCTTGGCCAAAACATTTGCGACAGTGTTCATGGCTTTGTCTGTCAATTCGGACACTGCTTTCTGGCACTACAAGGAAATTTGTGAAAATTATTAGCTGGTATTTTGAGTATTTTCGGGTATATGAATAATCAGGATTTGGGAAATTTTACCAGGGGGCAGTCTCAAACCCTGTAAGCGACTCTGTTAAGTATCACTTGTATCCAAATCTTATTCTATAGTATCCAGATCTTATGTTTTGTATCCAAATCTTATACAGGAATGTAAGATTAGGATACAAAAACATAAGATTCGGAAAATATAGGATAATATTTGGATACACATGAAACGTTATTGTACTTTTACATGATACATGACATTTTACAGAGTATTTTAATTTTACAGGGTCTGGACTCTGGAGCTCTCCAGGCTCTCCAGAAACCAACATATTTCTCCTGATCTCCGTGCATCGGCATACATACCCTGTTAAGTGCATTTTTCACAGCATTGTTCTTTTCAATTGCTGCAACAATCATCTTAATTTCATCCCCGAATGCGCAGTTATTTTGCACAGCTGCATTTGCACTGTTTGTACCTGAATTTTTTGGGAAATAATGTTAATTGTGAATAGAAAAGTTTGACAGATTTGCTTCAAAGATTGATTGACAGATTACCTCAAAACTTACCAACAATAATTTGAGTATTTTTGAATGATAATGAATTACTTTTGAAAAAAGTGCTGAAAAAACAGCAAATATTAGGTATTTTTTATTTTATTTTGATTTTTGGATCAATTTTGAGAAAATAACGTAATCTGTTCTGTCGTTGTTCCACATCTTCAACAAAACCATACCCAAATACAATATAAAAAACCACCTGCAGTCGGATGGCATTCACTGACAACTGGCAAATGTTTCAACACATCCAGAAACATCTTTTCAACACCCTTCACGAAAACGTCACCAGCCATTTGAAACATCATGTGACACGAACTCCTCAGAGTTGCGTCTTTGAGTGTGTCACATGCTTTGTCTGCTTTTTGCACCATTGATGGCTGGGGATTTTGGGTGTGTTTTTTTTTGAAGTGAATTGTGTTTGGTTGTGACTGGATGAGATATTGTATTTGCTTGAATAAGTCCCCCTGTTAGACAATAAGAGTGAAATTACCCGCACCTCAAATAATCCCCCACCTTTAAGCTTATAATCACTTTGTAGTATCCAATTTGAACAAAGTTACCTACCGTATTTCTTCGATTTTATTGACTGTTCATTTACATTGGCTTGCTCGTTTACTTTGACGGGTCTGTGGGGCATCCGAAAAATACATTGCCATGTTCAAATACATTGGCGTATGAAATATCGATGTTACATTATCAAACTGTTCCCTTTACGTTTGCTGCTCTAATAGTCTCAAAACGGTACGGCTGAGAAAATTTACCTAATTTATGATGAATGCAAAGTAGAGTTTTCATCAAACATATTCATATTTACTTTACAAATGGACATGAGAAAAGACTCTGAAATATATTTTGCCATGTTCATTCACTTTGCCGTGCTCGTTTACATTGCCCCCCAAAATAGCTTATGAAACAATACATTGACGGTCAATAAAATCGAAGAAATACGGTATGTTATTTTGTAAATATTACATTTTTCGTGAATTCAGTTGATAGAAACACGCTTGCAAATTTTGCTGCAATAATTCCCCCACATTATAATACCCCCTTGAATATTACCCCTTCTGATGAAAAAAATAATGTCTGATGAAAAAAATAATTCCCAAGCAATTAAAAAGTATTACCAATTTCTATCATAACTTTTGAAAATACAGATGATGTTCATTCCAAAAACACTAATCCCCCTTCGAACAATGTTTCCACCTGAAAACCTACCCCCTTGAAAAACTCCCCGTGTTCGCCAGGTGAGGAAAAAACTCCCCCTTGAATAATTCCCCCCTCGAAAAACTCCCCCCTTAAAAACTCTGACGAAAAAATCACTCCCCTGGGCACTTTTTCTAGGATTTATAGTAGTTAAAGCCCAACAAAAATCACTCACAATTTCGCTGTAAAACATTTGCACAATAGCACATGCTTCGGTCGGGTCAACTGAATCGGCCTTCAAAAAACCAAATTGCTTTAAAAAGCCAAATTGTTTTGAAAATCCTTGTTTAGAAGTGGCCTTTTTGCACTGCGTACACAAAATGTTGCTGTCAAACATAATGCTATTTACGTACTGACTGTGAAGAATAAACGTCAAATCACAGTTAAAATATGCCATCTATATTCGGCGGGCTGCAAAGTATGCATACAAAATTACTTATGTCTCAGTCAATAATGCGCGAGCAGGATACTTATGCACGCATTTTCAGGATAAAAATGTAAAACGACAAAAGCTGACTTGCATACAAGAGAGTATGTTTTTCTCCCGAAACGTTTGTCTCTCCTTTTTTGAACAATCTAGATTTCATCAATGGTGACGTCATGATGGAGTGTTTCCTTCAGAAAACATGCATAGCATGCGGTCCCCGGAGTATAGTGATGTAAAACGTGAAATGACTTTGGCTTTTTACACAGGCCTTGGCCGGGGACCGGTCCCCGGCAAAAAATTAAAATTGTCAAAAGTCAGTAATTGGTGTGTATGGGTTGATTGCATGTAAATTAGGTTAATTAACACCAAATTTGCATGCACAAAATTTCTGCAACACGGTTACACACACCCATGCATATTTTTATCGGGTGTGTAAATTTATTTCGATTTGGCTCAAATTTGGCATGCATGTACTCCTTCGCTTAATGAGTTCGCATGCCAAACTTCAGCTCAGGGCAATTGGCAAATGTCGAAAATGGGTCCCCGGCAATGTTGAAATGGCCCCGACCGGGGTCAAACGTCCCTGGTGAGAAAATTTTTTTTTCAGTAAACAAAGAATTTTGGTCCCCAACCGGTCCCTGTGTAAATAGCCAAGGAGTTTCATGTGAAGGGTCTAAGGAGCTGCACACACTAGTTTACTGCCAGTAAACTAAAGATTCAGTAAACTCATAAATCAACTTTGAATGGCATTTGAGTTTATTGGAATTGGGTGTTCATGAACTACAGTGGACGCAGAGAAAAAATTGCTCATTCCAATAAACTCAAAATCATTCAATTCCGATTTTTGAGTTCACTAAATTTTATACAGATTTATCAGTGAACTAGCGTGTGCAGCGATATTTTGACGAATAAACCTCACGTTTAACGATGCTACAAATTTCAGACAAAATTTCATTTTACATCACACATTTCAACTGTAAATTCAACCAAAACAAAAAAAAAACATTTAAAAAACGCACGGCGCCAGTCAACTCGCAAATGTCGCCAACTAGAAGTTGATCGATGTATTCCAAAACTTGCGGGGTTATTTGCCTCACTGTGGAAGCGCACTGGAAAAAGGGGGTACAATTGAATGCAAGCAGAATACTAGAGAATTCTGATTTTCTGTGTGGGACTTATGTTTCATACCTTCAGAACTTATGTCTCATATTGTGGACATAAACCGGAATGGAACAAGTCTTTGGACAATTTTTTTCTGGGATTTGATCTCACTTGTTCCCACGTTGTATCCACACTTGTTCCATCCCAACTTTTACACATTTTCCACAAAATTTAAGTGAATTAACAATAGACAACTCAGTTGTGAAGAGCAAAGTCAAAAGACAAGTCAAGTGACAATAGTAAAGTTAAAAGACAAGTCAAGTAACAGCAGTTAAGTTAATTGACAAGTCATTTAACAAGACTATGCTCAAGTGACAAGAGTAGAGTCAATACTAAGTTTATTTACTGGAGTTTTTTTATATACTGTATGTTTTTTTCTTTTTCACATCGTCTATTGACTTGCTTCAACTTTTGTGTATTACTTTATTCTCATCACCTGGCTTTACTTGTAAGTTGATTTTTTACTTGTCTACTTGGAAGATCGGAACCAAGTGAACTTCTTGAGCTTCTAAAGTGGTATGCAAAAATGTGAAAAATAGTAAAGTGACAAGACAACTCGTACATGACAAGTCAAGTGACTAGAAAACTTGTTCATGTGAAATGACAATTTAACCTGGGCATGTCAAATAAAGTCAGATGTAAGCCTGTATATATCAGTTCTCGTCTGTCAAGTTCACTGGCAGGTAAATCTCAGGTACACATGTGAAAACACATGTCACTTACCCATCACTTGGTTTTTAACTCCCAAGTTAACCTGTCACTTTATGTACCTTTTTCACATGACAAAAAGTGTACACTATTACAGCACCCTAAACAAAACCCTACTTACACTCAACCTGACTTGATCAGTGATTGGCGGTGGCAACTGGTTGCAGCCATGTTGCACAATGGACCTTTGGATTCCTGACATGACGATTGGCAAGTTCAGCAGTGTGGAAAGTGTCATGACACCGCCTTGGCACGCTGAACAAGTCACGGCAGGTGCTGAAATGGGGGGGGGGTGTTTCAGAGATTAGTCTGGGGTTATTGTGTGGTGCTTTAAGGCTGTGAAAAGTGAAAATTGTGAACTGGTTCATTCTGGAAACTGATAATTTTGAAGCCAGTCTTGAAAAATGATGTCATATCATGACATTTGTGGCATTCAGGTGTATTGGGTTTGATAAATGTGATAGAGGTCATTCTAAAGAGTGATTGTATTTACCTAGCATTGATAAAATTTCTTGGAGATTTATAGTAAAAAATATAATAAATATTCAAAAATAGAAGATTATTTTCATATTTGAATTTTTTCCCAGCTTTTTGCAGAAAGATAAATTTTATTATTATTTTTGAGAGCTTTTCTGAGATTACTCTCAAAATCACCCATCTTTCAATGTCAACTGTACTTCAGCATGAGCATCATAACAACAATATGTTGACAAAACAAACCAGGTGCAGCATTTGTTGGGCATTTCACCATTTGCTTCAAATAGCTTACAGCATACTGCATTAGAACATCCACCTTTTTTCCACCTGTAATTCAAATGGAAATTTAAAAGGAACCTTTACAAAAAAAGATAATATCATGTGGGGTACATATTAAAAATGACAGGCTATTTTCTGAATATATATGTGTCATTTTTAGTTTACTTGCCAATTGACACCATACTTATCCTATCAGTGAAGACTCCCCCTGTCAAATGTCATGCAGAGTGTGAGAAGTCATGTGAAATGCTCTGTAAAATTGCAAAGTTTCTCTTTTTATTTATCTACCTGTCAGCTATCCACTTGCCAATGAAAAAAGATTTGCGCAGGTTACCCAGGCCATATTTTAACTAATATACTCAGTGGACAATATCACACTTAATATGGAAACCTACCATAACCCATCTGAATAATGAACCAAAGAAAATTGGCTATTTACAGAGGCCCTGGTCAGGGACCGGTCCCAGGCAAAAAATAAACATTTTCAAAAGTCAAAAATTGGTGTGTACGGGTTGTTTCATCTTAATTAAGTCAACTATCACCAAATTAGCATGCACAAAATTTCTGCAAGGTGGTTACACACGCTGATGCCTATTCTTTGGGGGGGAGGGGGTGTATAAATTTTTCGCGATTTGTCTCAATTTTGGCATGCAAGTACTCCTTTGTTAAGTGAGTATGCATGCAAAGTTTCAGGTTAGAGCAGTTAGTGTTTCTTCTGAAAACAAATTATACACCCCCCCAAAAAAACAAAAAAAAACAAACAAATATGCATTGACGTGTGTCTTGCGGAAATTTTGTGCATGCTAATTTGGTGTTAATTAACCTAATTAACATGCAAACAACCCATACACACCAATTATTGACTTTTGAAAAAATTTTGCTGGGGACCATTCCCCAACCGGGTCATCTGTAAATAGCCATGAAAATTACAGTTTTTCATCATAATATTTAGTTTTTACTATGGAATAATTAATCGCGAATATTTTTTTCATTAATTTATGGTAGGATTCTGCACATACCGCAAGATTTTTACTTTAAGATCCGCCGGGTATACCAACTCATCATCCACATTATAGTCCTCAAAAAAGTGTATTTTATGCACAAAAAAACCAGCCTTCCGAAATGGTCGGGGGGCATTTTTCAGCACCAGCTTCCTTGCAAATTTCGGCCCAATCTATCGTTTTGGGTACAGTGTCCAAAAATGTACAAACGTCCGCTTGAGTGCGGGTGGAGAGCAGCTGAAATGATGTTTTATGGTTCAAAAACGCCAAAAAAATGGCGCCAGGTGCCGTCAAATGGCGTCAGCAACTTGGCGCCAATAAATCACTAATTATAATGCAAGGGCGGTGGGGTGGGGATACCTAATTATTTTCATAATTTGTCATGTAGTTATGGAGAAGTCCAATACCAACAGGAAAAATTTTGAGCAGAAAATGGATGTTTACCATATACGTTGTACTTTTACTACGATGCACTTTTTCCACGTTATTTAGTGCTTTTTATAAGCACAGCGCCACTGCAAAATGGCATCTAAGTGGCACCAAGAATTTACCTAGGGACTGGGCACTTTTGTACTGGGCAGCGCGGTAAAAAAAGAAGGTTGCAGAAAAGTAGAAAATCCATTATTGTTAATATATTAACAAAATTTATTAACATATAACGTGATAACAGCACTGTATTTTCAACTTTTTATAAATATCGCTGTTTTAACTATCGTTGGCACGCTTCCAGCGTGAACCTTCGTGCAATGTGTAAAGTCACTGTTGTATACCAAATGTCCTCTTTTACAGCCTATAGCTTCTTTCTCAACTTAGCACCAGTGACATGGTACCTTTAAATACATAAATACACACTCATTCCGAAAATGTTTAGTGAAAATAGTTAAAAGAATAACCTGTTTTACAAGCTCATCAAAACTGACGATTTCAGCATCCACTGACAGCGCGCCTGAGTTGAAAATAAATGGAATGAATGAAGTGCAAAATGAAAAAAGTTATCAAGATTTTACATTTAATTTGAATGATAATTGCTTCAAATTCAAGTGGCGTGTAAAATAGGATTTTATTGTTTTTATTGTTGCTTTGAAGTTTATTTTGCGATAAAAACGCAATCCTACAGATATTTTCTCCCAAAAGTTCAAACATTTAAAAATTCTTTAAATTTAAAAGTTCAATTCTCATATAGGATCAAATCTCTCGAAAAAACAACAACGTAGAGAACATATTTAATTAAATTCTCTGGTAAAACCTGTGGTGAACATAAGATAGATATAAGATTTTCTGATATTTAAAAACGTTCAAAATCTCCAGATTTCTTCAATGCGAATCAATATTAAAATTGTCACTCAAAAATCAAATTGAAAAACCTGACAGGGCCACCGCGACTAGTAGAAACTTCAACATGTTTAGTCAGTCTAAGTTTTACCAATTTTCCTTTTTTAGAACAACACACCCAGTTTGCACAAATGGAAAGCGGTTTTGAGATGGTCTTCCGAACTTAAATACCTTTTAATGAGCGTTTCAGCTATCACCGAGCGTTTTATGGCAAGTTTTGCTACAGTATAAAAGTGAATATGGAAGAAAAGGCGACACACACGTACCATAATTTTCTGATAAATGTTCTGTTTGGTCTGTAAAGTGCATGCTAATAGTATTATAAAACAGTGAAACAGTGAAACTGATTAAGTGAAGAATTGTGAAAGATTGTGAAGCATTGTGGAGTATTATGAAGAATTGTGAAGCATTGTGAATAATTGTGAAAGATTGTGAAGAATTTAAAGTATTGTGAAATATTGTGAAGGCTCGTGAAGACTTTGTGAAGTATTGTGAAGAATTGTGGAGTATTGTGAATAATTGTGAAGCATTGTGAAGAATTGCGAAAGATTGTGATGAATTTTGAAGTACTGTGAATTATTGTCAAGCATCGTGAAGAATTGTGAAGTATTGTGAAGCATTGTGCATATCTGTGGAATGAATAAATTCACACTGATGGAGGTGTTATTGTGAATAGACAGACTTCACTTCACTCCAACTTGTCATGGGTGAATTCTGCTGTGCAACATAGTGACAACAAAAGTGGTGGTCAACAAATTTGTGAATCTAAATTGTAGTTGATTGTAACTGCACTTGTCTGTGACTTAACGTATCGCTCATAATCATTCTTGCCACATCAATATTGCAGCATAGCCACCAACAGCTTCCACACTGCTGACAACTACCCTTCCAAGACCCTGTAAAATGTAAAATGTCATGTAAAGTGTCAAAAGTCATGTGAAATGCCCTGGGAAATGGCAACCCTCCCCCCTCAAAATTTGCTGGCGGAATGATGAACCCCCTGGGGGTATTTTGAGGATATACAGTATTTGTAATTTCTCCCGACTGAATTTGTTGTTTCATTTGTAACTTGGCCTTTAACACAATTGAAGGAGCGTATCTACGGTAGCCGAAGTTATGGTGCTTTTTGCGTTTTTTAATATTTTGCATGCCACTGTAGTAAACCGCGTAGTCGAATTTTATCTACCGTATTACCTTGAAATACCCCCAGGGGGTTTATTATTTCGCCAACAAAATTTGAGGGGGGCGGGTAATTCGAGGGGGGTTATTCGAGGGGGGGGGGGTCTATTATTTCGCCAGAAATTTTCTGAAATTCCCCATACGCAGACGTAAAAAAATCGAACAATTACATAGATGTATATGTGTTTATAGGCAGATATAACTGTTCACAAAAACCCTTCCCTAACGTCACTTAATCATCAGTTTTAACGTGTGTTCTGCATTGTACAGATCACAAACTGCGGTATTTGTCATGTACGTTACACTCAATTTAGGGGGGTATTTCGAGGGAGGGTTATTATTTCCTCAGCCGAAATTTAGGGGGGTATTTCGAGGGGGGGGGGGTTAATTCGAGGTAATACGGAAAATACAACAAATTTATCATTCCACTATATTTTTACACACAGGATGTGTTGCATTTGCAATCGATGACCAGACGCAGCTCTTTTGCTTGGTCTGGCTTCATCGATCATTTTTGAGTATGTGTAGTATATTTCTTGCATCAGTGGGGGGGGGGGATTACTCGAGTGGGGGAATTATTTTTTCCTCAATCGCCTAACAGGGGGGAACTATTCAAGTGGGGAGAACTATTCGAGTAAATACGGTAGACTAGTTTGTGTAGCTATCTACATTTTAATGTCCAAACGTATCCTGTTTGGACGCAATTATTACCTGTTTTGTGTACGCAAATGCGTACTCTTTACTTCGATCCTTACGAAAATTTCTGACGAAATAATCCCCCCCCTCGAATAATCCCCCTTCGAATTAACCCCCCTCAAATTTGCTGGCGAAATAATAAACCCCCATGGGGGTATTTCGAGGTAATACTGTAGTTGCACTCATTATTAACGGGAGTTTTTCACAGCTCGCTCAGTTTTTTCGTGGACATTTTCCTGATATTAGTCTAGGAGTTACGGTAATGCAGTCTTTTTGCAGTAAATTAGATAACACTTTTACACATGATGGTGCACTTTTTAGACAAAACTTGATAAGAATAGAACGTGTAGCTGACATACCTCTATGTTTATTGGTTTCAATATGTCTGATAATTTCTGCGACACTTTATTTTCAATGCGTGGTGTGAAATTTAATCTGATGGTGATGTGAGGGGTTTCCAGGGGTTTCCAGGTGATGTGAGGGGTTTCATTTTTAGGGCGGGGGGTCTCCAAACTTTCGTGTCGTCACATTCTGTTGTACGTCGGCCGATTTTGATGCCTTTCGAGTATGTTGGGGTTTGGGGTCGGGGCAACGACCGAAGTTTTTTGTTTCCTCAAATAATCCCCCAGTCCCGAGATAAGGGGGGTCTATAAAAAGGTGGTCATTTGGCATGGCCGATCTGGCAGATTGACTGAAGCTTAAAAACTCGGCCATTTCTGGGCCGATTTGCAGCAACCGACACTTTAAATGAACGCAAGAACCTGTTGATTCCATTTTTATCGTCGGTTTTATTTTTAAGCATATGATAAATTGTCGTTGTTTTGTCCAATTTGAACTAGTATGGCACGTTATTTTAAAATACACTTCGTGAAATGAATGGAGAGAAAAATGCTTGCAAATTTCGACGAAATAATATCTCCCCCTGTGAATGCATGCAATTTCTATATTTATTTAATTGTCCTAGACATTCTGGAACAGACGGGCTTTTTACGTGAATTTTAATAACATTATTTTAGCTTTGAGCATCACCATAAAAATAATCTTAATACTAATAAAAATGTCAATGTATTCCGGTGGGTGCAAACATCACGTCATGTGAGGTTAGCGACAGTTGTGAAAATTACTTTTTTCGAAGTTTTTTTAAAATTTAAATCTAATATTCTTTTAATACTCATCCTATTAAATTTAATCACTCCATAATGCAAAGAAAACATAACACAATAAATTTATACTTGTACAAACAAGTAAATGTAAGAAAAATACAATTTTCCGGTAAGTGGGGTGGGTAAAACGTGGGTACTCTTTTCATGCTATTATCAAGATTTGCTTATTTGTGAGTAAACGCCAATGCCTGTAAACCTTCTAAAAGATTTCGCATACCTTCTAAAAGTAGGCGTAAAGATATGTAGCTGTATTTCTCACTCAGTATTTACTAGAGTAAATAAGAGTATTAATACATTTTAACAACTAGGTAGTAAATACATGGAAGCCACACCCAGGACTTGTAAAATGTAAAACCTTATCAAAATTGTCAAAAGTCGTGTAAAACGTCTATTTTCATTGGTCGTTTGACATTTTACAGGGCATTTTACATGACTGTTGACACTTTACATTTTACTCTTTACTGGTCCTGTGAGTGGCTCTGGGCATTGTGAATTTTACTTTAAAGCAATTATATTTTGGATACACCGTGTTCAACAACAGTGACATTTAACACTGTTTGAACAAATGAGTAGTGATGTAAAAGCGCCATGGCGCTGGCGCCTAGCGCTAGCACCAAAGCAAAAAGCGCAATGGCGCTTTTGGCGCTTGGCGCTATGGTTGACCGGCGCCAGGAAAATGCCTGGCGCTGGTGCTGGCGCTTGGCGCTAGCGTCAAAGCAAAAAGCGCCATGCCGCTTCTGGCGCTTGGCGCCATTTTGCTTTGGCGCCATTGGCGCTTGGCACTAGTGGTCGGAAAAGCGCCATGCCGCTTCTGGCGCTTGGCGCCATTTTGCTTTGGCGCCATTGGCGCTTGGCACTAGTGGTCGGAAAAGCGCCATGCCGCTTCTGGCGCTTGGCGCCATTTTGCTTTGGCGCCATTGGCGCTTGGCACTAGTGGTCGGAAAAGCGCCATGGCGCTTTTGGCGCTTGGCGCTTTTCGCATCACTACAAACGAGCAAATGTGATACTTTTTGCCTAAATAAACCATAAGCATAGCTGGAAATTTCCTTTCCATTTCACAACGTTAAGTTATAAACCTAAATCTGGGGACCGCAAAGTAAGAGTCCATAATTACTTATGTTTTGATCGATTACGCGCGAGAAGAATACTCGTGCACACTATTAGAAAAACACACATTTAGCAAAGAAAAAGGCGGAGTTGCGTACAAGCGGTAAATGTTTTTTCCTGAAACGTTCTTCTTCTTGTTGAACAATTTTTGTTTTCAAAATGATGACGTCATGATGGAGTGTTTCCATTAGAAAAAGGCATGGCATGCAGTCCGCTGAGTATACCATATTACCTTGAATTATCTTCCCCCTTGAATAACCCCCCTAGAATAAACCCCCTAGAATTAACCCCCTCAAAATGTGCTGGGGAAATAATAAATCCCCCCGCGAAATACCCCCCCGGAATGATGCACATCATGTAAGCAATGTACATGATGTTTTGATTACTGCTAATTTGCATTGCAGCTACACAGACTAGTTTGTGTAGCTATCGACGTTTTTATGTTCAAATATATCCTGTTTGACACATTTTGGGTACGCAAATGCCTACTATTTACTATGATTCTTACAAAAATTTCTGACGAAATAATAAACCCCCCTCAAATAAGCCAGCCCTCTCGAATTAACCCCCCCCCCTCAAATTTTGCTGGCGAAATATAATAAACCCCCATGTGGGTATTTTGAGGTAATACGGTAGTTAGTAAAACTCAAGTTTTTTTGCAGTGTCTTTAAATTTGATCATTCTAAGTAAACCAATATTTTTATCAACCATTGTTTGTTTTACTGGGTGCGTGCATGTGGGGGTTTAAACTACATTTTTCGCTAGTTTTAATACCTTAATTTGGATAAATTCGGAAATAAAAATGAGTTAAGCCATAAATTTTCTTATCATATATGCAAACATGTTGTCTTTTGTGAAATGTGATTAAATACAATAAGCTTGAAATTCCCTGGATGTTTATTTTTTGCCAAATTTTAGAGGGTGGGGATGGATTCTATTGGAGTACTATCGGCACCACACAAGCTAGTTTTCATGGTTCCAGTTTGAAAACTCGATCGAAATCTTGTCTCGATTGTAATCTCCTCAAATGATAGTTCATGGACTGATCATTCCTGATTCATTCAAAGAAAGCGCACATGTAGATGTTGCTTGTGTCCAAAGCTCATGCGTTTATTTTAATTGTACTAGAAGTTATGAATTTTGGCACAAATTTTTTTAATTTTATGCCCTAATTTTATGCAACTTACAGCGCATAATTGAAAAAATTGTGCTAAAATTCGTAACTCCCAGTACGACAAAAAAACTAATGAGCTTTGGACACAAGAAACGTCTGCATCTAAGCTTTCTTTGACTGAAATATCAATGTCGTATCTTTATTAACACCTTCCCGGTCAAGTATGCCACCCTTTTTTTATTTCACTTCAGAAGCTATATCTCAGGCTGAAACTCTGTGAGTATATAGTTGTAACATCCCTCTACTCTGCATCAATGGGGGGAGGCATGGCGACTCACTACAGGGTAGGTCGCCCTATATGCAACAATTTTTTGCCAGGATTTCAGTGTCCCAAACAAGTACACCACCCACTTGATTAGCTACACTAAAGGGGCTGTATCTCCAGTTGCGGCTTTGGTAGAAAGCTAAAATTTTGGGGGTATTTTGGCAACACCCACCCCTACTATACGCCAGTGGGGCAGCTCCCGACGACCCACTACAGTTTGTGCCGCTGTGTATAAAGTTGTTGTTTTTTAAAAAACGACTCAAGTGTCCCAAGCAAGTTAACCACCTAAACAGATCAAAAATTTGTTTTGAGAACATAACTTCTATAAAAACTGAATCAGGCTTTAACCCTAGTTCTGCTAATTATTTTGTTTTCTTTTGTTTAGCCACCCCCACCATAAATGGCAGACCAAAAATTTCACTTTAGACCAATTTATTTGGGTGGAATGAAAAAGTGAAAATTCTGTAAAATTTTGTTCCTGCAATGACATCATTATGACATCATAGAATTCACCCCAAATAAATTTGATTATGTCGCCATTTTGGAGGTCATGTTGTTTACGTAACTTTGAACATTAGACCCTTTTCTACTGAACTTTGTAAACCAACTTATAAAGTGTGGAACAAAAAATTGGTTTAAAGTGAAATTTTTGGTCTGCCCTTTATGGTGGGGGTGGCTAAACAAAGGAAAACAATTTAATTAGCAGAACTAGGGTTAAAACCTGATTCAGTTTTTATAGAGGGTATGTTCTCAAAACAAATTTTCAATTCGTTTAGGTGGTGAACTTGCTTGGGACACTTGAGTCATTTTTTTAAAAACAACAACTTTATACAAAGTGGCACAAACTGTAGTGGTTCGTCGGGAGCTGCCCTACTGGAGTATAGTAGGGGTGGGTGTTGCCAAAATACCCCCAAAATTTTAGCTTTCTACCACCCCCGCAACTGGAGATACAGCCCCTTTAGTGTAGCTAATCAAGTGGGTGGTGTACTTGTTTGGGACACTGAAATCCTGGCAAAAAATTGTTGCATATAGGGCGAACCACCCTGTAGTGAGCCGCCATGCCTCCCCCCATTGATGCAGAGTAGAGGGATGTTACAACTATATATTCACAAAGTTTCAGCTCTATAACCCCACCATAGCCCGAGATATAGCTTCCAAAGTGAAATAAAAAAATGGGTGGCTTACTTGACCGGGAAGGTGTTTACATTCATCTGTAATTAATTTTATGCCCAAAATCAATTTTACGCCAGGTCATTTTTATGCCCGAGCTGTAATCGCAACATACCATATTTTTCTGTGTAAAGGACCCCTGTGCACAACACCCGGTATGTTACACAGCTGCATAGCACCCCAATGTGCTATGCTAGGTTTCCAAAAAATCACCCAATTTGAATTGCTTAAATATTGTGCACGGCGCGCGCCACTCATTGTAATTCCGCGGCACGCATTTTTCCACTACATTGCTGCACGCTGGTAACCAAAAAAGCCTAAATATGTAGGGACGTGTATTTGAAGGTGTTTTGGAAGTCGAATCTGCTGAATATGGAGGTGTCTCCGTGTATAACACCCCCTGATCTAACACCCGGGTGTTATACAAGCTTAAAAAAAGTTTGCTGGAAAGGGTCTCAAATTTGGGTGCTTTACATGGAGAAATACGGTAATGGGAAAATTATGGACTTGTTGCCTTTTAGAAATCGGTGTCCAGTTCGACTTCTTGCCCAATTTTTTTGCATTTTTCCCAAAAAATGTCAAATTTGGCACTATGCCATATAGCCATGTGAGGTCAAAAAATTTATGGAAAATTTGAAAAATGTGGGGCATAACTTTCCGGGCCTCACTCGAAATTTTCATATTTTGGACTTGTCGACTCTTAGAATTGGACGTGTCAATTGCATCCTAGACTCGGCAGACATGAAACGAGTCAGCTTTCCTTCTTTTATGTACGAGTAAGGTATGTCTCAAATTCGAATTTGAACGGACGGATTCCGTTCGATTCACAGTTTATTTAAACCGATTGAACTTTCAAATGTGAAAAATAAATGGATAAAGCACAGATATTAAAATACAGTCAGAAGAGTCAGAAAGCTAGATATCTCGCTCAAACAGTGCTAATGAATTCCTAAAAAGGACGAATGTAATAGATATCTGGTATGTTAACTTGGCATGCGTCGGGTTACGTATTTTACGAATGAGGTGAAAAACGCAGGATTTACGGTTGCGTTACTCATTACGTCTGTGGAATACAATTAAGCGACTGGAAATGATCGCAAATGTGTCAGCTAGTGTACTTGTGATCATTTCCGGTCGATTGATTGCATTCCGCAGCGATAATGAGTGACGCAAACATGAAAGGAACACGTTTTTTGCTCTCATTTGTGTGAAACGCAGAGCGACTTGGACGTGAGCCAAATTCACATGTGACCCTATCGTTGGTTTATACTGCACTCATACAAAAATTCCTTAGACCATTGAGATCCATAATGTCCGCCGAGTTTAACACTAATGTGCTGAGTCTAAGTGCTCAGGGATTGTGGAAGCGTCAATTAGCGTTCGTGGGGCCATTCAATTTTTGAACAAGATTTCAAATTGGAACAATGAAAACCAGCTTGTGTGGCCAATTGTTTTTTTGTGAACCTGATTTAAAGACTGACAGTGTTAACATTTGGTTGACAACCATCTTTAGCATACACTGTAATGGTAAAAAGTAGCCAAACAGTAAATATAGACACACTGTCTATTCAGTCGATGTGTAGCAAGGACAGCAAGGGATCAAAATTGACAGCAAATATTTCATCAAAATAAAACTGTTACATTTCTCACATAATTTAAACGGCAGTGCACTAGTACGCACAAATGCCCATTACGCACATTTTCCCGTTTTTTCACTTGACACTTTTTCAAGTGATTTTCAGATATGAGTGAAGTGAAAACAGTTCACTAATGTCATTGTGCAACTTTTTTTCACATCACTCATATCTGAAAATCACTTGAAAAACTGTCAAGTGAAAAAACGGGAAAATGTGCGTAATGGGCATTTGTGCGTAATAGGCCTGCCCCAATTTAAACTCGACAGCCTTTTCAGTATACAATTTGGTTCCACTTAGGTGCAAATAGATAGGTATACTCGGCGAACATGATACTCGACCACTGCAAATATTTATGTATACTCCAGTTACTTTCCACCCTGCACGCGTGGTTCCCGCTGGAAGCGTGCCAACGATTTTTTACGCATGCGATTTTCGTACAAACTTAAAGAATAGTCATCTCTGTCATAACGCTATACGTTAACTTATTCACAACAATGATTGTTCATCTTTAACACAAAAATCGCATGCTTTATCAACATTGGCACGCTTCCAACGTGAGACATAAATAAGCGCGAGGGCAGGGTATCATGTACGCCGAGTATACCTTTTTTATCAAAATCAAATATCTACATCAAATTGTAAACTTTAAGGACCAACCTTTCACAAAAAATTAAGAAATGAATAGATTTGCCGGTATGCCGGCCGAGCCTACTATTTTCAAGTAAATATGTCGCGTTTCCGGAGCCAGAAATATTGCTATAGCGGAACTTATAGCAGGCTATTTCACCGTGCGGCAAAACGTTTAAAAAAATGCCTTTAGAATCAGGAAATATTCCGTTCCAACTACGCATCGAACCCGCGCACATTGTGGCCACACAAGCTAGTTTTCAATGTTCCTTTTTGAAAACTCGTAAATCAGCATTGAACGCATTGAGTTTTCTAGAATGAGTCGTTTTTACTCTCCGTCAACTGTAGATGACGGGCACCTCATTCTAGAAAACTCAAATGCATTCAATGCAGAGCTACAAGTTTTCAAAATTTTTGTTGAAAACTAGCTTGTGTGGCGCCAATGTCGAATCGATTGATCAAATATTCCAGATTATTTTTTCTGTATTTCACACTGGAACGAGTTGGACAGCGGCGAAAATTGACACAGCTGGAGTGTTTCCTCGGTACGGCATAAAGTAACCCAAGTATACCTACATCTTAAATTTGAATTTGAACAGATGCATTCCACCCAGTTTGAATCAGTCCCACCTTATGGTGTGAGAACAAACTCCATCTTTTTTGGCTAAGTGCCAAACATTTCATAATGGGAAATCTCATTTCTGGTAAACTCAAGTGTCGTTCAAAGCTGATAAATGTGTTTACAAATTTATTAGTTTTCCAGCAGTAAACTAGTGTGCGCAGCACCGATGTGTTTGAAGCAGTGTGCCCTACGATGACGTGTGTGATTTGTTGGACTGTTTCATTACTTAGATTTGTTAAGTTTTGTTCTGTTCTGCTTTCTTTCATCATTTCAAAGGTGGACTATTTTGAGGGGTTATATTCCTTTCTTAAATTGGGGGGGGGGGGTGTTATGAAACCAGTCTATATGATGAAATTTATATTTATTTTTATTACCTCATGTTAGAAGTAAACCTATAAATAAGTGTAGACTATAGTGTATGTTGGCTGAATTCCTGATAAGATTCAACTGTTATTCAAATTAAAAACTAAACACATTTTTCTCAATGTATGGTTTTTCTACATGCATTGTTCAATTTAACATATATGCCATAAAATCTAAGTGATTTTATTTCAAATTAAATTGACAGCAGACAAAAGGAAATGTATATATTGCAATAAGCACTACAATTGAAGGAATTTTCAAGCAAGGAATGGAACTAGGTAGATATAAATAATTTGATATGACATTGATGAATTTTACTATCTACTGCAAAAATATTTTTCATTGGTACCCACTACCCAGTAATTTAGCAATACTCTAAGGCCCCTTTCACACTGCACTTGTGTGACGACAATAGATCTTACTCGTCACAGACAGTTTTGTGATGACAAATCTATTTTTTAGCAGATTTTTGTAAAGGGTCGTTTACACGGTTTCGTGTGCCGACAAAAAAGTCAAGCGAGAAAGTTCCATAATTCTGGAATAAAGTTCCGTATCTACGGGAAAAGCCAGTTCAGTATACTTACTAGTTAAGTTTACACACATGCCAATTTGCAGATAATTTGGGCCTGTCGTTCAAGACTTATAAGCATTTGAAGATGAATTTCAGTTGTCGGTTCGGTTTCAAAACGAAAACCGAACCGACAATCAAAATTCATTTTAAAATGCCTATAATTCTTGAGCTACATGCTCAAATTATCTGCAAATTGGCATGTGTGTACACTTAACTAGTGAGCACACTTAGCATTCGAAAAATAACCCGTGATTTATATTTTCGAAAATCACAATAAATATAAATAACCTGTGATTTATATATATTTATATTTTTTTCAAATTCTGAGTGATATATTTATATATATTTAAAAAAAAAAAAAAAAATCACTGAGAAAATCACTCATACTAGATAAATTGTGGTTTAATGATTGCACTTTATGACTACAACATGTAATCTGTGCAAAACAATTTTGAGTGATTTTCTCCAGAAAATCGTTCTATGTTCAGGTAGAGCATTTTTGAGTAAAGATATTGTGCCTACACTTTCACCATGACTTTTAAAAAACTGAAATGGCCAAAAATGATGAGATTATACAGTTTTCCACTATTGAATGTCTATGGTCAGTTTTCATATGGCATGAATTTTTGTCAGTTGGTGTTGGCAAGTCACTAGTTTGGCCTTGTGTTTACCTAATGTGAAACACTGCAAAAAATGGTTGTGTGGATGCGCGGTGAAGCATCATGAAGTGTCTTCCTGCCAACACTTCCCAACGATTCACCAAGAATGCTGGAGCCTTCACACACATCACAAAAATCTGCATGAAGACACTTCACGCTTCTTAATATGGCACTCCCAGACAAATGTATGCATAGGGGTAGCGTGTGGAAGCGCTTGCGTCGTGAAGTGTCTTCCACATGTTTGGATGCGTGTAGAGGGTGAAGCTACATGAAGTGGGTGGAAGACACTTCACCAAGATTTTCATGATGTTGGTGGAAGCGGGTGAAATTGTGTGGAAGCATGCCACTTCACAGGCATCCAGCCTGCTTCCACACGCTTCACAGATCCATCTTTGCTGTGAAAACTCAAATGATGACAAATGGTGGTATCACCATCACTTAGTTTTCATTTTGTGTGTGACAAAGATGTCAATTGTTTTAGTAATTGCTGAGCACCTATTTAGCCAAATGTCCATTGGACAACCAGGCACTCAAGGTTGAGTGCAAATGTTTGCAGCGCAAAATGTTTTTAACTTGTCATTGAGGTTGTAGGTTGAATTTTTCTGTTATGATATTTGCTTGATGTTTTAACTTGTAAAATCGTGTATAAATACTGTGGAATGATAAAAAATGACTGTGGGATTTAGTACAGTACATTTTTTGCTTGCAAATTGTAAACAAAGCCCAGAATATAGCTTGAAAAAGAAATAAAGGGCAAGTGATTGTAATTTTTTTCAAGCTTAGAGTTATTTTTTCAGAGATTTATTTATATTTTCTGGAGACCTAGAGTGATTTATATATATTTATATTTTTTCTAAATTTGGAGTGATATATTTATATATATTTTCCAAAAAATCAGTGATTTTTTTGATTGCTAAGCACACTTCACCGCCTTTGGTTGCAGATATGGAACTTAATTCCAGAATTATGGAATTTTTTCACCAATCTTTTTTGTCAGCACATGAAAGCGTGTAAACGCTGCTTTAGTTTGATGACTGGTCGGCCTCGTTATTGGCGACAAGTAGCGTCTCTTTTTAACCATGCTCATTGTGACGACTAGATCAAACATTTTACTTGTCGTCACACTCGCGCAATGTGACGACCACTTTTTTTAAATTGTTGGCGCACCCGTCGGGCTCCGACAGTGGCAAATTTTTTATAAACATGTATAACTCTTGAGCAACACACACAATTCATCTGAAATTTGACATGCATATACACCTAGGTGGTATGTATACTTTACCACATTCACTCATGAATATGGAACTTTTCACTCGACTTCTGGAACTTTTTCAAGTGTTGTCGGAGTGGTCACAAAAATGCAGTGTGAACGTTGTTTAATGGAATGTTTGGTAACATCCGATAGGAACCGTGAAAGATGATATTCTTCATTACCTTCACATTATTAAAATATAATTAGGTATGTACCGTTTTACCCTACCTACATATATTTACATAATAGATGGTAAGTACACATAAGTAATATAGTGATACATAATAGGACCCCCTCGAATAACTACCCACTTGAATAACATCTTTTAACAATCGTTTTTCTTTCTTTTTAAAACTATTTTTACAAATGATGACGTTACTAATTTTGTGTGCTTTATTCAGAGACAAATGAGCAACATGCGGTCCGCGGAGTTTAGGTATCTCAAAATAAAACATGCCAAAAAACGTTAAATACCACCCCTAAAATAGCACCTTGCAAAATTTATCTGGGAAAATGTAAAAGTCCACAGGGGAAAGTTTAAATGGAATGTTTGCTTACCATCAGATAACTTTTGAAATGCGATAGTCTTCATGCAGATTGCAGTGTCACATTGCCATGCCACATTCAAATAGTTTCCTTAAAAGGTTTGCGATATAGTCAACTGAAAGCACACTTTCAATAAAATGTACCATAATTCATATGAAGAAAACAGCAACAGAAGTACCGTTTTTCCTCGAAATACCCGCCCCTTGAATTAACCCCCCCCCCTCGAAATTTTCGAGTATTTTCGAGGTGAGGAAAAAAAACCCCCTCGAAATACCCCCGTCTGGAATAAGATACAGCATATATGTAATGTACATGATGTATTAATTGGTGCCAATCGCAGCTACACATAAGATTACCATATATCCTCGAAATATCCCCAGGTGGTTTATTTTTTCAGAGTGAGCATTTTGAGGGGGTTTAAACGGGGGGGGGGGGGGGGTATTTCGAGGGGGATTGTTATTTCGTCAGAATTTTGTTTTGAACTGCAAGTACTGATTTGTCGTTTGTAATGTACACAGACATAGAAAAATGCAGCAATAAACACCATGTAAAAAAGCTGTCTATAGACATAAATATATAAGTGTAGATGGTAAAAACTAGGGTGTCAAAAAATTTTTTTTATGGAAAACGGAAAACGGAAAGGTAAAATTTTTTCACTTTACGGAAAACGGAAAGGTAAAAAAAATTTCTGCCGGAAAACGGAAAACGGAAAGGTAAAAAAATTTCACTCAGCGGAAAACAGAAAACGGAAAGGTAAAAAAAAATTGTCGGCCGGAAAACAGAAAATGGAAAAATGAAATAGCAAAATTTTCACAGAAACAGAAAAAAATAAAGTGAAATTAGCATGGTAATAGACAAATTTGCAGAAGGAAAACCTGCATGCTGGTTTGCCTGTTTGGCTTTGATTGTGGTAGCTGTACATTCTGCAACTATGGATTATGCCTGTAACTTCACTTGTAGTTCAAGCTTAACTGAACCAACAAAAAATCATCAAAAAGTAGCCATAGTCTTTCACAGTCTACAATTTCACAGTCTAGAAGCAGTAAGAATCACTGATGACCCCTATGCAATTGATGACAACATTGCAGAGGAGATGATAATAAATAGCATAAAATTCAATGACAACAACAAATGATACTATATTGACTGACCATATAAAGAGAGTATCAGTGACCTGCCCACGGGAAAAGCAGAAGCCTTGGTGCGGTTTAAATCACTGATAAGAAGATTCAACAAAGATCCAAACTTATTCAAACAATACCGGAAAGTTTTGGACAACCAACTAGAAAAGGGAATAATTGAGATCTGTGATGACGACAAAACAGATGACAAGGGGATTCATTACCTGCCACACCAGCCAGTAATCACGCCGGGCAAATCGACATCATGCAGAATCGTGTACGATGGGTCGGCAGGTAAGCCCAGTTTCAACGAGTGCCTTTTCGGAGGACCAATTACAACACCATTAGCACTGTGCCTACTCCTGAGGTTCAGGGCAGGCAATCTAGCATTAATTGCCAATATTGAAAAGGCATTTTTGCAAATAGGATTGCATGACCAAGCTAGAGACTACACACGATTTTTCTGGCTGAAAGATGCCTCAAAACCAGTAACTGAAAATAACTTAATAGTACTTCGTTTTAAACGCGTACTGTTTGGACTTGTCTGCAGCCCAGAAATTTTGGGAGCAGTCATAAAATACCATTTAAATGTGACAATAAACAACATGAATGAATATGAAGAAAATGAAGGGGAATGAAACCAGTTGGCGATGATAATAAACAACATTTACGTTGATAACTTCATCATGAGTGTCACGAATGAAGTTGAAGCTTTAGAACTATATTACAAAGTCAAAGCTTTATTTAACCAATGTTCTATGAATATGAGGGAATGGCTGTCAAACTCCAGATCAGTCATGAATGAAATAGCAGAAAGCGACAGGAGTCCAAAGGTGAATAAAATTGTCACAGTAATGGGCATGGAATAAAATCACCGAATGGACATGCTGGTAATATCAACACCAAAATTGCAAATTGACAGCATCACAACACCAACCAGACAAAACTTGAATAAATTATTGGTGTCAGCATATGACCCAATTGGGTTCACAGCACCTGTTTCACTGACCCTGAAATCCCAGTTGTCAATGCTGCTCCAAGAGACAAAAACAACACAATGGGATGAGCCAATTGAAGATAAATACAGATTGGAAAAACAATGGAAAAATGCCAGAAAACTGAAAATCAAGCCAGAAAATGGAAAAATGGCCTGGTAAAACAAAACGGAAAGGTAAAAATTTTTCAGCCGGAATACGGAAAACTGGGCCGGAAAAACAGAAACGGAAAGGTAAAAAATTTTCAGCTGACGGAAAACGGAAAACGGAAAGGCAAAAATTTTTCGGCTGCCGGAAAACGGAAAACGGAAAGGTAAAATTTTTTCGGCTGCCAGAAAACGGAAAATGGAAAGGTGAAAAATTTTCCTGCCGAAAGGCGGAAACGGAAAACGGAAACGGAAATTTGACACCCTAGTAAAAACCCTGTTCTAACATAACACAGTCATTGTTTTTCACGTGTGTTCTGCGTTGCCCGGACCACAAACCGCAGCTTTAGTCATTTACACTCAATTTGGGGGGAGGCGGTATTTCGGGGGGGGGGGGTTAAAAACTCATGGTGACCATTTTGAGGTGTAGTGATACGGTAGCTATGTCTAAATATGTTGTATCACGTCTATTACCAGTTTTGGGTATGTAAGGGCGCATCTTTACCTTGATCTGTCTCAAAAATTTATGGGGAAATTATCATACCCCCTCGAATGAGCCCCTCTCGAAATAAATACCTCCCTCAAAATTTGCACTATGAAAAATTAGACCCCTTGGGGTATTTCGAGGAAATACGGTATTTCTTCTCATTTATGGGTCAGTGCGGTGAGTAAATCCAGCCACATGACGTTACGCTTCACAGTTGATTGAATTCAGTCTGGTTTGATCTTTTGACGCGAGAAAAGAACGTTTTTTTCTCTTTATTTGGTACAATCTTCTGGAACTTTAGTCTGCCCAGGCGCCATTGGCGCTTGACGCAGAGGGTCGGAAAAAATCCATGGCGCATTTTGGCGCTAGCGCCATAGCGCCAGCTTTGACACTGAGTAAGGAACCGCACCTTGGGGCCAGAATCCGGGGTCAAAGTAACAACATGAAATTGACGCCAAGCGCCAATGGCGCCCTCAAATGGCGCTAGGGATGAAGCGCCATTCTAACCGCAAATCACTAGTAAAATCAGCTGGTTATCACTGCACTTTTGGACTTTAGAATGCTCCTGGATGTAATTATAAAAATGGGGCATTTCCTTATACACACTTTTACGTGGATAGGAAAGTGCGCGTGTGGAATAATTCCCTCCCAAACAGCAAAAAATTGGTGTGTGGATGCGCGGTGAAGCGTCGGGAAGTGCCTTCACGCTGGCGCTTCCCGACGCTTCACCAAGCACGCAGACGATTCCACACGTATCATGAAAATCTGCATGAAGGCACTTCAGGCTTCCTTAAATGGCGGGCGCTCTCACACACATGTATACGTACCGGAAGTGTGCAGAATCGCCAGCGCCGTGAAGTGTCTTCCACATGTTTGGATGCGCATGAAGTGCGCGGTGAAGCTAGGTGAGGCATGTGGAAGACGCTTCACCGAGATTTTCGTGATGTTTGTGTAAGCGTGTGGAAGCTCGCCGCTTCACGCGCATCCAGGTCGCTTCCACACGCTTCAAGGATCCATTTTTTGCTGTGCCAGTGAAATGCAAAATGATTACCTAATCTTTATTTAATGCTGTATGTAAAGTTCCCATGGCGCTGGCGCCTGACAGGTGCGCCATTTAGCGGTTTTTAGCTGGGTTTTTTTTGCGCTTAACGTAATTTTTCTGTGTTGGGCATCGATATTTCCCGCTTCCCGACGCAGCACACAGCCATATTTTTCAGTGTAAAAATGTAGCATATGGTAGTACCTAACTAAAATAGCCAGTCATGTGAAAGATAGATTTGTTTACTTTCCTAGTTTAAACTTTAACAAACCAAAAATACGTAATTGAGGCGTCCAATTCTGAAAGTCGACAAGTCCAAAATATGAAAATTTCGAGTTAGGCCCGGAAACGTCATCTGGGGCTACTTCCGCACATTTTTCATCATTTTCTATAAATTTTTTACCTGCCAAAGTGCCAAATTTGACATTCTTGGGGAAAAATGCAAAAAATTTGGGCAAGAAGTCGACAAGTCCATCCTCCGCATCATTTTTTATGGGTAAAAACACAAGAAATGTGATAAGTCCACTATGGGCACCAATTTCTAAAAGTCGACAAGTGCATAAATTTCCCATAAGGCAGGACCAACGCGGGCGGGGACAAAAATGTTCTCGCGTGCAAGAAGGCGACAAGTCCATTTCCCTCCCAAAAACAGTTTTGCTCTGACCGAATGGAATTTTATGGACACCCCATTTTTCACATATACCTACGTTGAGATTAGGGGCTGAAAATTTGACACTTTATTGTCAACATATGGAACTTAATGGAAAGCATGAGAGAGCCAAATTGGACACGCACCACGGGCCTGGAATTGGGTCTGAAACTTAAAATGCGATTTACTCAAAATCGCATTTTGTGGTCTTGTCAACTTTTAGAATTAGACGCCTCAATTGCAAACCGATAATATCATTGACAAATTCGATTGTGCTCATCAGTGTTGCACAATTTGAGCATTCCCACAGTTTATTTTTCACTGATTTTATGAGAAATACCGTATTTCCTCGAAATACCACCTAAAAATAATTTTCTCAATTTCCAATTTTTGTTTGCTCACTTATCGGGTCGGTTTATTTGAATTTGACAAATTTTGATCCCAATTCCGGTACTGGTGGCAATCCCAAGCCCTGTAAAGTGTAAAGTAAAGTGTCAAAATAAAGTCAAATGCAAAGTAAAGCGTCAAATGTAAAGTCAAATTCAAAGTAAAGTAAAGTGTCAAATGTAAAGTCGAATGCAAAGTAAAGTGTCAAATGTAAAGTAAAGTGTCAATTGTGTATCCAAATCTTATTTTTGGTGTCCAAATCTTGTTTTTTGTATCCAAATATTATTTTTTGACAGAAGATTTGATACAAAAACATAAGATTTGGATGCCAAAAATAAGATTTGGATACACAATTGACACTTTACTTTACATTTGACACTTTACTTTACACTTTACTTTACATTTGACACTTGACTTTGCATTTGACAGTTTACTTTGCATTTGACTTTACATTTGACACTTTACTTTGCATTTGACTTTACATTTGACACTTTACTTTACACTTTACAGGGACTGCCCCCTGATGGAGTAAAGTTGCAAGAGAATGATATTTATTGACTTTGCTCCATTTTGTCAATTTTGCCATATACACATCATATCATATATATTTTGCACCAGCGAGCTCCCAGAATAATTTGCAGCTATCTATCCCCCCCCCCCCCCCCGGGGGGAGGGATTTCCTATCCAGCCCCTGCAAGGGTCAAAACCTTGGATAGAAACCCCCGATCCGTTGTCTACATGCGCCATGCGGGGGGGGGGGGTGAGTAAAAATAAAATACTTCATACATACGCATACCCTGAAAAAAAGTTACCTAAGCACTTTTAACAACTCTGGGGCCAGTTCCGCAAGTGGAAAAGTTAAGAGTTAAAACTTAAGAGTTGAGTAAAATGACAAATGACAAGTTATGAGTAAAGTTAAGAGTTAAGAGTTGAGTAAAACGACAAATGATTTTACTCAACTCTTAACTTTTAACTTTACTCTTAACTTATCATTTATCATTTTAGTCAACTCTTAAGTTTTAACTCTTAACTTTTCTACTTGCGGAACCGGCACCTGGTAGACACACGTTCTACCGCTATGAATATATCCACGTGAGATTGATGTTTTAAGTCGTTTTTCTGCATTTTTTATGTATTTTCAGCCAAGCATTGCACTTTTTAAAGCGCAATGCATCCATTTGGCACTGCGCATACTAGTTTAGTGTCTGTAAACTCGAATTATGGTAAATTCATAAATTGGCTATAAGTGCCTTTCAGTATTCCATGATGAGGTCTCTGTCAACTACAGTTGACAAAAATTTTGAATAACTCATTCTGGTCAACTCAAACAGTTTAAATATATTCAATACTGATTTACTACCACCCAATCTGAGTTTACCCCTGTCAGAAAACCAGTATGCTTCGCCACATTCTCAGCCGTGTACAAATGGCCCCATTTGCGCGCATGCATGCATGCAACCAAGTATTTAGTTAGCATGCGATGGCGCGCATTCGCTACCGCCTCAATTTCATGCGTGTGCACGCTTTGAGCTTGTTATGGTGGAAATGAGCGTCAAATGATTTTGGAAATAAATGGCGCCAGCGCCAAAGGCGCCATGGCGCTTTTTTCTTTGGGGCTAGCCCCTGGCGCCAGCGCCATGAACCTTTTACATCACGAAATGGGCGGCACCAGGAATTTGGCGCCATGGCGTTATTCAAAAGGATGGCGCAAGGCACCAAGGTCGAAAAATCGAAACCGACATTTTAATTTTTTGGGTGTCTTGTCAGTCTCGTTTAAACTTTAACTATGATGAAATATTCAAACATGCGATAATTTAGTTGATATTAGTGATTGTACATTGGTGACGCCATGGCGCTGGCGCCATTTCTCACGCTCAAATGGCGTCAGCGCCAAGACTTTGTTCCCATCGCACCTGTAGACTTTTTCAGGGCAACCGGTCAGAGGGGTCAGCATCCAAACAAAGTGGTCAATAGCTACTGGGGAGAATTCCTCAGCTGATTTAATGATAAGTAAATATGTTAAATGATAAGTAAATTTGTGAAGGATAAGTACAGAGAGAGATAACAAAACTGATACTTCAAAAGCATTTTGACTATGGTAAATTTACTTGTCATCTACCGTATTACCTCGAATTAACCCCCCCCTTGAATTAACCCCCCCTCGAAATACCCCCCCCCCCCTAAAATTGAGTGTAACGTGAACGTACATGACAAATACCGCAGTTTGTGATCTGTACAATGCAGAACACACGACAACTGATGATTAAGTGACGTTAGGGAAGGTTTTTTGTGTATATACAGTTATATATGCCTATAAACACATTTTTTTTGCGATTTTTTAAACACACATTGCGATTTTTTAACGTCTGCGTATGGGGAATTTCCGAAAATTTCTGGCGAAATAATAGACCCCCCTCGAATAAACCCCCCCTCGAATTATCCCCCTCAAATTTTGCTGGCGAAATAATAAACCCCCTGGGGGTATTTCGAGGTAATATGGTATATGTTTGCCTTCCAGCCACTTCACTCATTTTAATGCATTAAATCAACACTTTTCCTGTAACCGGGTTTTAGCCATGAAAGTGTTACAATGTGCAAGGGTCTTTTATAGAAGCATGAGTATAAATACCCAAAGACCCAGGTATTTTGGTTAATCATACATGTACTTTTGCAACTCTGCTTCACATACCTAGATCATTCACAATTTAATACCTGTCACATTTCTAATCAGTTGACACTTTCCTTGTCACAATTTCATGCCACTTCTCATCTAAATACAAATTCAGTTGACATGTCTGTGCATGCAGAAGAAAACTTACTGGAAAATCTACTGCAGTTTGAGGTTACATGGTATGTAAGTGAAGCAATCTAATTTGCAATCACCATTTCCCTTTGCTTGCATGATACATTAGGCCCATAGATTTTTTGGTATCTTTAGGATTGAGTGTGAGATGTCCACTGATGCAGAGAGAGAAGCTTTTTGTAGGTTTTGTATTTTGTAAGAGAGTGGTGCAGTTTTTTTTTGACGTGGGATTGGTGGCTTCAGTTGACATTTGCTTTTTAATTCAATTCTTTTCAAATCCAGAAAATTTCAGTTTTCTTGTTGATATATTTCTCTCTCCCAGACCCTGTAAAATTGGGCTATTTACACAGGTCCCGGCCGGGGACCGGGACCTGTGTAAATAGACGTAAAATTGAATATACCATATAACCTCGAAATACCCCCATGGGGGTTTATTTTTTCGCCAGCAAATTTTGAGGGGGGGGGGTTAATTCGAGGGGGGGGGGGTCTATTATTTCTCCAGAAATTTTACAATATTCCCCATACTCAGACGTAGAAAAATACAACATTGTCAGAGGCGTATGAGTGTTTATAGGCATAAACTACTGTATATACACATAAACCCTTCCTAACATCACTCAGTCATCGGTTTTAACGTGTGTTCTGCATAATACAGTTCACACACTGTGTTATTTGTTATGTACATAATGTTTACACTGTATTTGGGGGGTATTTCGAGGGGGGGGTTTCTATTTCCCCAGCCCATTTTGAGGGGGGGGGGGTTAATTCGAGGGGGAGGGGGTTAATTCAAGGGGGGGGAAATTCGAGGTAATACGGTATAATGCCTAATAAAACTTACCGTATAACTTCGAAATACCCGCAGTGGGTTTATTATTTCGCCAGAAAAATTTGAGGGGGGATAATTCGAGGGGGGGGGGGGGTATTCGAGGGGAGGGGTCTATTATTTCGCCAGAAATTTTTGGAAATTCCACATACTCAGACGTATAAAAATCAAACAATTACATACATGAACATGTGTTTATAGTCACATATGACTGTATATATGTACACATTAACCCTTCCCTAACGTCACTCAATCATCGGTTTTAACTTGTGTTCTGCATTGTGCAGATCACAAACTGTTGTATTTATCATGTACGTTCTCTTTACATTCAATTTTAGGGGGGGGGGGTATTTCGAGGGAGGGGTTTATGATTTCCTCAGCCAATTTTTTTTTTTTTTGGGGGGGGGGTATTTCGAGGGGGTTAATTCAAGGGGGGTTAATTCGAGGTAATACGGTAAGTAAGAACAGCAGAATTTCAGAATATTTGACAGTTTGCAAAGACATTTGCCAAATTTGTGTGATACTTGAATTTTTGACAACTTTTTATGAACTTTTAGGTTTTACATCACATTTTACTGGGCATTTACAAAAACGGAAATGCATGATCATCACATATTCAATTCATGTTAAAAAACTCATGATAAAACAATATCAAAGTTATGATTACTTTCTATTTAAATTGTCTTGTGTTCATCTTAGACATATCATTGCCTAAGGCACATCATCTCACCATCAGTTATAGATTCCACATTTTAACATGTAAAATACAACAATTATAATTGATAAAAGGAACTTTGGAATATAGTGACAAGTAAAAATGCAGGTAGAAAGTTTTTCAGTCCAATTTGTTTGTAACTTGTAAAATTACTGATAATTTTACTTGCAACTTACAATTTCTTATCTTTTGTTACTTGATGGAGTGATAAAAACATGATTAGGTTATCCCATGAAATCCCTATAGAACGGCATACCCAGTTGACCATATGTAAATATATAATTTATGCATGTCACACTAAGTACACTAAAATGTATACCACTATAAACTGGGCTAACACCCTCGAGGGATTTTTTCTAACCCATTATCAGTGATCACCATACGAGAGAATGCCGTGAAACGATAAACTGCTGTAAAGTACACTTGGGAATGTTCGCTCACATGCATTTTATAGATATACCGTAAAAACTTTAATGAGTGCCCACCCAAGGATAACCCCCCTCCCTTAAAAAAGTCCCTCTATAATACCATGATGATAACTGCCCTTTTTGTGTGTGCATAAGATGTGTTGACAAATTTTTGATCAATCTCTTATTTGAGAGGGGCTGTTTTTTTGCATTTTTTGCTGTTGATTTTCTCCAACATATATTTCATTGATTGATAAATGATAAATACTACTTGGATTTCCAGAGTTCATCATACCAAACACACATAATGCATTTAACAATAAATTTTCAGAAGTTTTTGACAATAAATACATCCACCCCTCGAATAATTCCCCAGTCAAAAAGATACATTGGAAAAACTCTTCAGGGGACTTATTTGAGTATTTAGCAGAGTTGGTCAAATACTGGTATTTTTGGAAAACGTAAACGTAAACGTAAATACCTTTTCCAAAATGAAAGTATAAATACTAAAACGTAAGGTATTTTTAAAATACCTGGGAAAACGTAAAATAAAACGTAAACGTAAAAAAATTATTACCGTATTTCATCTAATAGAAGGGCATCCTTCTTTTTTCACCAACTTTCTATTATGGACACGCCGTCTATTGGAAGCTGCCCTTCTATTTTTTCGCCAGTTTTTCAAACAATTTGTCACGTTCTGTCAACATTTCCCCAAGTGTTATGTCACAAAAAATTTATATTATGGCGATTCATAGAGTTCTTTCAACATTTGATTTTCAAATAGCACAAAATTAATCCACGAAAGCCACTAAATAACAGCATCCGCTGACTTTTTTAAACGCATTTGACACAATTCGAGTTTGGGAAGTAAATTACAAATTTACTGCATAAAATTACATAATACTCTGCACTGCAGGTAGGGTCGAACCATAGAATAATTTGAATATTGAATATACCTATTTTGAAAATACAGCTTCTGTGGAGGAAAAGTGTGCGCTGGCGCGCAAAATTTTTTAAAGTTGTCGGAAATTTATGGCGGAAGTTGCATTTTGTCGAAAATTTTTTGGTCTCACAACGTTTTTTACGTTTTCTCTGGTACCCGGGTATTTCGGTCAGGAAAACGTAACAAAACGTAACGGTATTTTTTGAAAACGTAAACGTAAACGTAAGTATAAATACCCGAATAACCGGGTATTTCGGGTAAATGTAAATACGTTTTTGCAACTCTGGTATTTAGATTACAGATTTCATCGAATAATCCTAAGAAAAAGAACCTGCCGAAATAAAAAAACCCTCCTCGAGCAACCCCCCCCCCCCCCAAATTAACCCGTCCTCAAAATGTGCTTTCCGAATTATAAACCCCCTGGGTGGTATTTCAAATAAATACGGTATTCATCTGGATGCTTAGTTTCATTTTCGAAGTAGCGAATTCCTCCCCCGTAGCATGATTTCAGAGGGACATATTCTCTGCTGGAAGTAGGTATATAAAATACTCCCATGAAAAATGTCATGCACTGCGTAGGAGGTAGTCTGACGTGATATAAGAGAAATTTGGCTAAATGTTGATGCAATGGCGCCATGGCGCTGGCGCCATTTTAAGGCGCCGAATTGTGCTGCGCCATGGCGCGGAGACTGAAAATGGCGCCAATAGGAGAAATTTTGGTTGTAATTCGATAATCCAGAGATAATCGATAAATTTAAGCGCCAAAAGCGCCATGGCGCTTTTTCATCGCTATAAATGACCTCACTTTTTATTTTCTAGGGTACTTTTACATTATGTGAATCGTTTTGATTTTACTCCACATCAGACGAGCGTTTTCATTCAGTTTGGTGCCAGTCAAGACTTGTATTTTTTCCATGTAAACTCGGGTTACTTTATGCCAGTCAATTCTGCTGACCGTAACCCATGCATGACGTCATTTTTGGAATTCAGCCAAAAATAAAAAATAGGTAAAATAAAATGTGTAACGAAAATGATGAAATCGTCAGTTTTTCGTAATATCGATATTAGAAATTACGAAACTTCGACATACTCTGAAGTCGACAAACTTTTCACTATACATATCCTCTTTAAAAGCGAAAACAGCGTCGCAGCTTGCGAAAATGACTCACTCACATCTAGCAGACAAGCAAATTCTTTTTCTATTTTTATTTTTATTTTTGAGAACTTAGAACCTAAGTTTCACGTCGTCTGCGCTCAGCGAAGGGAAACATAAGTCAAACAAACCTGATTCGTTTCATGTAAGTCGAGTTTATTGTTTTTCGTCGATGCATTTCTCTGTCAGTTTAGTAAATCTGTAAAAATCATAATGGAGCGATTACAGCTCGGGCGTGAAATTCCAGCGTAAAATTCCATCGCAAAATTGATTACATAAAAGTAGATGATGATACAGGTCTGCAATTTTTCATGGAGAATATGTTTATCAATACCTTCATTGTGTCCGAGAGTCATCATCCACAGTCACTGCAATTTGATTGTGGAAATTCAAAAATTTCTATTTTACGCTGGAATTTTACGCCAGCTGAAGAAAAGTCAATTCTACGCCAGGTGATTGCATGCAATGACATAGCGTAGAATTGATTTTTCTTCAGCTGCCGTAAAATTCCAGCGTAAAATAGAAATTTTTGAATTTCCACAATCAAATTGCAGTGATTGTGGATGATGACTCTCGGACACAATGAAGGTATAGATAAACATATTCTCCATGAAAAATTGCAGACCTGTATCATCATCCACTTTTATGTAATCAATTTTGCGATGGAATTTTACGCTGGAATTTTACGCCCGAGCTGTAATTGTAGCATAAGTCATAACAAATTCAGTGTTTATTATTTATGAGAGCAGTATGTGGAATTTAATGAAATTTCTGGCGAAATTATTTAATCTCCCTCAAATAAGTTCCCATTTCGAAGAAATATGGTATGTCCAGAGTACGTGAGTACTTAAATTAAAAATTCATCTGGTTGGACTGGTACCAGGGGGCATTTCCTTTATGGTTATATTCCTGTGAAGTAGGATACTTTTTGGAAATTCTTTAAAAAAAGTAAACTCATTCACCTTCTCAACATATTTTTTATATTGTTTTACAGTTGACAAAAGTGTGTTTCAGCTATACAGAAAATGCTACTGGATATTCCAATACAAAAATAGAAAGTACTCCAAACGTTTTTGAATTTTCAGATTATTTTGTCTTCCTCAAGACTGATAATCTGTACAGTAAAGGGTTAATGATTATTGATGAATATTTTTAAAAGTAAAAAAAGATGAACAGTTGAAAAGCAAACAATTGTAAAAAATCACAAAGTATTCTGTTTAATTTTCTAAATTTTCAAGTAGGCAATAAAAAATATGGCAGGTTAAATTTGCCTCTAGAAAACAAATTGTAAAAAATCACAAAAATTTGCAACCACCCCCCATTGAATTCCCACTGACGCATGACTCCTAGGGAAGGAAAAAAAGCGCTTTTTTTAACGACCCCACTTTTTAAAAAAAAAGCGCTTTTTTTTAAAAAAACGTGCTTTTTTCGCTTTTTTTTAAAAAATGTCGAGACGTTCCTTAAAAAGCTCCTAAAAATGGTTCTGTATCAATATATACAGGTATATCAGACAAGTGGTAGCACTTGTGATGATATATAGCCATAGAATGGCTGTGTAGTCATGGGATAACATGATAAGTGGTGATTTCTGCCAAAAAATCACTTTTCATGGTGACTTATTATGCATATTGCTGTTTGTGAATGTTTCATGACTTCAAGTGAAGTGAGGCATGAAATAGTGCTTATAAATAGGGCTACAAGACAAGGTTAATACATTGAAACTAATGTTTCGCACTGTAGAAGTATGTGGGAGCACATTGGCTAAATATTCAATACTACACTAACATATCACAACTTATTATTACATGATAGCATGCAGGAATAGAAGCAATGACACTAAAAATATAACAAAACCGATGAAAACAACCACCAATGTCAATTTGTGTGTGAAATTGCGCGCTTGCATGCAAAAATTTTGCAAAATACCTAGTGCATAAGAACTAAAAAATTTGCCAGCGCTTTTTTTAAAAAAAAGCGCTGGGACCCTAGCGCTTTTTTTTAAAAAAAGCAGCGTTTTTTTAAAAAAAAGTGCTTGAAAAAAAGCGCTGGCCATCCCTAATGACTCCCCTTCAGTATTTCTGAAAAACTACACATTCTCAAATGCGCCAGCTTCCTTGCGGCATGGAAGCATACTTTTATGGATCATGTGCTTTCACTGTTTCACTTCACCTATGTCTACCGTAATTATGGGATTAATTTTTTGCAAATTTGAGGTTAAACCTGTTTTCTGTGTTTTAAGAACCTACCGTATATCCTCGAATAAGCCCCCCTCTCGAACAACTCCCCCCTCTCGATTAAGTCCCCCCCTCTTGTGAGTGTGAGGAAACAACAACTCCCCCCTCGAATAACTCCCCCCCCCCACTTTGATGTATTTCACATTTACATTTCACATTTACAAATACGTTTTATGTATTAAATATGTAAATATATTTATGTAATATCTTGCAGCTAGAGTTCACTAACATTGTTTTCACTGCTTGAATTGTGAATTTTGTATTCCTACAAATCATTTATGTTACCAAATTTACCCGATTTGTGCAGTAAATTTATCATACATTTTACTGGAAATACTGACGAAAAAATAACTCCCCCCCTCGAATAACTACCCGCTCAAAAACTTCTGACGAAAAAATAACTCACCGGGGGACTTATTCGAGGATATACGGTAGATTCTGTTAGAGGAAATATGATATGATATCTACCTAATGATCTGTAGCAGGTTCTAAATTTGACCTTGCAATTTAGTGTTTCTTATGTATTTAAGCTAATTAAGAGTTAAAAGCAGAAAGTAACACAACAACCATGTGGCTTCTCATCATCTTGTTGTTTTTCCTTTACAGTGGAATTAGGTATTCTAATTAACTCATGTGTTATTTACTTGTCTTAATTAGCTGATCTGTGTTTATTCTAGTGTTTGGAGAAAGGATCTTTGGTGTGCTTGGGCTTGAAACGTTTTTTTTGAACAGCACCATGGTTGTAGTAATGGATAGAGCGCCAGAGTTTTTGGCGCTTTTCGGAAAAACGGTGCCAAGCGCTAATGGCGCCAGAGCATTTTTGCGTCAAGCGCCAGAGCATTTTTGCGCTTTTATGGACCACGGCACCAAGCGCCAATGGGGCCAGGAGGCTATGGCGCCGCAACATAATCGCGCCAAGCGCCAAAAAGCGGAATGGCGCTTTTTTGCTCTGGCGCTAGCGCCATGGCGCTTTGCCGTCGCTATGTGGTTTACGCATCATTGGCGCATGTCAGCTGGCATCACTTTTTTAAATGCTTGGTGCTTCGCAACATATTTTTCTAGGCTGCCTTTCTATCAGTAATCCAGTGTCCAGATTTTTTGATAGTCCAAAGGGTATTCATTTATACTCCAGTTTCTCGTGACTTCCTACTTTGTGCACTTTGTCTTCACTGGCAGTGTGCCAAAGAATACTCAAGCTTCAAGCATGTGTGTCTTGTACAAAAAAATAGAAAAAGTTACAGCTGTTAAATCATTCCACATCATATATTCACAACAACATATTTTTTCATTATTAAAAAAAATTGTATGTGTGAGCAATTGTTGGCAGCATACCATGGGTTTTACAAGTCATAATTAGTAGACAGTTTTCATCAAAACACATATTTTATGTGTCACAAAATCTTATTCACTGGGTTATGGTAAAATATTATTAAAGGACATGACAGTCATTTTCCATTGGTCATGCAAAATTGCATCTATAGCTGCTGTTGAGTTCAATATTTTCATATGTGGTAAGATGAAATACTGGAGACACCTTACAGCTGGAAGCTTGTCTGCACTTTTTCCTCATTGGTGTGCCTCTTATTATGTCTAGTTTTCTCTTTTGAGCATTTTTTTTTATTTTGCTAGACTGCAGCGAGTTTTCTTGTCCTTGAGGTCATTTTGAATGATTAAATTACCTCACATAATTTTGATTTGGTGTTAAAAGATTGTGACTTGATTGATAAAATAAATACTTTTGATTCATTGGGAATTCTATAAATTGAGTTATAATACTAATTAATTTCTCAACATTATCAATTAATTGAAACTATTAATTAGTTCTTGACACTATCAATAAATAGACTCATATAACACCAAATTTCACTAAATCAGTTCTGAAAATAATACCCTTAGCCTGCATTCAGATCACCTTTATATTCACCAGAAAACAACATTCATATCCATAAAACCTCCAAATGCACACACCTGGTGCCAGTCCCAGACCCTGTTAAAGACCATGTAAAGTGTCAAGTGTCATGTGTCATGTAACAGACTCTGTGAAGTGTCATGTGCATCCAAATGTTTTCTATAGTATCTAGATTTAATGTTTTTGTATCCAAATCTTACATTCAGACATAAGATTTGTATACAAAAACATAAGATTTGGATACAAATACGTAAGGTTTGGACACTTTATAATAAGGTTTGGATACACATGCCACTTTGGAGGGTCCTTTAGATGACACATGACATTTTACAGGGTCTTTTACAAGGCCTGGGACTGCCATCAGAGCGTAGAGACCGGCTACTACCATCACAATTCAACAATGAAATCAATTCATTCCTATCAATTGACGCGTCTAGTCCGGAATATGAAGCATATGAAGATAATTTAAAAATTGGAAATTTTCATGGAAATAACATGATGACAAAGTTGGAGCACAGTGCTAGCTGCCATGATGATCTAATTAGAAGAAAAGCTCCAGGTGTAGTTTTTTATGAATCATTAGAAAAGGCTACAAAAATCTATCCTAAATATTGTGTGTACCGTATTTCCTCGAAATACCCCCCCCCCCTCGAAATACCCCCCCCCCTCGTTTGACCCCCCCCCTCTCGAGACCACTATGAAACAATCACCCCCCCCCCTCGAAATACCCCCCCCAGATTGAGTGTAAAGAGAACGTACATGACAAATACGGCAGTTTGTGTTCTGCGTAGTGCAGAACACACGTTAAAACAATGTTGGAATCACGTTAGAACAGTGTTATACCATCTACGTACTACATAATATTAGTATACAGGAGTCTACCGTATTTCCTCGAAATACCCCCGGGGGGTTTATTGTTTCAGAGTGAGAATTTTGAGGGGGGGTTAAACGAGGGGGGGGGGGGGGTATTTCGAGGGGGGGTTTATTATTTCGCCAGAAATTTTTTGAAAACCAAGTACTAAATTGTCGTCTGAAACGTACGCAGACGTCGAAAATGCAACAAAAATCGCCATTTATAAGACTCTAAAGACTTGTATAAGTGTGTAGACGTATAATCACTGTTCTCACATAACAGAGTCATCGTTTTTAACGTGTGTTTTGCATTACCCAGATGACAAACCGCAGCCTTTGTCATTTACGTTCTCTATACACTTACTTTGGGGGGGGGGTATTTCGAGGGGGGGGGGGGTTTATAAGTTCATAGTGTCCATTTTGAGGGGGGGTATTTCGAGGGGGGGGGGTATTTCGAGGGGGGGGGGTATTTCGAGGAAATACGGTATACATGTCAGTTATTGATGCATTTTTCTACCTCAGCGCACATCACAGACCACCATTTTGTACTAGGATTTCAAAAAATTTCCTGTGAAATAATAACCCCCCCCTCGAAATACCCCCCCCCTCTCGGGAGCACTATGAAACAATCACCACCTAATCGAGGAAATACGGTAAGCAGTAAATGTGTTTTTTATATACAAACATGTTGCAGTATTTTGATCAACAAAGTCACATGAACATTTTTAACCAACTTTACTCATAGTAAAGATAGATTGTGCAAATTTTTTTTATTCAGATGGATATGCCAAATATCATTGGAAAGTATGCTCTTGGTTGAGAAAGACATTTCATCTTATCATTACATTTCATATCAATGAAATTCATTGGGGTGAAACCAGACCGTTAAAACTACTTTTGTGTAAAAAACCCTATGAATTTAACAAGACACCCCCATACATTTTCATTAACATTTTAACCTTAACATTTTCATTCATCTGTTTCTCTTGTCTTTATAGCTGATATGATGTGATCATTTCAATTTGAGAAAACAATGAAAAAATACATTTGAGGAGTTGCTCTAGCAGCCTTGTGTAATAAAAATTGATTAAGGAAGCTGCACATCAGAATGTTCTTTCAGTTTTGTTTTTTGGTTCATTTTATGTGTGACATTACTTGTGTCGGTTCATGGAATATTGCATGGAATATTGCATGAAAGTAAAATGCTCTGTAAAAATGTCAAATTTCATGCAAAGTGTAAAATGAAGAGTGTAAAAAGGCTTGTAAAATGTCAAATGACTGGTACAAAAACAAAAGAAATGATATTTTAATGTACAAATGTGCAACTCTTTTTATAATGGGTGAACATGCTGTATGATCTATCATGTATGACTTTCTCAGTAATGTTTGGCAGCATATTCTGTAAAGCAGGCATTCTGCACAATAATTTCAGCATGTTTTAAAATATAACAAAGTATGTAGCAAAGTTCATTCATTTGTGAAATGTGAGCAAAAATTACAGGGAACCAGCCACATGTTATGTCCAACGATGGGTAAGTTCTCCAAAAAAAACACTTTCTGTGTTCTGAGTTTTTCAAAAATGAATACCTGTGTTTTGAGTTTTTTTCTCGAAAAAAACTTGAGTAACTCTGTTTTTATTTCTGTGTTTTTTGTAAAAACTCAAGTTTTTTGAGTTTTTTTCTAAAAAACTCGAGTTTTTTCCAAAAAATTCGAGTTTCCCCCCAAAACTTTTTGATTTACAGCATTTCGATCTGGAAACAGTGGTTTTCTTATAAAATATTGGTTTTACACATGTTTAAACCCCACATAACATTTGTGTATTCATTCAAGTGTCAAAAAGTCCAAAAAAATGTCCACAATGAGGACATCAACATCACAACACCAGCAACAAAATGCCCAGAAATGACAATTTACACAGTACTCCAAAATTCTTCAATTGATGTGCACTGTATGGAAGACTACGGAATTGATTTGAACTACAACTACCATTTACCTCGAAATACCCCCATGGGAGTTTAATTTTTCATCAGAAAGTTTTGTAAGGATCATAGAAAATAGTAAAAAGGCATTTACGTACCCAAAACAGGTTATAAATGTGTACAAACAGGATATATTTGAAATAAACATGTAGATAGCTACACAACCTAGTAAAGTCTATGTGTAGCTGTGATTCAAATTAGCAGTAATAAATACATCATGTACATTGGATACATGATGTACATCATCCCGGAGGGGGCTATTTAGAGAGGGATACAAAACACAAAAACTCAAAAAAACTTTTCTGTGTTTCCGTGTTTCTGTGTTTCTGTGTTCTCCAAAAAAACTCATTTGAGTTTTGAGTTTTTCAAAATTTGTGAGTTTCCGTGTTTCTGTGTAAAACAAAAACACAGAAACTCAATGAGTTTCTGTGTTCAATTTCTGTGTTTTTTCCATCGTTGGTTATGTCACATGTTGTGTATTTTCATTTTGCTAACAGCAATTTTTTTCCTTCTGCAGTCCACATTTGAAAGAAACCGTTTTATTGTTGTTTCTTACATAAAAATAAATGGAAAGAAATATGTTTTTTTCATCAAAGAGAAGTGAGTGAGAGTGGTTGTTTATAGTGTCTGAAAATTTGAAAAATAATGAAAAAACATGCTATAACATTTTGTGAGCATTGTGATGTTCCAGCGCACCACCACTAGAAGCAATGCATTTTCTGGGGTAAATCGAGATTCTTAAAAGTGAAATTCTTCAAAAAAAGTTAATCTCAAAAATACAAACATTTGCATTAAATGCACTCTTTGAAACCCAGTTAAATGGGTAGTGTGACAGTGTGGTGTGAATTCAACTTTGTAAATCATTTAAAGTGCTTATCTAATTTCTTATCTTTTTCGAAAATTTCAAGTTTTGATTTATTTCAGTGAAACTAAACAATACTTCTAATTAAGCTCTGAGTAAAAATGAAATAGTGTTGTAATGTGTCAGAAAAACCAAATCATGATTTATCCCATTCCACAAAATGTTCACAGTATTTTTCAACCATGAAAATATATTTCTGCAAATTATAAAACATTTGTGATTGTTGGAAGTATAAGTATTCCACTACAATTGTATACTTTTTGTGCTGGTCACCCTAAATTTCCAACACTTATACTATTTCATTTCAATCCCGATTCCCTTTGAACGCAGATGGGCAGAATTTAATCCTGCACAATTTGTCTCTGAACAGAAACAAGACATCTGTAAACAATGTTGGCCCACTGAGTTTCACTAGTGATGACATGTTAGTCATAAATATTTACATTGTGTTTTTTAGTTTGAGTTTGAGTTTGAGTTATTTGCCGTATTCCCTCCAAATTCCCCCACCACCTCCAAATACCCCCCCCCCCCCTCAAAATTGCCACTAATGATTAACCCCGCTTGAAATAACCCCCAAGTTGAGTGTAAACAGAACGTAAATGACAAATGCTGTGGGTTGTGATCCGGGCAATGCAGAATACATGTTAAAACAATGATTGTGTTACATTGAAACAGGGTTTATACCATCTAAGTACTTTACTTACCATAAGTCTATAGACTCTTATACATGGTGGTTTTTGTTGCACGTTGTGCGTTACACGTAAAACGTTACAAACGATGAATTGGCAGTGGAAGTCAGAGTTGTTAAAATACCGGTATTTTTGGAAAGCGTAAGCGTAAGCATAAATACACTTTCCCAATTTTGAGTATGGATACTGTAAGCGTAAGGTATTTTTAAAATACCTAGGAAAGCGTAAAATAAAGCGTAAGTGTAAATTTTTTTTGAGAGTGCTCTTGGCATTGAGCATCGTAAAATACTCTTGCTTTCACATTTAGATCAATGTATCACAGATTCTGTCGATTTTTGCTCAGTTAATTCTTTTCAAAACAAGATCTCGGTGACATTTTTCAGTCGTCCATATGGTAGTCTGCCCTCGTAGCATATCATGGGCAGCGACACTTATATCATATTCTAACTCGGATTTTCTGCTGTTGACGTCAACAACATCGTCGTCGGAATCCATTTTCTGTCCCAAAATCACTAATTTAACGCCACGGTATTGCTCGACGACACAATATTGACCAGACATTCATATTGGTGCCACACACGCTGGATGTCGACTGTTTCGGTGTCAACTCGATTTTAGTTCAATTCAGGTCGCAGGACAATTTTCAAGTGCACGTGCGGCAACGTCGAAGAGAAATTTATATGGCCATGTGCATTTGAACATGGGTTCGCAGCCCATAAACGCAAAATTTATGAAAAACGGTTGGCCCAGTTTTTAGTTTATCAGCTGCGAAATTATGTTCAAAAGCACATGACAATATAAATTTCTCTTAGACTTTGCCACACGTTCACTAGAAAATCGTCCTGCGACCTAAATTGAACTAAAATCGAGTTGACACCAAAAAAGTTGACATCCAGCGTGTGTGGCGCCTTTGCGACACAATTTATACATGTGCAGCTATTTCCAGTGCAATACTGCGCACACGCAGTCTCTATTTTTTGTATTTTTTCATTTTCTTTTTTTTAGTTTTACACTTTTTCAAAAGCTTAAAACTGGGTCATGTGGAAAGCTTTTTTACGCTTTTAGTATCCGGGTAATTTGGCCAGGAATGCGTAACAAAGCGTAAGGGTATTTTACAAAAGCGTAAGCGTAAGCGTAAGTAAAAATACCCATTTACCCGGGTATTTCGGGTAAGCGTAAATACGCTTTCGCAACTCTGCTGGAAGTTCAAAAAAATCTGGCGAAATAATACCCCCCTCGAAATACACCACTCATTTACCCCCTTCAAAATTTTCACTCTGAAAAAACAAACCTCCCAGGAGGGTAATTCGATTAATTAGGGAACTCAAAACTAATAATTACTCCCCTGGGGGCTTATTCTAGGTTTTAGAGTACATGTAAATACATACCGTATTACCTCGAAATACCCCCAGGGGCTTTATTATTTCGCCAGCAAGATTTGAGGGGGATAATTCGAGGGGTGGGTTTATTCGAGGTGGGATCTATTATTTGGCCGGAAATTTTTGGAAATTCCCCATACACAGACGTCAAAAAATCAAGTGTATATGTGTTTATAAGCAATGTACATGTGTTTATAAGCATATATAACTGTTTATACACATAAACCCTTCCCTAACGTCACTCAATCATCGGTTTTAACGTGTGTTCTGCATTGTACAGATCACAAACTGTGGTATTTGTCGTATACGTTCTCTTTACACTCAATTTTAGGGGGTATTTCGAGGCGGGGATTATTCGAGGGGGGGGGGGTTATTTGAGGTAATACGGTATGTAATTTACCTACACGTGCTCCATTTTAATATGCTTACTGCGCTTCCATGGTTAGCAGAAGGCAAATATTAATTCAGCACCCAAATGTTGCCCACATTGGTTTCCTAAATTGTCATAAAATTCTGAGCTTGATATCCTTTTCAACTAAACTTTATTGATTGGATAGAATGGGTACCAAAATAAATGTTGGTATGAAAATAAAACCTACTCAATAGAAGACAAATGGGTTTCCCCATTACATCATTAATTGCCTAAAGGATTTCCTTTTATGTGGAAATGCCATGACTTGCATGTTTCATTTCAAATATCTTTGCTCTGATCGTGACTGGAAGCAAATAATTACATGCATTTCATGCTTTAGAGATACATTGCAAACATGTTTCTATTTTATTTTTATTTTTTGAATATTGTCATTATTTTTTATGTTGTTTCCCTAGTAAGAGTATAAAATACCAAGTACCAACTTCACAAATTTTGACAAGCATCTGTTCATAATGATTCTCAAACCAAAGTCACCAGAAAAATCTTCCCAGCTGAAAATGTTTTCAGTGTTTGCCTTGAAACATGATAAACTGCTCATTAGAGTTGTGCAGCACATTTTGTTTGCTAATATCTCGGCAGCAGGGTTGGTTTTATAAAAAATTATTTGTATACATATTGTATAAAAATTGTATTTTATTTTAATTTTATTCTTGTTTCATTTTAGTTTAGTTTATTTTGTTTTATTCCCAAAAGTAATGATTAAAATAAAATGACACCATTTTACAAAAATTTCACAGAAATTTTACAAAAATTTTACAAAAAATCAAAATCATGCATGCAAGGCCACAAAAAGGTTTACATTGAGTGTCAAGTGTCATGACAAATGTTGACTTTAGAGTCAATTGCCATGCAAAATGTCATGCAAAGTGTAAATTGTGTATCCAAATCTTATGTTTTTGTATCCAAAGCTTACGTTTTGTATCCAAATCTTATATTTTTGTATCCAAATGTCACATAAGATTTGGATTCCAAAACAACAAGATTTGAATACAAAACATCAATTTTGGATACAAAACATAAGATTTGGATACAATTTGTTTGACAATTGACACTTAAATTTATTTTTGTCATGACAATTGACACTTTGCATGTCATTTTACATGACATTTGAGACTTTACAAAGCTTGGGACTGCCCACAGTTCTGTGAAAGGCAGGTAGAAACTCAAGCAACAAGACAAAAATTTTACAATTTTATACAATTTTACAAAAATACGAATTTATATACAATTTTACAAAAAAATTCGGCTATTTACACAGGTCCCCACCGGGGACTGGTCCCTGGCAAAAAATAAAAATTTTCAAAAGTATATAATTGGCATGTATGGGTTGTTTGCATGTTAATCAGGTGAATTATCACCAAATTAGCATGCACAAAATTTTTGCAAGACGGTTACACACACTGATGCATTTTCTTTGGGGGAGTGTGTAATTTTTTTTGGATTTTTTGCTTATAGAGTTCACATGCGAAATTTCAGCTCAGGGGATTAGTGAAACCTATTTTATTTACACTTTTATTTTCATCGATCTAAAAACAACTAAAAATTTGTCCCATGCCGGGGACAAAAATTATCCCCAGTTGGGGACAAAAATTATATGTTTACTGAAAAAAAAATTTTCTCACCAGGGACATTTGACCCTGGTCAGGGCCATTTCGACATTGCCGGGGACCGGGCCCTGGCAGGATTTTGATCACTATACAAAAATACAGTGATCGATGAAAATTAAAGTGTAAATAAAATAGGATTCACTAATCACCCTGAGCTGAAATTTGGCATGCGAACTCACTAAGCGAAGGAGTACACGCGTGCCAAATTTGAGCCAAATTGAAATAAATTTACACACACCCCAAAAAATATGCATGGGTGTGTGTAACCGTGTTGCAGAAATTTTGTGCATGCAAATTTGGTGTTAATTAACCTAATTTACATGCAATTAACCCAAACACACCAATTACTGACTTTTGACAAGTTTAATTTTTTGCCGGGGCCTGTGTAAATAGCCAAAAAATTACAAACATTCAAATTTTTATACAATTTTTATTTTGAAATTTTCCATTTTATTTTTTTTCTTAAATTTTCCATTTTATTTTTTTTTTTTTTTAAACTGAGATTTTGGCAACCCTGCTCGGCAGACATCACACTTGGTATGGAAACCTGGTATGGAAACTTATCATAACCTATCTAAATAATGAACCAAAATTTTACAGATTTTCAACATTAATAATATTTCGTTTTTGCTATGGACATTTGTCATTTACGTTCTCTTGACACCCAATTTGGGGGGGGGGTTGAGGGGGGTTATAAATTTATAGCGTCCATTTTGAGGGGGGTGTATTTCGAGGGGGTATTTCGAGGGGGAGTATTTCGAGGATATACGGTAAGTGAGCCGTCGATATATTTAGAACCTACCGTATTACCTCGAATTATCCCCCCATCGAATCAACCCCAATCAAATTTTGCTGGCGAAATAGTCAACCACCATGGGGGTATTTCGAGGTAATACGGTAATTTACTATGAATGGAACTAACCAATGAACTCTCAATTTTGGAAGTATGTTTTTATAATTATACTTTTATATTATATTTTCAGATTTTATATATATGTATATATATATATATATATATATATATATTTGTAATTACATAAAAATAAATCACAAGAGTATTTATACTCAAATTAGTGGCAAACGATTTAGAAAATACAAGTGCCACCCAAGTGTGCACAGGCAATACAAATTTTATATGTAGATCTCTAGGGAGTAACGATGGCAAACAAAAATTCGAAATTCTATTCGAATTTTAATTTTTTTTCGAGAAAAAAATTTCAAGACTCGAAAACCGAATTTCTCCCCAACACTTGACAAAAATGTTTTTTTTCTCCTAGAATTTTTTGTTGAAAATTCAGAGATTCGAAAGGTGTTTTCGAATTTTGTTTGGTATTTTTGGTTGAAAATGCACATTCAGGTGATAATTACATCAATTTCCCATGCATCTATGCATAGTGGCAAAACACAAATGTGGTCATGCATTTATCTGCGGTAACAGCTTGGAAGGCTGTAAAAGCTCAGCAGAAAATTCGAAAAAGCAATAATTTGAAGTAATAAAAAAGATTTGAAAAAGAAAAAGTAATATTTTTTTTGAAAATTTGAAAATTCGAATGCTAAGTTTAAAAATTCGAAAACTAAGTTTGAGAATTCCAAAACTATTTTCGGAAAAAATTCGAAATTTGAAAAGTCGTTTGAGAGAAAGCACTGCAAAATTTAAACACTTTTGTCCAGTGGGTTTGCCATCATTACTGGGGAGTGGCTCAATTATTTGCATCCACATTTGCTCCCAGTACACTTGTATATACCTAATCGCAATTTACAAAATAGTGTTTGAATGTAACCATTGCAGAATTAGACTATTTTTTTCTGAATTACTTTGGAAAAATGCCAAGTACGTTGTGCTCTTTTCTGGAATGGCGCTGTCTATAGTGGGACTACTAAATATCTAAAAATAAATAGTGTAGTAATTTTGAGAAATTTGAAGTCCCACTGAATATGCCACAGAACTAAATATCAGTTTGTAGATAAATTCAAATCACTTTATCATTCTGAAATATTTTAATTATAAACATAAGGTTTCTAAATTAATTCTGATCTGTAAATTTACTTACATTCATTTGAAGAACTAGGAGATGCAAATAATGTTTACTCATCATTAAAAGTTATAACATAGCTCCCTAAAGCCTGTCCAGCACCATGTAAAATATCATTCAAAATGCAAAAATGCCAATTTCACACACAATTTTACCATTGCTTATGCTCAGTCATTTTATCATTACTGTGCATGGCACTGTGTATGTGAATACTAAAATGTGAGAGAAGGGCCAACATCTAAAACACATTACTTATGTAAATCTACTGTTGTACAGAATCAAGAGCAGGGAAGACCTTTTTTCAAACATTCAGTATGGACTTAAAAGACTGAAAGCTGAAAATTGAGCATTTTCAGAGTACCTATTTTCAAAATGTACAGATTTCTTTTTATTTACCTGAAACAAACCGTATTGTAGTAGTTCATTTAATCAACTACTACACTATGTAATGTTTGAGTGAGAAACAGCTACCTTTGAAAAAACCACCTCAGGGTAATTGAGCATTTTTACAAGTGGTCATCCATAGGTGGAGCTGAAAGTTCTAAGTCAAGTGACAAGTAAACATACAATTTAAATGTATTTTCATTCACAAATGGACAATGTTCACTTGACACTTGTTGACGTGTGTAATCTGCACCCTGAGTTTTTTTTTTTGTTCAAAACATGTTTTTGATAAATAAGTAAATAATTATGTTGAGAGTGAGACTATGAGTAAGAAGTATGAAGTATTTGAGTCCAAATTATCAATTATATTGAAAACATTCAGTTCATAGTTGCGTTAGATTTTCTTTGTCCAGTTCCTTTCCTTTTTTATTTACTGTTTACATAAGTGTAAATTTTTCTTTATGCAGTAATTTAGCAATAATTAACTGAATAATATATGGGTTATATCATTAATAACAAAATTGTAAATATTTTTTTTAAAGAAAATACACTACATATGAAAATCTACATATAGCCAAATTTAACACCCACCAGTATCATGTATCCATCAGGCAATATTATTTCAGATTGAAAATATAAAAAATTGTGAACAAATCAGGTTTTTAATTTAATTATAATAACAGAAAAAATCTAACTCATTTTTCAGGGTCAATTCACCACTAATAATGCCCCATGCTCACATTTCTGCAAATATCACTGAAAATAGCATAACAATATCTACACTACATGCACATTCTGGTAGCTGTGATGCTAATATGAGAGGTGAGCTATGTTTATGTGCTGCTTTTAGTTTTTAGTTGACATTATCAAAAGTAATAAATGTCTCTGACTATCAAAGACCTCTCTGTTTATTAGTTTCTGGAAACTGAAAATTTTGGAAAGCATTTTTGAAGGGGGAATATCATTTCAAAAGAAATCTTCAGAATTCCTTGTCCCCCAAAAGTGACCACAATTAAGCATTTATGACAAATACCTACACATGTATTGAGTGATTTTTACAGCTTCAATTACCACTTCATCTGTATGTAATTCAAAATTAATATGATTTGTAAATATGATCTTACCGAAAATTCCCATTTCAGTTCAAAAAAGTGAAGCAGATTTGGAGCACACACCAATATTGGAAACATCTATAGAGCACAAGCCACTCTGTGATATGCAAGGCACTAGCAAAAACAATGTGCATTATAGAACTGTGGGTGATTTTTTCTTGTTTTTTTTTTGTTTTGAAAAATTGAAAAAAGTGTATTGGAAACACCGAAAACAAAAATTGCAGACAATTTACAGTCCAACAAAGACACCACAAAGATCAATGAATATTGAGCAAGATCCTTATCACAATAAACAGGAGAGAATGGAAATCGGTTTTAGATTACCATTGAAAATAATGAGATATCTGGGTTGGTGGAATCATTTTATTCATTTCAATTTTCAAAATATTTAAAAAGTAATAAAATTTCAGGTTTTGTCTGGGCACCACATATATTTGGCTCAGAGCCAATTTTCTATCAAATCCTCAGCATAATTTGGTCATTATTCTTATTTCTCATAAATTTCGGTGTCATGTGCCTGGTGATGAGTGGGGTGCATCACTCTAGAATAGAAACTGCAATGCTACACCCTGGCACTATGTCCGATTTGCTTACAGGTTAAATTTACTGTCTTTATTACAATTATTGTCCAAAAATGGATGTTTTTTCAGAAAATTTTTTTAAATATAGTCTCAAAAATGTGATTATCTGGAAAACACTACAGGGAAAATATAAATAAACATAAATGAAAGATTTTTCTCTTTAAATCTTTCTTAATTTTTTCTTTCTTTTTTGATTTATAATTGATTTTTAAAACCTGGAGAAAAAATAGATAAATTTGTTTCTTTATATTTTCTTGATTTATAATATGAACAAAAATCATTCATTTACATGCAGGCTTGAAGCCACTGAGAAATAGTGTGAATCTATTAATGTTCATTACCATGCAAGCGGCACACACACAGCTTATAAGGTCCATGCAAAAATTGGATCAAGATTTTTTTGAGAGTTTTGGTGTGCATCCTAATTGGAGGAAAGGTATGTGCTTTGTTAAGTCTTGTATTCTACTTGAATCTGCGTAATGTAAATAAGTGCAAGCTCACTGTATTTTCTCCAAATCATTGCCAAAATAATTGAATCTTAATAATTATCTTTTGTCAGACTTCCATGAGCGGGGACCTATTCAAAGGGGGGGGGGGGGATTATTGAACTAGGTACTTTAGAAGTAGAGAATTTACTACATTGTCCAAATTTAAAAGTAACATTCTTTATAATTTGTGAAATATGCTCTATGAACAAAATCACATGCAATTTGTGTTCAAATTGGATACAACAAATTTCTCACATGCCTAAACGACAGTATTCTTCAGAAGGGGGATTTAATGGGGTGGGGGATCCTTCAAGCAAATACAGTCATTTTATGATGTTTTCAGTTTACTTGTTTGCCATGGACAAGAGTACAAAAAAAGAAATTCTGAAATGTCAGAAATGAGATAACATAATTCAAAAAATGCCATAGAATTATCAGTTCAAACAGTGGGCATGCACAGACATTTTTATAATGCCTAAATATTGATAAACTTCACCAATCATTTAAATATCATCATTCTAGGCACAAGGACATTTTGTTTATGCGTTTTTGTGGCATTTTTAATACCATTTTTATCCAGAGTGACAGAGCTTGGATTGCTTTTACGCTTCATGCCAATCAGTGAGATGCCTTTTGACTTGTGTGTTTTTTATATTTCTTTTTTCTTAGTCCTCCTAAGGTCCCTGTGTAAACAACCTTTTTGGAATTGAACAATTAGAATACCCATTTTTGAAGTCTATTTACTTAAATTCAGAATTTGAACAAATTTGCTATACTTTTAGGCTTTATGGGTTTTAGGATGAGTGGGGTTACATTGGTTCCATAACTTATAAAGTTAGGGAATAAATCCCACATTTCAAGTGATTATTTAAATCAACAATACTGAAAATCAGCTGCAAATTGACCTAACAGTCTTTTTACATAAATTAATGCATAAAAATGTTTTTTTTATGTGGTTGCTGTCTAGTGATAGAAAAGCGCCAGGAAAAATGGCGTCAGGCGCCAATGGCGCCATGGCGCCATTCAAAATAATGGCGCCGGGCGCCAGATGGCGCCAGAGAAAAGGGCGTCAGGCGCCAATGGCGCCACGGCGCCATCTGAGAAACTGGCGCCATGCGCCAAAGGGCGCCAGAAACAATGGCGCCAGGCGCCAAAATGGCGCCAACAATGGAATGTTCTATTTCAGCATATTTATCGATACAAAAACATTAATAGAGCAGCAGCGGTAAGTATTACATTTTCTTCATGGTAAAAAGCTATTACACTGATGTACACACATTACACATAAAAAGCTATATGAATGTAGGTAGTTGTAATATGTTCTTTGGGATGTATTTTTATAACATTTTCTTGGGGTGCACTTCATTCAGATACAAGTATTTGAAAGGGGGAGTTTTGAAATGGAATTTTTTTCACCATTTCACAATATTCATGATAAACTAACAAAATACAATCACTTAAATGTACAAAATACATTGTATGTTGTCAATTTTGCAAGGGATAGAATAAAAATTTTGTTGCTTGACTTGCTTGTTTTTCATATCAATTATAAAAAATGAAAAAGATTTGTAATTGTTCATGCAAATTGTAAAAATAAGAGATATTTTAAAATGGTTACAAGGGGTATATTTACAAGGGAAAACTAGGTTACATTGCCAGGGCCGTATCCAGGGGGGCGGGGTGGCTGCAGCCCCCCATTCCCGGGGCGAGACCAGAAAGTGACCGGAAAATGCGAATTTTTCAATGTCAGCGTAAAATTTTTGCGCGCAAGTGCGCATTTTTCACCACACATAAGTTATTATCATCAGATTTGCTCCATGTGGCCTAAAATCGTTACAAATACACTCAATGGTGTGCTTTTTGCTGTTATTGTATGTATTTTTACCTACATATACAGGGTTCCATGGTGATTGCGCAAACGCCAATGGCGCCATGGCGTGGCGCCTACTAATGGCGCCAGTGCCATGGCCCCATTCCGCCATTTTGTAGGTAAAATTGTAGCCCCCCCCCTCGTTCGCCGGCCTCGTAAACAAGCAGCCCCCCCGCTCAAAAAATACATTTTGATGTTGACTCGTCACTTTATATCACAAAAAAATGTGAATTTCGTGACATAAACAGATAAAGTTGCATGTGGAATATCATTAAAATAGGTGAGGAAGTAGATGAATACATTGACAGTATGTTAGTGTAAGTACATTGGCTAGGAGTTATATCTGAAAAGCATTCTTTACAGTCCTCAAATCAACTTAACTCGCGGCGCGGCAACCTGGCGCCATTTCTGGCGCCGATAAAAACAATGGCGCCGGGCGCCAAATTGGCGCCAGCAAAAATGGCGCCAAGCGCCAATGGCAGCATTCGAAATAATGGCGCCAGAGAAAAGGGCGCCAAGCGCCAATGGCGCCATGGCGCTGGCGCCTTTTGGCGCCATTAAAGGGCGCCAGCGCCGTGGCGCCATTCCATCACTACTGCTGTCCCACCCACCAAATAGGGGGGGGTGAGCTAATTCAAGGGGAGATTTTTTTTTCCTATATAACTCTACTTGTGGGGATGATTTTTTTAGGGAAGTTGATCGAGATTGGGGAAAGGTAGTATTGAGTATTTACTGTAATATTAAACAATTTAAGTGAACAATTTAGGTCAAAGTGTTCACATTTTCAAGTGACAAGTACAACCCACGAAAACGTTCCCAGCAACATGTTTATGCTAACTATCTCACCAATTCTGGCACCAATGCTATCAGTTTGGCAATTGTCTCCACTATTCTATTTCATCGTTTTCACAAAGGTGCTCAGGGAATGGTTCACAACTTTGAGAGGTTGCATGAAGAGGTTAGATTTTTTGTGTGATTTACCTATTTTTGTAATTTTGTTGGTTTGATTGCGATGCATATGACATATTTGTTTGAAATGCGAATTTCGAGTGCATTGACAAGTGACAAATTTCGTAAAAAAATATGTCAAGGCATCATTATGAAGTGTCCAAAAAATGTCAAGCCCTGCATAGAGTTAACGTGTTTTTTCACGTTATCCAACAGCAATATATGTGAGATTTATTAAAAATACACTACCGTGCAGAATAGTTGGGACTTTTCACCATAGAGAAATGTGGGGCTGCAGGTTCATAACACTTTTGTCGCTTCCCACTCCATTGAACCTTGCCAAAATTTGATGCCCTTTGAGTATAGAAAGAGTGCAGCAGTTCAGTTCAGCACTGTGCAATAAAGAGACTCTCCCAACTGTGTCTTGGGGTGTGGGCCCCTGTGTCGCCCCACATCTACTTTAACTGTATGTTGGGGTTTGAGGTTGGAGCTATGACTCAAATTTTTTGTTTGGTCAAATAATCCCCCACGCCCGAGATAACGGGGGGGGGCTTATAAAAAGGTGATTGATAAAAATACAAAAATGGCTAATCTGCGTGATAGAATTTGAAGCTTAATAAATCAGCCATTTCTGGGCCGATTTGGCTCATTCAACACTTAAAATGAGCGTAAGAACCAGAAGATTCCATTTGTGAGGTCGTGTTAGTGATGTCTAAAATCCGTATGCCACTTTGACCCAGTATTTCAACACAAATAAATTTTTTTCTGAAGATGTGATCATATACTTTAGACGGTGAGAATTCACATAAAACAGAAATGAGTTCAATATCTCATTCCAATCAAAAGTGATAGCACTTTAAACTTATCAGCACTGTCTAATTTACTTATGCTGATTTAACTGATATGGTTTCCAACATAAAGAATTTCTGAGCATGCTATCATATACTTTAGACAAACAGTATTAATATGCAGAGAAAATTATTTCAATATCTCTTTCCAATCCAAAGTTATAGCACTTCAAACTTCTGTCTTCTTTCCCTTACAAAATACTTGCACATTACATATTGAGAATTGAGCCTCTTATCAAGTATACTCATCAATAGAGCAAAGAGAAAATCTCAAATTTCCACACCAAATACCATATTACCTCGAAATAGCCCCATGGGGGTTTATTATTTCGCCAGCAAAATTTGAGGGGGGTTTATTCGAGGGGGGGGGGTTTATTTGAGGGGTTTTTTTTATTATTTCGCCAGAAATTTGTGTAAGTTTCGAAGTAAATAGTAGGCATTTGCATACCCATAACATGTAATAAATGTGTCCAAACAGGATTCATTTGTACAATAAAACGTTGACAGCTACACAAACTAGTCTATGTGTGGTTGCAATGCAAATTAACAGTAATATACATCATGTACATTGCATACATTACCCATTTATTATGTACAAGACGTACATAATTCCGAGGGGGGGGGGTATTTCGAGGGGGGGTTATTATTTCCCCAGCCCATTTTGAGGGGGGGGGGGTATTCTAGGGGGGTTAATTCAAGGGGGGGATAATTCGAGGTAATACGGTAGCCACACAGACCACTATGCCTTCCTCCATTTCCAAGTGGCTGGCAGTGGATGCATGCCACAATCCTACATACCCATAACCATTTGCTCTTCATGCTCAGAATGTTCCTTGCTGCTCACAGAGCTCAGCAACACAGGCAGGCAGTTGCCATATTGAAAATTTTGTTTATAAATGCACATATGTATTGTATACAGACAAAAAATATGATACTAGGCAGCTACTGCCCAAAACAAGAAAAGTCCCAATTATTCTAAAACACAAACAAACTGAGTGAATTTTGTTACTACACTAAGAATATATGCACATACAAACTTGAGGGGTGGTCATTGTGGGCACATGTAGCCAACTCCCCATAGTACCAACCAATGGTATCCAAACATTTTCCACATTCAACATTTTCAAATTTTGGCAATGTTTATCCCAACTTTTCTGCACGCTAGTGTATATAAATACAAAATATTTCCACATACCGTATTACCTCGAATTATCCCCCCCCTTGAATTAACTCCCCCCTCGAATAAACCCCTCCTCAAAATGGGCTGGGGAAATAATAAACCCCCCCCCCTCGAAATACCCCCCCCTTTGGAATGATGTACGTCATGTACATTATAAATATGTCATGTATGCAATGTACATGATGTATATTACTGTTAATTTGCATTGCAGCTACACATAGACTAGTTTGTGTAGCTATCCACGTTTTTATGTCCAAATATATCCTGTTTGGACACATTTATTACCTGTTTTGGGTATGCAAATGCCTACAATTTACTACGATCCTTATGAAAATTTCTGACGAAATAATAAACCCCCCCTCGAATAACCCCCCCTCGAATTAACCCCCCCCCCCTCAAATTTTGCTGGCGAAATAATAAACCCCCATGGGGGTATTTCGAGGTACTACGGTAGATCTTACTTGTCACTTAACTAGACATTTGGATTTTTGCACATTTCCTGCCACTTGAAAGCTTTTGGAATTGGCCCCTTGCTCCACACACAAAGACTACATAAACCAAAATCAAAGAGGGGTCAATTCCATTTCATGCCATTTCATTGCCCTTCAAAACAGGGCTTTCAAAGCAAAAAAATCCATTGCAGGGACCAGTCCCTCAGATCGCACAACAGCGACTTCTACTACAGAAACTTCATGCAAATTACAAACTGTGTCAAAGCTTTGAATGACAGCTTCCATATGTATCTGTTTTTTGCGGTCGGATTAAGTGTGGTGAGTGTTTTTGATTTGAGTTTTTGGCACAAAGATCATGTGTGATGTATGGTGAAGCACAGTGATGTAAAGCACATACTCCGTGAATGGCGCAGTATAGTAAAAAATTGGTGGCACTTATTTTCTACCGTATTTCCTCTAAATACCCCAGGGGGGTAATGTTTCATAGTGCAAATTTTGAGGGGGGTTAAACGAGGGGGAATATTTTTAGGGTTTTTTATTTCGCTAGAAATTTTTGTGGAAATCGCAGATATATTTGGACCTAAACAGGGCCGTATCCAGGGGGGGCGGGGGGGGCCGCAGCCCCCCCCCCCTCCCGGGGCGAGACCAAAAAGTGACCGGAAAATGCGATTTTTTCAACGTCTGCGTTAAAAATTTTGCGCGCAAGCGCGCATTCTTCACCAGACGTAAGGTATTATCATCGGATTTGCTCTATGTGGTCACAAATCGTTTTAAATACACTCAATGTGGTGTTTTTTGCTGTTTTGTATGTATATTTACATACATATACAGCATTCCATGGCGCTGACGCCAACGCCAATGGCGCCATGGCGTGGCGCCTACTAATGGCGCCAGCGCCATGGCGCCATTCCGCCACTATGTAGCTAAAATTTTAGGGGGGGGGGGGCTGAGCCCCCCGCCTCGCCGGCCTCCGTAAACAAGCAGCCCCCCCCCCCCCCGCTCAAAAGTCCTGGATACGTCCCTGACCTAAATAACTATGTATCAATCTCAACTAATATAAATAGTGTAGCTGCGTGCTTGCAACAATAAATACATCACATACAAGATTGCATACATATTGTACATCATTCCCGATGGGGGTATTTTGAGATGGTATGATTTTTCATAGTGTCCGGTTTGACCGGTTATTTCGCGGGGGGTGTCCGTCCGAAGGGGAGTATTTCGAGGGTGGTACAGTAGTTTTTAACCGAAGCAGTTTAAACTGCCTTAACTTTCTAACTTGCAGTTTAAACTGTCTAAACTTTATTTTTTTCCAAAATATCAAAGTTTTCTACCCTCCCTCTACAGATGATTCTATGCCTGTTCATTTACTTCGTTATCAATGCACCCAAAGTATTGGCGCCGCAGCCAAATATGGGCGGTGCCGAAATGGTCCTGCAGTATTTTCTCCCAGCTTGGGCTGGCATTCAGGTTTGTTTGTCACTGCGTGGTTTGTCATGTTTCATTTGGTCACATTATACCATATTTCTTCTAATAGAACGGCATACATACAATAGGGCGGCACATCTAATAGAACGACACGTTTTGGCACGTTTTGCAGTCAGGAAAATAATATACCGGCAGCCTCCAATTGAACAGCACATCCAATAGAATGGCAAATAGATATTACATTAGAAGAGTGCTGTTGCACCCACGGGGCTCAGAGCAATGGCAGTCTGTACCCGGGGTGTTATTTGAGGAGTGGAGGCGTTTGGAGTGTGCTGTGGATTTATTTGGGCACCGTCGCCGTGCGACACGTTCCTCAGTTTGTTAGATAAACTTCATTTTACTGAAGTGCAAAAGAGAACAGGCAAAAGAGCTGAACTGAATAGACATACAAAGTAGCCACTTATAAAGGTTTGGCTGAAACATAAAAGTTAGGGGTTCAGCACAACTTCTAAAAACCCTACTCAATGTGGAAATGCAAGTAAATAGAGTTACAATACTGGAATGTACAATCAATGTAGTTTATCTACAACAATCCCCCCCAAGTTCACCCTACCAGGGGGAACTGACTGAAAGAAAAGAAAAATGAATAGGCCAAATTGACAAATCCTAATTGTAGAATCAAAATTATCACAAAAAAGTCACAATTTTACACAATCACATTGCATCAAGTCATCTGATCCTGTATTCGGAGTTTTTCTTGCCATCAATTGACGTCCTTTGTCAGGAATGGTTGCGCAGGGTGGTGGAATTGTTGCATGCCTTGCCAAATTTTCTGGTTCCAGAAGATGCGCGAGGTGTGCTTTCTGGCTGCTTGTTGGGTGGGTCTGGTGATGGCTGTGTAGTCGTTTCTGGGAATCCTGGCTGCTGTGGTCCAGTTGCAAGCATATACGTGCTTTGAGTGTGCAGTTTTTGGCTTCTGGGAATTTACTTTTTGCATGTGCCCCACACAGCTGTGATTGCCTGGAGGGTAGGCAGTTAGTGGCAGGGGTTGCAGGGAAAGGTGTGGTGATGCTGGCCAGTGGCGTCTCTCATGGACATGGCGAACACAGCTCACTGTGTTCACAGCTGGCCTCTTGTAGCTTGTCTCGTGCTGCAGTTGACCCTCCTGATGGTGCTTGTAATTCGCAGATGCTGCCGGGCATGCCTGGTGTGTTTGACCAGTGTATTCATGTGAAAGCCGCTGCAGTTCCTGGTGGGCTGTTTTGACAATCTGCAGGGGCCCCCAGATTGCCGCTCTGCCAATCAGCAGGGGATCAGCTGCTGGGAGGAACTCTGTCAACTTCACCACTGCGGGCAGGTGGTCACTGTGCCATTCTCCATCAGGCGTCTGGTGCCTGACCTTCATGTTGTAGATTCGCAGGCATTTGTGTGTGATGTCATGCCCCGATGTCTGGATATAGCCTTGTGTGTAGGGTTGAAACTTTGCCCTCTCTTTCTCTGGGTCAGCTCCGGCTTTTCTCCAGACTTCTTGCAGGGTCGAGTCTTCGATAAACAGCCCAATGTTGCAGCCAGTGTCAATACGCCCTGTGATTGGGATTCCCATGACTGTGATAGTTGCTATTGGGTCTGGGTGTTCAATGCTCAGGGCATGGGGCATTTCTTCTTTTGTATTGGCAATTGTGGGGACCCAACCCTCCAAATCTGGCCATTTGTCCTGTTCATCATCAGTGCAGCCTGCCCAAGACTCATTGTCTTCCTCGTACTCTTCCTTTGTGCACCGACTGGCTGGGCCATCTGTTTGGAAAGGAATCCTGAGCTCATCGCACTTTTTCAGCATATGTTGCTTGGCTTCTTCTTCAGTTTTGCCTTGTCTCATTAGGGACCTCTTGACCTTTTCTGCCCTGTCTGCCCGGTACCCTGGAGACTTGCTATTAATGTAGCATTTGTTGGGGTCATGTGGCATTGGGGCTCTGTGCATGAAATATGTGCACCATGGGCCTTTGTGTGTCCTGGGGTCAAATGATGTTCTGTCATCCTTGGTCTCATTGCTCTTTGCACTTTGCACTTTAGGCTCAAACTGCCAGCTACCACCATGTTGTGGTGGGCTTTGCTGATCTCTCTTCTCTTCCTTGCGCAGCAACTTGGCTTGTTCTGCCTCCAATCGAGCCGCATCCATCTCAGTGATGGCCATGTCAAGGGTGCAGGCATTCTCACGCCACCGCGCACGCCACATGTACCAGCAGGATGCCGGGACTGCCAGTTTCGGGACTTCGGTGAATAGCTTTTTCCCGATCATCTGTTCGCGGTCAAAATCCGACATTGTCTCACTGACATGATAGAAGTTTGCTGCCAGGCGGGTGTGGAGGGCACATACTGACTCCCCTGGGGTAGCTTTGAGGTTGTACCAGTCGGTGGCGGAGTGTAGCTGGTGGTTGAGTCGATAAATGCCGACCAGCTTGTCAATCACGTACAGGATGTCGTGTTTTCTGTTGGTGCGGATCGCCTGATACCGTTCCTGTGCCTCATCGGTCAGGGATTGGAGGAACACATTGGTCCAGAAAAACTGCTGCTGGCATTCTGGGATGCTCAGCGCCTGCTGCATGACCATGTGGAGCCAGCATTTGAATGGTCCGGTGCGGCTTGCTTTGTCACCATCAAATTTCATTTGTTTGCTGGCGGCTGATGCCACGTGTCCAACTCCCATTTTCTCTTTGTGCGGTGGTATGCTGCTCAATTGTTGTAGTCCATCATCGGGGGTCAGTACAAAGTGTTCCATGTAATTGATCAGTCGCTGCAGCAGCGGCCCCTGGGGAACCATTGCCAGCCGGTCTTCAGTTGTCCATTTCCATGGATCATCAATTTCTTTTAGTGTGGGCTGGGCAGTACTGATGGGGATGCCTTGGGCCATTTGCTGGGTCAGCTGTTTGATTTCAGCACTCTGCTGCTGTATTTGCACCTGTTGCTGCTGCATGAACCTCTGTTGTTGCTGCATCTGTTGCTGCTGTTGCTGCAGCATTGCTATAACTGTGGAAATGTCCCCTGCTTGCATTTTGGGGTCAGGAGCAACAGAGGGTGCTGGCGACTGGCATGGGCGAGTTGTCACTTGGATTACTGGGGATTCACTCATGGTCCCATCATCACTGTCGCTGTCATTACCATCATGCTCGGGGTCATCAATTACGATCTTGTCCTCGGACACTGATTTGAAGTACTTGTCAGCCAGTCGCAGCAGTTTGCGGGCCAGGGTTGCCGTGCTGTCTTTGCTGGCGACTTTGCCTGATGGCCAGCCTGCTTGGCGGTACTTGTTGATTGCCGTGATTCCACGGATAAGTGCACCCCTGTTGACTGTGTCGCACCATTCCGTGATCTTTTCACTCAGTTCGCGTTCTGTGAATATCACTTGTCCCGCTGCTGGGGCACCAGTTGTGTTGACCGCTGCTGGGTCATTAGTAAGGGGTTTGGACATCTTTGTGTCAGTGTTTTGTGCTCATTGGCACTCTGCGCTTGTCACTTGCTCAGGACGGCAGAAGGCGCGGGGGCCGCTGTTGCTAGCGGTGCTGCCACGGGTTCGGATGGGGGATGGAGCTGCCGATGTCGCTGGGGGACAATCGGTGGCGGGTTCGTATGGCTTGAGATGTTTCAAGCCAGTGTGGTCACCATGTTGCACCCACGGGGCTCAGAGCAATGGCAGTCTGTACCCGGGGTGTTATTTGAGGAGTGGAGGCGTTTGGAGTGTGCTGTGGATTTATTTGGGCACCGTCGCCGTGCGACACGTTCCTCAGTTTGTTAGATAAACTTCATTTTACTGAAGTGCAAAAGAGAACAGGCAAAAGAGCTGAACTGAATAGACATACAAAGTAGCCACTTATAAAGGTTTGGCTGAAACATAAAAGTTAGGGGTTCAGCACAACTTCTAAAAACCCTACTCAATGTGGAAATGCAAGTAAATAGAGTTACAATACTGGAATGTACAATCAATGTAGTTTATCTACAACAGTGCCAAAGCACAAAAATATCAAAAAATGCATGTGAGAATGTTCAAAGCATTTAAATTTATTTTAAGTCATACTATGATATTCAAATATTGTTCAAGCTTCATTAAAAAAATTTCAAATGAAAAAATATGTGAAAAAATTGGTGAAAGAATACAATGGTGCTTTTCTGTTAGAAGAAATGTGGTATATAGTATGCTGGATGGCTGTGTAACATGTGACAATCTTCACTGTGACAAAATGCACAGTGTCTAACTGCTACAATGTCGTTTTAGGTGCTTGTGGCTGCAGCGCATGTGGTTTGTATTGCAATAGCTGGTTTGAAAGTGAATGAAGCGGTATGTTTCGTTTGGGTGAGATTTTTCTTGTATTTGCTGCAATATGGGAAGAAAAATGGATTTTGGTTCAATGATAAATTATGGACACATTCTTATCAATTATTTTTAAAATAAGTTAACATAAAAATATTGAAATCTTATCAGTCACAGAATCCTATCTCTAACTTCTGCATTCCATTCTTAGCTTATTTGTCTTATTGTTTTAAATTTGATTTCCTTTTTTTGCAAACATTAACGCAAAAACACATTCTGAAATTTCCAGGCTCGTTCCATGGGCGGTGTAGTGCTGAATTTGCACTGTGGCAATGAGCAGGACAGATTCAATGTAATCAGAGTCAGTTTTAACATTATTTTGTGAATTTATTTATTTGATTTATTTGATGAATGAATTGCTATGAATTGATTGCCAGTTTTGGGTATGTAAAATCTATTTACTATGATCCTCACTAAAATTTCTTGTGAAATACTAACCCCTCCTCAAAATATCCCCCTCAAAATTTTCACTCTGAAAAAATTAACCCCCAGTTGTTTTGAGCAAATACTGTAAATTGACTTCTTTCCTGCAGTTTATGCATCGCGTGCAGTCGCAGCACCCAGCTTGGGGTGTTAGCATATGGAGGGCACTCCCTGTGGAAAGATCACTACTTTTTACAGTTGGTTTAGTATTTACCATTTTTACACCATAATCAGCATAGAAAAATAATGATTTTGAGAATACACCATTAAAAATGATATCAGAAAATATCTCAAAAAGAGAATATGATATCTGTGGGAAAAGCTACAAAAATATAAGTACATGTAAATTTCTGTATTTTCTGATAATACTCTTATTACAAGTGATAAAATTTTTTATATGTTTTCCAATATTTTTTAAAATATAAATCTCATAGAGATTTTTTCCAATGCTAATCCTGACAGAAACAATGTCCTTACTACACTACAAAAAATTAAAATACATTCCTCACCCCCACACAGATATTTGGCATGATTTCCACCTATGCTGTATTATTGTTAAAGTTACAGAAAGATCACCAGAGGGATGACATTGTGGCAGCATGTTCTATTATTCCTACTGTGATGTCAAAATTTGCAGCTGAAAATAGCACCTTGGTGAAGGGTGTTATACAAACTGCACAGCAAGAGTATGAAAACAGGGTCTTGTGATGCATTTTTATATTAATGATTTGATTATGTGTTAGTTTTTAATGGTAGTAATCCACAAACAGGGTGCAAGCTTTACATTTTTCTATAGGAAACACTCCATCAAGACATCATCAACAGGGTTGGCAAAATTTCAGAGAAAAAAATAAAAAAATGGAATTTTGATGAATAGAAGAAAATAAATACAATTTTTATACAATTTTAGTAAAATTTTACAAATTTTACAAAGATCAATTCTGGTCACGATCTAAAATAAAAAATAAAATCAAAATAAAATGGAACATTGAAGAATAAAATATAAAAAAATGTAAAATACAATTTACAAAGAATTTTACTAAAACCAACCCTGATCATCACCATAATTTAAATAAGCATCATTCTAAGATCCAAGAATGATGTCATTAATTTCACAGTAAAAATGATAGCTGCATTTGAATTTTTTTAGTTTACCATGAAATGAATCAGATTTGTTTGGCATTGTGCCAATTTTGTTCATGATGCCACTGTGTGTTTTTGGTAGAGTGTTGCCTACATTTTATTATGAAACATCATGGAGTTTTTTTAACTGTTCCAATGCTTAACAATTTCTAATTGCAACTACTGTAGATTTCTATTTGTTGGCTTGAAAAATAAATATGAAATGATATGTTTTACATTAGTTTTACGAAATTTGTTGGATTATTCAATTTTTATTTCTATAGAATGTCAGCTTAATTCCAAAGTGATCATTAGAATTATGCTATCAGAAATCTAGTCAATTTGTTATCATGTTTATATTGCTATGTGCTTATATTATATGAAATGCACTGTTATATTTCTATATATACATATGTGGGCAGTGAAATGGAGAAATTGAAATATGTGGTAAAGTTAATTTTATGTGATATGCAGCTTGCAATAAAATCATTTAATGTAGACCATCATTACTGAAGTATTAAGCTTTTGAAGTGATATTTTTGCTATTTCTTGGTTTTCTTTCTAGGTTGCCGGGAAAGTGTAGATTTTCTTGTGTATTGCCCTTTTGTTTTACATATTTGACAGAGCATAAAACGGGGACATTCATGTATTTACAAAAATGTGTTTACAATGTGTGCTTTTTGTAAATACATTTTTTTATAAGTACATAACGGTAAATCTGTATAAACGAAATTCTTCCCAGCATCCAATTTGAATTGTTTTAAACAATGAGACAAGCAGCAGACATTAAAATTATTCCAAAGCAAAAGGTTGACAAATTGCTGTAAACTAGGTAAATCTAAAGTAAAAATTTTTAAATCGACTGGGAAAATGTCCAATCAGGAGCCAATCTCAAACCCTGTCAAATATTATCTCAAGTGACAACTTAGAAACTATATTTTCAGTGTTTTCGCAGCTATGAAGTTTAATTTATGTAACCTGAGTTTTGACACTCCGGGAGTTTTGGATGGATAGAAAACCGCTCCTCCTAAAGGAAAGATAGCTGACAAAATATTTTTTTTTGGGGGGGGGGTGGCTGCCGGGTTCAGTAAAAGGTGTAGAAGGTCCAGACGCCATGCTCTTGAGGTGTAGAAGGTAGAGAAAGGTAAAAATCTCTAGGTGAAAATGGGCAGAAGTCAAATGTAGCTAAAAAAGGGGAAAGTAAACAAAAAGTTTCCTCTTGGATAGATAGATAGCTGAGCGATTTCGGGGAGGGGTAACACCCACAACAACGCCTCCCCCGGCAGACACATGGACCTCCATATGACACACACAGCAAAAAAATGGTTCGTGAAGTGTGTGGAAGGGGGGTGAATGTGCGTGAAGCGGACTGTGTGAAGACACTTCACCACACACCCACTTCACCACCCACTTCACCACACACCCACTTCACCACCCACTTCACCACACATCACGAAAATTTTGATGAAGTGTCTTCCACACATTTCATCTATCATCACGAAGTCCAAAATTTCGTGAAACGTGCTTCCCGGCGCTGACGAAGTGTCATGAAAATATGTAAAAAATAGCGAAGGTATTGTAATGTGTAGTGATGTAAAAGCGCCATGGCGCTGGCGCCTGGCGCTAGCGCCAAAGCAAAAAGCGCCATAGCGCTTTTGGCGCTTGGCGCGTTTTTGCTGTGGCGCTATTGGCGCTTGGCGCTGTGCTACAGAAAAGCGCCATGGCGCTTTTGGCGCTTGGCGCTATGATGCCGTGGCGCCATTGGCGCTTGGCGCTAGCGTTTTAAAAAGCGCCAAAAAAGCGCCAAGGAGTTCAAAAAATATATCATCATTTTATGTAAAAAACCTTGTGTGCATAATTTACATAAGAAAATGTGTTACTGTAAGTGTATTCAAGGAAGAACAAACCCTCTATTTACTAATTTTGTAAACTATGTCCATGCAATTGCAAGGATATTCAAAACTTTTCCCAAATAATGGGCCTACCTAATGGTTCCCATCCCAATTCAAAGCTTGCTCACGAGCGATATTCAAATACATAGTGTTGCATTTTGTTGAAAATGATGTTGTATTGTTGGTATGTGTAATGTACCAGGCAGGAATGAAGTAAATACCGCAAATCCTCGAATAAGACCCCCCCCCTCGAATAACTCCCCCCCCTTGAATAACTCCCCCCTGTTGGCGAGGTGAGAAAAAAATAACTCCCCCCCTTGAATAACTCCCCCATCCTGAAATACTCCCCATGTGTATGAATAGGACACAATACAAAATACAAAAGAATATTACCCAACGGCAGCGACAGCAGATAAATACATGATGTGTATGCAGTGTATACTGTATACACATCTTTTTTGTTGTTGTGTACAGTTTAATACCTGAATAACATGAGTTGACAGGCTGCATCTGCAATGATTTGAGTCCAGAGTTTTCTGAGGAAAAAATAACTCCCCCCCTCGAATAACTCCCCCCCTTGAATAAGTCCCCCCTCCAAAACATCTGACGAAAAAATAACTCCCCTGGGGTCTTATTCGAGGATTTAGGGTATATGCGTATACAACACTGGGTAGAGTTACTCCTTAGCAACCATTGAATTGGGATGGGAACCAGTTGACATTGGCTGTCGTTGTTAACTAGTGCACTTTATGAGCAGCATTTTTTTTTGGCGCTGGCGCTATTGGCGCTTGGCGCCATTGGAGCTTGGCGCCGTGGTCTAGAAAAGCGCCATGGCGCTTTTGGCGCTTGGCGCTATTTTGCTGTGGCGCCCATTGGCGCTTGGCGCTCGCATGCTAAAAGCGCCATGGCGCTTTTTGCGCTTGGCGCCAAAAGTCTGGCGCTTTTGACATCAATAGTAATGTGCAAAGTTTCAACTTGAGAGCAAATCTGACGACATATTAAACTGTCACTTGATAAAACCAATTGTACAGTATTGAGTTTGGCCCCAGGTGCAGAGTAGCACCAGTGCAAACAGTGCAAAAACTGTGGCTGTAGTTGGTACAATCGCTGTCTGCGCTTTGGGCACTTTTGTCCTCATTTGGATGCTTGCCAAAAAGAAGAAAACTTGTAAGAGGTGCTGTGCACGGGTGATGTGAGTTTTGCATAATGCATGTACCGTATTTCCTCGAAATACCCCCCGGGGGGTGATTGTTTCATAGTGGTCCCGAGAGGGGGGGGTTAAACGAGGGGGGGGTATTTCGAGGGGGGGGGGTTATTATTTCACGAGAAAATTTTTGAAAACCAAGTACGAAATTGTCGTCTGAAACGTACGCAGACGTCGAAAAATGCAACAAAAACTGCCAATTATAAGGTTCTGTAGACTAATATTAGTACGTAGATGGTATAAACACTGTTCTAACGTGATTCCGACATTGTTTTAACGTGTGTTCTGCACTACGCAGAACATAAACTGCCGTATTTGTCATGTACGTTCTCTTTACACTCAATTTGGGGGGGGGGTATTTCGAGGGGGGGGGGGTGATTGTTTCATAGTGGTCTCGAGAGGGGGGGGGGTCAAACGAGGGGGGGGGGGGTATTTCAAGGGGGGGGGGGTATTTCGAGGAAATACGGTAAATATGATACAGCTTTTCTAAGCTCCTTGCAATGATTCCAGGCTTTCATGACTTTCATATTTCCAATTCACATAATTATGATTTTTTTACAGAAAAGTTTTACAAACCTTGCAGTCCATGTAAAGTTTAAAACATGATATATTTTTATATCCTATTTTCAGTATTATTGTAAACTTAAACTTTTGATTTTTATCAAATGATTTATATGATCAGTGGAAAGATAAAAGTCAGCCTGTTGCAATCACTATAATTCCATGCAACAAAAAACTTTGTAACCCCAATGAGTGGATTGGGTGAGTTGGCAGCATCCAACAATAACCAACAAAATGAAAGAATATCCTGCTGAAGCTGAACCATAAACATTATTGTAAACAATAACAGACATTTTCATTCTTCACCAAAGTTACATACCCCCATGTCCATTGGCACACTGCCAACCTAACACACACAAACCCAAAATTATATCAATACACTGACGCATTCTAATGTTACCCAAAATGGAACACAGGCCACGCAGCAGCAGTTCTATCAGCAGCGAGTGGACTCCGGTCAACTCACTGCCAAACTCACCCAGTACGCCCACCTGGTTGGTGAAGGATGGTTTTCAGGCAAACTATTGGGGTATGGTGATGTGTGGTGAAGCATTGTGAAGTGTTGTGCATAAAATTCTGGGTTTGATGTATGGTGAACAGGGTTGTTGGTGAAAAAAATAAGTTTAGTACAATAGTCTATACATTTTATTATTAATTTTATTATGCCACATTTTATTCCCTAAAGTGATTTATAAAATAGACAAAAAGACACCATTCAACAAAAATATGATTTTTAGTACTTTTTTCAAATTTTCTATTTTAATATATTTATTCTCAAATTCTCCATTTTATTTTTTCCTGAGATTTTGCAAACCCTGATGGGGAACCATCATGAAGGGCTTTGACTTTGAGCAGTAATGTGGGATCAGCATGAAGGGAAGACACCTCACTGTGCCGGAAATGTTTCACACACGTCATGAGAATGTAAATATGATGTGTGAAGTTTGCTTCAAAAATTTTTGATGTGCCTTACGTTCTGTGATGGTAATATATCATAGATGAAGTGTCTGAATTACACTTCACAAAAAATTGTGAAGCATCTTTGCAGAGCCTGCTTCACACACATCATCACCCACATTCACATGCTTCACGTTCCCACTTTCTAGCTGTGGTATTTGTTTTAAAGCTTTGGAAAATAGCAAATTGCACTCAAAAATGCCAAACTACACTGTTCACAGTGGTTCCAGATCACTTTCACCCACCCAGATGACCAGTGTCACAGTGAGGCATTACACACCGAATTATACTGGCTACGGGATGATTGATGGTGATGCGTATCTGTAGTGATTTTGGATACCTGGATTTGGATTTTGGATAGATTGTGTAAATGGACACACGCATGTGTTTGTGTGAAAAACAAATTCATTTATACTCGGCCGACCAGAAAATATGCATCTTAAATTGCTCATGTCCTAGCAGAGTTGTACAAATACTGGTATTTTTGGAAAACGTAAACGTAAACGTAAATACCTTTTCTAAATTGTGAGTATCAATACTGAAAACGTAAAATACTTCTAAAATACCTGGGTAAACATAAAAAACGTAAACGTAAAAATTTCTTTGAAGTGCACCACCAATGATCAAGTGCATTGAAAAACACTGCATTGTTTTTCCTATTTCAACCATTTCTCTGCTAATACGATCACATTCTTGCTTACCTATGTTATTTATCAAACAATTAAGAATATAATTGGCCAAAACATAAATTGTACTTATTGTATCAGAAAAAGTTCGAAAATGCACTGTTTTTGTGCATTTTCCATACGATTTTTACGTTTTCTCTGGTACCCGGGTAATTGTGCCAGGAAAACGTAACAAAACGTAATGGTATTTTTGGAAAACGTAAACGTAAATATAAATAACCAAATAACCGGGTATTTCGGGTAAATGTAAATACGTTTTTCCAACTCTGTGTCCTAGTCGATTACACCCGCAAGCAGAATACTTAAGCACGCACTTTCACGAAAAAAAACATTTAAAAAAATAAAAAAGCGTAGTTAGGGTTCTTTTTGGACCATTTTTCATATTATGAACAGTGACATCATGAACATGATGGAGTGTTTCCTTCAGAAAAATGCATAGCATACGGTCTGCGGAGTATAAATACAATATTTAGTCGAATTGACCCCCTTCAAATAAACTCTCCCCTCAAAATACATCAACCTTTGTAGTGAGTAAAATGAGAAAGTGGATCGAAAGAGAGAATACTTTGACAGCTGATTTCCAGCAACAGCGTTAATTTGGCAACGTTCCAACCATATATATTGTTAGATGTCTTGGGATGGTAGCACCTTGTTTTTTTTAAACGCGATCATTGTAACCGTTGAGAAAAAGCTCAGCCAAAAATTTCACCGAAAATAAGAACATAGTAATGAGATCAGAAAAATATTATTTTTCATGTTGTTTTGATAAAAATTATTTTTTCACATGCAATTTTCATATTTTCTGAAAATCACTGTTTTTGCAATGCTTAGTGGTAGTTTTATATCTAAGCACTGGCGTTAAAGCCGGAATTAGAGCTCAGCGTCGATTCGACGTGAAATGACGACGTGAAATGACGTCGTGAAATTAATTACACGAGTGTGGATAATGCTACGAGTCTACAATTTTCGAAGGATAATATATGAATCAATACCTTAATCGTGTCCAATACTGAGTGTTATCAGCCACAACTAGAGCGAATTGAAAAATTCAATTTTTATCATTTCACGTCATCATTTCACGTCGAATCGACGCTGAGCTCTAATTCCCGCTTAATAGTTTTATTATATGCTGATTGTCAATGAAATCTCACAGAAATCAATAGTAAATGTATTTATGTTCTGAATTTGATTATTGTGTACGGTGGGAATAACGTTTTGTAAAGAATCTTTGTGCAAAAGTGTGTTACACAAGAAACAAGATATTCTGGCATTTTCCAGTATTACATTACATAATGCATATACATAGATATTTATAAGAAGTTTGTTTAGTTTCAAACAGCAACCATAACATTTATAGTTATTGAAAACATAACACATAATAAAAAGAATTCCACAAACATGCATCTAAATGCTTTGATAGGTATTGTGGTAGTACTTATTCACTCAACTCAACCACGACATTTCAAATGGCTTAACTATAAAATCAAAATGGCAGGCAGCAGGGAACAAAGACATCATGAAGTATTCAACAGATATTTTGAAGCAAATACCATAATCCACAGAATGCCAGAGTGTGATCATATTTTTGCAGGGAATTTTGCAGGAACCAGAACTCTGCGAATCCATTGTTTCCATGCAAGGTTTTGATATCATTGTTTTTGTAAAATATTACTAAAATTGTACAAACATTTAAAGTTAAATGAACTTTAATTTTTATTTGATTAATTTTCCATTTTTTTATTCTTCAATTTTCCATCCTATTTTTGTTTTGTTGTTATTTTTTCCCGAAATTTTCCGAAACCCTAATGCCTGATACCAACACAGAATTCGACGATATGAGCCTGGAAAAAGGTACACAATGTGTAAACAATTGTTGTGGAGATCACAATCATTTTCCTTTAGATGGATACAACTAAATATGTGGAGGATGTGTGACAAATACATGACGGGTAAGTAGTGATGTAAAAGCGCCATGGCGCTAGCGCCAAAACAAAAAGCGCAATGGCGCCGTTGGCGCTTGACGCTATTTTGCTGTGGCGCCATGCCCATGAAAAGCGCCATGGCGCTTTTGGCGCTATTTTTGACCGGCACCAGGAACAAATTGCCTGGCGCTGGCGCTTGGCGCTAGCGCCAAAGCAAAAAGCGCCATGGCACCGTTGGCGCTTGACGCTATTTTGCTGTTGCGCCATTGGGGCTTGGCGCCATGCCCATGAAAAGCGCCATGGCGCTTATGGCGCTTGGCGCCATGTTGCTCTGGCGCCATTAGCGTTTCGCGCTAGAGGTCGGAAAAGCGCCATGGCACCGTTGGCGCTTGACGCTATTTTGCTGTTGCGCCATTGGGGCTTGGCGCCATGCCCATGAAAAGCGCCATGGCGCTTATGGCGCTTGGCGCCATGTTGCTCTGGCGCCATTAGCGTTTCGCGCTAGAGGTCGGAAAAGCGCCATGGCGCTTTTGGCGCTTTTCACGTCACTTCAGGTAAGCATTGAGCATGGTAACCGGGGGCCACTCGCAGACCCTGTAAAGTGTAGAGTAAGGAGTCAAATGCCATGTAAAATGTCAATCAAAACAAAAGAAGAACAATTATTACCGAACTTTACATGATAATTGACACTTCACACGACATCTGACACTTTACTTTACACTTTACAGGGTCAGGTTGATTTGTACCTCTGTGGGGATTCAGGTAGATAATAAATTTCTCCTCTGGAGGGATAGATAAATAGTTGAAATTTTTCTGGGAGTATTTGGGGGGTTCAATGTATAATAGCCTTTTTCGAGGTGTAGTGGATGAAAAGGGAGAAAAATGGCAATAAAATAGCTGATCTGTGCAATTCTTCTGAAACAATGAAAAATTTGTTGTTCTAAAAAGCTATCACAGTGAAATGTAGCTCTCCAACGACTCGCTGCCAACTTGCTTGCCAAGCATGAAAATTAGTGGCAGCTTGCTGACAACCAGTGCAACACATGCTATTTATATGTGTGCAGCTTGCTGACAACTCGCTGCCAAGTGTGCAGCTACTGTGCAAACACATGCCAGCTCGCTGCCACTCGCTGACAACTCAGTTCCAACTCGCTGCCACTCGCTGACAACTATGTTCCAACTCGCTGCCAACAGTAAACAAATCGTTGTCAGCGAGTTGGAGGCGAGTTGTCAGAGAGATACATTTCACTGTGTATGTACTAAAAAACTGTTCTATGAAATAGACTTTCAGAGAATCAGAGTCTTCAATAGCTCACTGCCAACATAATCCATGCATATAAAATGTGAGGTTGCCAGACATTTTTACTTTTGCACAGTTACTAGGTATATATATATATACCAGAGTTGTACAAATACTGGTATTTTTGGAAAACGTAAACGTAAACGTAAATACCTTTTCCAAATCTAAAGTATAAATACTAAAACGTAAGGTATTTTTAAAATACCGAGGAATACGTAAAAAAAAACGTAAACGTAAAATTTTTATACACGTAGTATTTGCCATTTTGCTTTTGAAAATACCATTATTTTCACCTTTATATGGGTCAATTACTGATTTCCATACAATATCTTTATGTTTTAGCACTACATGCTCACCATAATGAACAACATCGAGTCAGACAACTATAACAAATGATAATCTAATTTAACACAACGATGATATCGACATCAAAATTGAGCAAAAATTACATGTTTTTGTAATTCAGTCTGATAAAAAATTTGCTCAAATGTTTCCACATCCCAAATGGATACTTTTACCAAATTTCAAAAGCCCAACGTGGCTAAATGGACACTTTACAGCCACTGTTTCAGTGCATTGCAACTTTTAAAACTGTTTGTTTAGCCTAGCCTATTTTGGAAAAATGTCTCATCAAATATACTGTGACATCTGCCATACCTATCTGAAGACGGAACCTAAAATTGTGTTGAATTTTTATCATAAATATTACATTTCTTTCATTATTTTGTTCATAATTTATTGTCAGTTTATGACAAAATACAGTTGCATTTTTATGTACAGCATTTACTCCGGTCAGTGGACAATAGTGGCTATGTATTGGAGTGTATTAAATATTTGAGGTGTTGTTTGCACTCATTCTAATCGAGGGACTAAAGTGATCGCCACGTCATTCTGACCATTTTAAGTGGTCAACCATCAAAATCGGTAGAGAATTCATGGCAATATGCAGTTTCTTCTGAGGGCGCAGCCACTAAAAACACCTAAATATCATAATTTTTACGTTTTCCGAAGTACCCGGGTATTTCTGTCAGGAAAACGTAACAAAACGTAATGGTATTTTTGGAAAACGTAAACGTAAACGTAAATATAAATACCCGAATAACCGGGTATTTTGGGTAAACGTAAATACGTTTTTCCAACTCTGATATATACTGAGATATAGTGTAAATTCATTGATTAAGTAAAAACTGAGGACTGAATAACGGTGATTTTTATTGATGTGTCACCGACTGGATAGTTACACATCTCTTAACTTTGATGTATATTTGTAACAACTGAAAAATTGAGCTTATGTTTTCATAGTTGGCTGGTGGGTAAATGTGAGATATTTACATCGTGTCCACTTATACATTTGATAATGTTATGTACCGTATTTGCTTGAATAATCCCCCTGGAGGATTATTATTTCGCCAGACTTTTTTGAGGGGGGGACTATTTGAGGGGGGAATTACTCGAGGGGGGAATTATTATTTTGTATTTTTGTTTACTCCTAAATAAATGTTTAACACTTTTCCTATTCATCCTCACACTTAACACATTCACTTCCAAAAATTACTACAGCCACCTGGACAACAAGCAGACCCACAACGACAACGACACAGCTTTATGATGGGCGCTGTGTGTGTCCTCGCATTTACAGTCCAGTGTGTGGAGACAATGACCAAACTTATGCCAATGAATGCTTGCTTAATTGTACTAACAGAGAGGGCACAGATGTCAAATTGAAATACAGGCACGAATGTAATAGTGAGTAAGGGCAGTTAAATGTCAATTGATGCTTTCTTTTGGTATACTCTTTGGTGAACCATACCAGAATTTGGAAAATTTATCATACTGTCCCATACCATTTACTTCAGTTTAAGAGATTTATCATACCATGTAAAACAAATTTTTAATTAGGCATAAATACTTGGGTTGGATAGATAGAAATTCACTCCTCCATGGGGAAAGACAGCTGTAAAGTTTGGAGTGAGGGTATAGGGGATTTTAGGGGAAGCAATTGGGGGGGGGGGTCTCGCATTTACATTCCATTTACATTCCTTCCCAAAGGGGACTCATAACTTTGAATGTATCTGAGTGCAGAAAAATATATTTCATTGCTTTACTGGGTCTTTTGGAGAGAAAAAGTAAATATATGCTTATATATTCAATAAAATTGATTGATAAAGTAAAACCTGAGGACTGTAAAATGGTGATCTTTGTTGATTTGTCACCAACTGCATAGTTACACATCTTGTAACTTTGGTGTACATTTGTAACAACTGAAAAATTCAGCTTATGTTTTCATACTTGGCTAGTGGGTAAATGTGAGATACATTGTGCCACATACATTTGATAATGTTATGCAATTTTATATTATATGCTGTATATGTTTACATGCATATTTATTTATGATGTTTAGCAAGCAAAGTATTCATGCATTATTTTTGGATACTCCTAAATAAATGTTTAACACTTTTCCTATTCAGCCTCACCCTTAACACATTCACTTACAAAAATTACTACAGCCATCTGGACAGTTACATATTAAGTGATGCTTTCTTTTGGTATTTTCTTTGGTGAACCATACCAGAATTTGGAAAATTTATCATACTGTACCATACCATTTACTTCAGTTTAAGAGATTTATCACACCATGTAAAACAAATTTTCAAATTTGGCATACTTGGGTTAGATAGATAGCAAATCGCTCCTCCTCCTGGGGAAAGACAGCTGTAAAGTTTGGAGTGAGAGCATAGGGGATTTTAGGGGAAGCATTGGGGAGGGGGGTCTCACCTTTACATTCCATTTACATTCCTTCCCAAAGGGTACTCATAACTTTGAATCTATCTGAGCGCAGAAAAATATATTTCATTGCTTTACTGGGTCTTTTGGAGAGAAAAACAAGTATACCGTATTTCCTCGAAATACCCCCCCCCCCCTCTCGAGACCACTATGAAACAATCACCCCCCCCTCAAAATACCCCCCCCCCCCAAAAAAAAAAATTGAGTGTAAAGGGAACATACATGACAATAACTGTAGTTTGTGTTCTGTGTACTGCAGAACACACGTTAAAACAATGTCGGTGTCACGTTAGAACAGTGTACATACCACCTACATAGTAATACTAGTCTACAGAACCTTATCAATGGCGGTTTTTGTTGCATTTTTCAACGTCTGCGTACGTTTCAGACGACAATTTCGTACTTGGTTTTCAACATTTTTCTTGTGAAATGATAACCCCCCCTCAAATTACCCCCCCCCCTCGTTTAACCCCCCCCCCCTCTCGGGACCACTATGAAACAATCACCCCCGGGGGTATTTCGAGGAAATACGGTATGCTTATATATTGAATAAAATGGATTGATAAAGTAAAAGCTGAGGACTGTAATATGGTCATTTTTAATGATTTGTTGCGAACTGCATAGTTACACATCTCTTAACTTTGATGTACATTTGTAACAACTGAAAATTGAGCTTAGGTTTCATATTTTACTTGGTTGGTGGGTAAATGTGAGATACATTGTGCCACTTAAATTTGATAATGTTATGTATTTTTATCTTATATGCCATGCATGTTTATACATGTACATCTATCTATGATGTTTATGCAAGCAAAGTATTCATGCATTATTTTTGGTTACTCCTAAATAAATGTTTAACACTTTTCCTATTCATCCTCACACTTAACACATTGACTTCCAAAAATTACTACAGCCTTCTGGACAACAAGCAGACCCACAACAACAATGACACAGTCTTATCATGTGCCCTGTATTTGTCCTCTCATTTACGGTCCAGTGTGTGGAGACAATGACCAAACTTATGGCAATGAATGCGAGCTTAATTGTGCTAAAAAAGACGGCACGGATGTCAAACTGAAATATGTGGGTGAATGTAATAGTGAGTAAGGGCGATTAATTATCAATTGATGCTTTCTTTCGGTATACTCTTTGGTGAACCATACCAGAATTTGGAAAATTTATCATACTGTACCATACCATTTACTTCAGTTTAAGAGATTTATCATACCGTGTAAAACAAATTTTTAATTAGGCATAAATACTTGGGTTGGATAGATAGCAATTCACTCCTCCATGGGGAAAGACAGCTGTAAAGTTTGGAGTGAGGGTATAGGGGATTTTAGGGGAAGCAATTGGGGGGGGGGGTCTCGCATTTACATTCCATCTACATTCCTTCCCAAAGGGTACTCATAACTTTGAATGTATCTGAGTGCAGAAAAATATATTTCATTGCTTTACTGGGTCTTTTGGAGAGAAAAAATAAATACATGCTTATATATTTAATAAAATGGATTGATAAAGTAAAACCTGGCTGGTGGGTAAATGTGAGATACATTGTGCGACTTACATTTGATAATGTTATGCAATTTTATATTAAATGCTGTATATGTTTACATGCATATTTATTTATGATGTTTAGCAAGCAAAGTATTCATGCATTATTTTTGGTTACTCCTAAATAAATGTTTAACACTTTTCCTATTCAGCCTCACACTTAACACATTCACTTCCAAAAATTACTACAGCCATCTGGACAGTTACATATTAATTGGTGCTTTCTTTTGGTATTTTCTTTGGTGAACCATACCAGAATTTGGAAAATTTATCATACTGTACCATACCATTTACTTCAGTTTAAGAGATTTATCATACCATGTAAAACAAATTTTTAAATTTGGCATACTTGGGTTAGATAGATAGCAAATCTCTCCTCCTCCTGGGGAAAGACAGCTGTAAAGTTTGGAGTGAGAGTATAGGGGATTTTAGGGAAAGCATTGGGGAGGGGGGTCTCACCTTTACATTCCATTTACATTCCTTCCGAAAGGGTACTCATAACTTTGAATCTATCTGAGCGTAGAAAAATACATTTCATTGCTTTACTGGGTCTTTTGGAGAGAAAAACAAGTATATGCTTATATTTATATTAAATAAAATGGATTGATAAAGTAAAAGCTGAGGACTGTAATATGGTGATTTCTAATGATTTGTCGTCAACTGCATAGTTACACATCTCTTAACCTTGATGTACATTTGTAACAACTGAAAAATTTAGTGTATGTTTCATATTTTACTTGGCTGGTGGGTAAATGTGAGGTACATCGTGTCCACTTATACATTTGATAATGTTATGTATTTTTATCTTATATTCTGTGCATGTTTATACATGTATATTTATCTATGATGTTTATGCAAGCAAAGTATTCATGCATTATTTTTGGTTACTCCTAAATAAATGTTTAACACTTTTCCTATTCAGCCTCACACTTAACACATTCACTTTCAAAAATTACTAAAGCCATCTGGACAACAAGCAGACCCACAACGACAATGACACAGTCTTATCATGTGCCCTGTATTTGTCCTCTCATTTACGGTCCAGTGTGTGGAGACAATGACCAAACTTATGGCAATGAATGCTTTCTTAATTGTGCTAAAAGAGAGGGCACGGATGTCAAATTGAAATATGTGGGTGAATGTAATAGTGAGTAAGGGGGGTTAATTATCAATTGATGCTTTCTTTTGGTATACTCTTTGGTGAACCATACCAGAATTTGGAAAATTTATCATACTGTACCATACCATTTAGTACAGTTTTAGAGATTTACCATACTGTGTAAAACAAATTTTTAAATTTGGCATAGGGGCCCTGATCAACGATGGGTAAGTTCTCGAAAAAAAAACACTTTCTGTGTTTTGAGTTTTTCAAAAATGAATACCTGTGTTTTGAGTTTTTTTCTCGAAAAAACTTGAGTAACTCTGTTTTTATTTCTGTGTTTTTTGTAAAAACTCAAGTTTTTTGAGTTTTTTTCTAAAAAACTCGAGTTTTTCCCAAAAAAATCTAATTTACAGCACTTTGATGTGGATACAGCTGTTGTCTTATAAAATATTGGTTTTGCACATGATTTAACATCTGTGTATTCATTCAAGTGTTGAAAAAGTCCATAACAATGTCCACAATGAGGACATCCACATCACAACACCAGCATCAACAAAATGCGCAGAAATGATAATTTACGCAGTACTCCAAAATTCTTCAATGGATGTGCACTGTATGGAAGACTATGGAAATGATTTGAACAACAACTATACTTAAAAACATGACGAAACTTAAATTGTCAAATCCACCAGGAGATGGGCATGCCATCTTTAATTTCCTTTTTTCCATCATAAAATAGGAATACATTATGTACATATTTATTTACATACTATACATGCATATCTTATCTTGTTTAGTTTGACTGAATTCGTGTGCATACAACCGCTTCGCTGAAAAACACATAAACTCAAAAAACTTTTCTGTGTTTCCGTGTTTCTGTGTTTCTGTGTTCTCCAAAAAAAAACTCTTTTGAGTTTTGAGTTTTTCAAAATTTGTGAGTTTCCGTGTTTCTGTGTAAAACAAAAACACAGAAACTCAATGAGTTTCTGTGTTCAATTTCTGTGTTTTTTCCATCGTTGGCCCTGATAGAATTAAAAGATTTATGGTATGAAAAATTGATCTTGCCATATCTGACAGATACTCTGCAGTGTGAACCAGTAACTGAGCAGTTTGTGCTGTTTGCTGATGAATATGAAAACAATGGTTAGTGCTTGTGTGATGGAAAATTTTGCAGCTTTATTTTTCTCCATTATTATGCTATTTATTATAATGTAGAGTTTTACATTCTATTAAAATTCATTTCATTAAATTTATGTAAGTAAATGAGAGTAAAATATGTTTTTCCCAGAAAGCACAAATGCGAGTATTTTTCACAGGAAATAGTAAAAGTGAGTAAAGTTACCTTTTCTTTCCAGAAAATATACATGGTCGGGCTGAAAAGTCCACGGGCAGTGCTCGCCATTCGCGCTAGGGGTAAGGTAAGGTTATAAAATTTTAACACGTTAATACCGTATTACCTCGAATTATCCCCCCCCCCTTGAATTAACCCCCCCCTCGAATTAACCCCCCCTCAAAATCGGCTGGGGAAATAATAAACCCCCCCCTCGAAATACCCCCCCCTTCGGAATGATGTACGTCATGTACATAATAAATACACTATGTATGCAATGTACATGATGTATATTACTGTTTATCTGTATTGCAGCTACACATGGACATGTTTGTGTAGCTAATCTACGTTTTTATGTCCAAATATATCTTGTTTGGACACATTTATTACCTGTTTTGGGCATGCAAATGCCTACTATTTACTACGATCCTTACGAAAATTTCTGACGAAATAATAAGACCCCCCTCGAATAAACCCCCCCCTCGAATTAACCCCCCCTCAAATTTTGCTGGCGAAATAATAAACCCCCATGGGGGTATTTCGAGGTAATACGGTATATCAGGTGTTTTGAGATTTCACCCAAAATTTCGCCCCTCTAGCTCCACCCACTGCGGAACTGTGGGGGTTACAATTTCGGTCATTTTGTACTGATGTACAAATGGTGCTCTAGCTCAACGCTGATTTAAGTTGTGATCATGAAACTTTGGCTAGTGTAAGCCAGTGTGTTGGCAATGTGCAATGGCAAAGTATTCAACGCTATCATCAACATCATTGCTATTAAGGAAAAATTGATATGCAAATCAGGGTGATGTGCAAGAAACGTGGGAAGGGTAATGGATGTTTTTGATGGATGTGATCATCTGAGATTGTGTTGTATTGCAGTGATTTTAATGTTGTTTTGAAATGTGCAGTAAATTATGATGTCAATTAAATTTCATTTGTGTTTCATTACTAATCTGTAGTGGACACATTACCTTTGTTCAACAGCAGTGTGCATAAAAAACGCCTCCTGTATTAAACTGTATTGACCAACCGTAGAGGCAGTATGATGAATTTGGTAGTGAGAGTAGTGACAGTAATGGCAATATGGACTAGGCTTATGATATCATAGCTAATGTTGGTTAGTGCTGGCACATTGCCAACACTGGTGGCTTACACTAGCCAAAGTTTAATGATCACAACTTAAAGCAGCGTTGAGCTAGAGCACCATTTGTACATCAGTACAAAATGACCGAAATTGTAACCCCCACAGTTCCGCAGTGGGTGGAGCTAGAGGGGCGAAATTTTGGGTGAAAACTCAAAACACCTGATATATTAACGTGTTAAAATTTTATAACCGTAGCTTACCCCTAGCGCGAATGGCGAGCACTGCCCGGGGACTTTTCAGCCCGACCATGTAGAATGTAACTAGGGTTTGACTTTTCGGGATCGGGATCGGGATCGGGATTCACTTTTTGGGATTTCGGGATCGGGATCGGGATTGGGGTTTCGGGATCGGGATCGGGATTGGTTTTTTGAGATTTCGGGATTGGGATCGGGATTAGCATTGAAAAAATCTCTGGGAGATTTATATTTAAAAAATCTCAGAAAATCTCAGAAAATATAAGATTTTCTGAGATTTATATTTTTTCCACGATTTTCCAGAGAGATTTAATTATATTTTTTCCTGATTGAGAAAATCTCTCAAGAAAATCTCTCTACATTTGTCAATTTTCACCTTCAAATTCACTAGTTCATGTGCTTTTTTGCTTTTTTTCAGCTATCTTTAACTATATATGTGCTAATATACCCATATTTGGCTATCTTTGCACCTATTTTAAGTTTTTTCTCTCCTTTTTTCTGTTCCTTAGCATGAAAGAGCCTATAAAAAGTCTATCTGAAATACATTCTCTGTACTCGAGTACTTTCAAAAAGAATACATAAAAGAGAGTACTGGTACTTTTTCAGAGGAGCTGTAAATGTATTTACTCAGTATATGCATTTTTGAGTAAAGGTAAATATGTTTTAACAACTATAAAGTTGACTGCATGCTTTGCAAATACAGTTACCAAAATTTGGTCAAAAAGTTATCTGATAAATACTGTGTCGATCTTCACACGTGAAAGTCATGTATTCTATTATGAGGAAAAATGTACCTAAATTATATATTTGTTGATTATTAAGGTGGTACGTGGTAGTATTTTATGTGGTTGTAAATGGTGAAACAACAAATAAGTTGCATAATATTTATCTACTCAAACTGGTTGCCTCTGGTTCAAACACCTTGAGATACCTATCGATTACATAAATCATAATTTAAGTTGAGAGATTTTATGAGATTTTTTGGAACGGCAAGAGATTTTCTCAGAGATTTAATTATATTTTCGAAAATGACCCAAGAGATTTAATTATATTTTTTTCTTGAGAGATTTTCTGAGATAATATTTAATTATATTTTCTCAAAATCGGCCATTTTTTCAATGCTAATCGGGATTGGCCGGGATTGGGGTCACGGGATCGGGATCGGGATTGGGATTGGCATTTTTCCGGGATCGGGATTGGGTTCTAGGGATAGAGATTTTGGCCATTTTTCTGGCATTCAAGTTGTTCATAAAGGTCTCAAAACAGAACTGTTAGATGCCAGAAAAGTGGCATAAAATTGACACTGGGGGTTTGCATCCACTTTTTTGCATGCAAAAACGTCATTATTTCACTTTTTATAATTTCCACTAATTTTTCCGGGATCGGAATCCCGGACTTGGGAGTTTCTCGGGATCGGGATTTGAAAATTTTCGGGATCGGGATCGGGATTGGTATTTCTGGATTTCGGGATCGGGATCGGGATCGGGATTGGGGTTTCGGGATCGGGATCGGGACTAGCATTCAAAAAAATCACCAATTGTTTGGAAAATATATATAAATATATCACTCCAAACTTGGAAAAAATATAAATATATATAAATCACTCAAAGCCTTCAGAAAATATAATTAAATCACTGAAAAAATAACTCTAAGCTCAAAAAAAATCACAAAAAATCACTTGCGGTTTATTTCAATTACAAGCCAAATTGTGGGCTATTGCAGGCTTAATTTACCATTTGCAAGCACAAAAATGTACTCGAACATCCCACAATCTATTTATTATTGCTTCACAAGCAGTATTCATTTCATACAATATTGACAAGTGAAAATATCACGCAAATATCACAACAGAAAAATTCAACCTACAACCTCAATGACAACTTCAAAAACATTTTGCACTGCAAACATGTTGCACTTAACCTATAGTGCCTGTTTGTGGCAGTGATGTTTGACTCAATGGGTGCTTAGTACCTGCAGCCCCCCCCCTTCCCAGGGTGAGACCAAAAAAGTCGCAGAAAATGCACCTTTTTCCATGTAATTTTTGATGTTTCTTAAAAATTTTGCGCAATTCCTTCCCCATGCATTGTATTTTAAGCAGATCAGTCCCTTAAAACCAATATCCTTGGAAATCAACACATTTTTGCAACTTTTTGCTGTACATGTATGCATAATTACATACATATAAAGCAGTTCTCGGTGCTGGCGCCAACGCCAACAGCGCCATGGGGTGGCGCCTATGTATGGCGCTAACGCCAAAACGCCTTTTTGTACCTATATAGTGAAAAATGTTAGGGGGGGCTGAGCCCCCCCCCCCCCGTACGCTGGCCCCAGTAAACAAGCAGCCCCCCCACTCAAAAATCCTGGATACGTCCCTGCTGTAGATCATTTTTGATGACATCAAGCAGGTATTTTTGATTCAATGTGATGTTTTATTTCAGAAAAGTATGTTATAAGATAGAGAGATGCTTTATACACTAAAATGTGACAATACAATTCATAGCAGGATGACATAAAAAGTTACTAAAACAGTTTACATCTTTGTCACACACATAATGAAGACTAAGTGATGGTGATATCACCATTTGTCATCATTTGAGTTTTCACATTAGGTAAACACAGTGGCAAACTAGTGACTTGCCAAAACAACCCCACTGAAATTCATGCTATTTGTGAGAACTGAACATCTACAGCATTCTATTGTGGAAAACTGGATGGTGACATGTCACCATTTTTGGCCATTACAATTCTCAAAAAAGTCATGGTGAAAACTAGTGTGTGTAGGCACAATATATACCTGCTTCAAACACTATTTTAACTCAATAATGCTCTACATGAGCTGATGAGAGATTTTCAGGAGAAAATTCTCTTGCAAAATTCAAAATTCTCTTGCACAAATTACATGTTTTAGTCATGAAGCACAATACTTGCACCACAATGTATCTAGTATGAGTGATTTTCTCAGTGATTTTTTTTTCGAATTTGAAAAATATATATAAATATATCACTCAGAATTTGAAAAAAATATAAATATATATAAATCACGGGTTATTTATATTTATTGTGATTTTTGAAAATATAAATCACGGGTTATTTTTCGAATGCTAATCGGGACTGGTAAATCCCGTAATTTCACGGGATCCAGGATCGGGATCGGGATCCCGTTTGAACCCTAAATGTAACATATGAATGTTTACTGGACAGCAAAAAGTGTCTTCTTTCTATTAATAAGTATTCTTCATGAAAAGCAGGGGTCGCAAATGGCAAAAATACTCTTTCTGTACTCTCAAAAAATACTCTACTGTACTCGAGTACAGTAAAAAGTAAGCATACAGGCAAGTACAGATACTTTTTTCAAAGTATGCATATCGTATTTCCTCGAAATACCCCCTGGGGGTGATTGTTTCAGAGTGAGATTTTTGAGGGGGGTTAAACGAGGGGGGTATTTCGAGGGGGGGGGGGCTTATTAATTCACCAGAATTTTTGAACACTCAGTACCAAAATGTTGTTTTTAACGTACGCTGACGTCGAAAAATGAAACGATAAGCACCATTTATAAGAGTGTATAGACTTAAAAAGTATTTATGTAGAGGGTGTAAAACAGGTTCTAACGTAATACAGTCATTGTTTTGAACGTCAGTTCTGCGTTTTGTCGGGATTACAAACTGTAGCTTTGGTCAAGTACGTCCTGTTTACAGTATATATGGGGCAAGGATTTCGAGGGGGGGGGCTAATAAATTCATAGTGTCCATTTTGAGGGGGGAGGGTATTTCGAGACGGGAGGTATTTCGAGGGGGGGGTATTTTGAGGAAATACAGTATGCATATTTACTCGGTACTTGAGTATACATACTGTTTTGGTAAAAGTAAATATGCATTAACAACTGTGCTGGTGGCAGTCCCAAACCCTGTAAAGTAAAGTGTCAAATGTAAAGTCAAACGGAGAGTAAAGTGTCAAATCTAAAGTCAAATGCAAAGTAAACTGTCAATTGTCATGTAAAGTTCAGTAATAAAATCTTTTATTTTTTGTTTTGATTGTCACTTTACTTTGAATTTGACTTCACATTTGACACTTTACTTTACACTTTACAGGGCTTGGGACTGCCCCCTGAGCAGCACAATGCATTCTGCCAACCTGAATAACCTGCAAACCAGTAGATCCAGAGTTGTACAAATACTGGTATTTTTGGAAAACGTAAACGTAAACGTAAATACCTTTTCCAAATCAAAAGTATAAATACTAAAACGTAAGGTATTTTTAAAATACCGGGGAAAACGTAAAATAAAACGTAAACGTAAAATTTATATTAAGTGCTTCTGCTATCAGAGAATACAAAAAAACACAATGTGTTTTACAACATTGTGGATGTTCATATGATCTCCATCGACATTTTATTCTTACCTGTATTTTATAAATATTTAGAATTATGGGATCGGTATTTTGAATTGTGATCTGAGTTGACATTTTGCGTCATTGTCAACTAGTGGGTTTAGGGCCATAAGGTGCCAATTCCGTAACAGGAGAACAAACAAAACTTTATGAGTGAGAAGTAATGGCAAGTTGAATGGCAAGCAAAAATTGAAAGAAAAGTAAATTTATAAAGGAAATGGCAAGTTAAAAGACAAATGGCCAGTCATGAGAAAACACTAAAAATGGCTTTGACTTTTTTGCATTTCAGTTCTCCCTCACAAAAATACTTTCCTTCAACTTTTTACTTTTCACTTACAAATAGGTGTTTGAGTTCTCCAATTGCGGAATTAGGACTCCTCAACATTACAACATGTTGAACTCATCATAATACACTACATTTGTTAAACAATACGGTTCCGTGTAGCATATTTTTACGTTTTCTCTGGTACCCAGGTAATTCTGTTAGGAAAACGTAACAAAGCATAATGGTATTTTTGGAAAGTGTAAACGTAAACGTAAGTATAAATACCTGAATAACCGTGTATTTCGGGTAAACGTAAATACGTTTTTGCAACTCTGGTAGATACTAGGGTTGGCCGATGTTTTTTAAACGTTTTATAAAAAAACAACGTTTTTTGTTTAAAAAACACAAGGTCCGAAACGTTTTTTTTCTCAAACATCAGCCAAAATTTGTAGTACTAATCACCAAGTATTTTGCAAAATTTTTGCATGTAAGCGCGCAATTTCACACATAATTTGACATTGGTGGTTGTTTTTATTAGTTTTGTGGCATTTTAAGTATCAAAGAAAATATCTCTATGTGCTACCATGGGTAAAAAAGCCGTCATATGTTGCTGTAGTATATTATATTCAGGTAATGTGCTTCCATGTACCTCCACAGTGTGTAACTTCACTCCCAAAGTAACAACCTCCTTTTATAACCTTGTTCGATCACTATACCGTGCGAAACTTCACTTGAAGTCACGAACATTTAACTATAAGGCGATATACGAACATGTCTACAAAAAATGGACATTGACACAAATCACCACTAATAATGCTACCCCATGGCTCCACAGCCATTATATGGTCATATATAACATAACAGAGTATTGCCACTTGTATGATATACCTAAATATATATGTTGACCGAGAGCCATATCTGGGAGCTTTTAAAAAAACGTTTTTTTAATAAAAAAACGTTTTTTTATTAAAAAAAGTTGTTGTTTTTTTTAAAAACATGGAGTTAGAAAAAAACGTTTTTTTCCAACCCTAGTAGATGCACGATTTTTTGACATTTTTAAAAAAGCCTCAATCATTGTTTTCAGTTGGAAAATGTGCGAAAGAAAGGTTCACAATGTTGTACGAAAATCCTCGCACTATATACATAGAAGGTAAAGCAATGTTGCCATTTGGCGACACAATACCACGGTGTGATGAAAATGGTAAGTGGGGTTTCTTTGTGTTTTGATTTGGCAAACTTCTTTTTGAGTTCAAGCCCAAAGTGAATGGCATACCTCCAGGGACGTATCCAGGATTTTTGAGCGGGGGGGGGGCTGCTTGTTTGCGAGGGTCGGCGAACGGGGGGGGGCTCAGCCCCCCCCCCCTAAAATTTTTCCTATATAGGTACGAAAAAGCGTTTTGGCGCTAGCGCCATACAAAGGCGCCACGCCATGGCGCTATTGGCGTTGGCGCCAGCGCCTGGAACCGCTTTATATGTATGTAATTATGCATACAAATACAGCGAAAAGTTGTAAAAATGTGTTCATTTCTAAGGATATTGGTTTAAAGGGACCAATCCGCTGAAAATACAATGCATGGTGACGAAATTGCGCGCTTGCGCGCAAAATTTTTAGAAACATCAAAAATTATATGGGAAAAGTCGCATTTTCCGGGACTTTTTAGGTTTCACCCCGGGAAGGGGGGTGGGCTGCAGCCCCCCCCCCCCGCCCCCCCCCCCCTGGATACGTCCTTGCATACCTCCAATAGAACGGCACCTCCCATACAAGGACGTATCAAGGGGGGGGCTGCAGCCCCCCCCCCCCGCCCCCCCCCTGGATACGTCCTTGCATACCTCCAATAGAACGGCACCTCCCATACAAGGACGTATCCAGGGGGGGGCTGCAGCTCCCCTCCTTCCCGGGGTGAGACCTAAAAAGTACCGGAAAATGCAACTTTTCCGATATAGTTTTCGATATTTCTAAAAAAATTTGCGCGCAAGCGCGCAATTTCTTCCCCGTGCAGTGTATTTTCAGCGGATCGGCCCCTTTAAACCAAAATCCTTGGAAATGAATTCATTTTTCCGAATTTCGCTGTATATGTATGCATATTTACATACATATAAAGCGGTTCCTGGCGCTGGCGCCAACGCTAATAGCGCCATGGCGTGGCGCTTCTGTATGGCGCTAGCGCCAAAACGCTTTTCCGTTCCTATATAGGGAAAAATTTCAGGGGGGGGGGCTGAGCCCCCCCCCCGTTCGCCGGCCCCCGTAAACAAGCAGCCCCCCCCGCTCAAAAATCCTGGATACGTCCCTGCTCCCATAGAATGGCAGGTTTTCAAAACGTTTTTGCATGAATAAAACAATAGAATGGCATCCTCCAATAGAATGACATCTCCAACTGGACAGCAGGTAGAAATTACTCCAGATAGGTTTCTCTAAAATTCTATTCTCTAGTAGTAAAGTAAATTCTCTAATAATGCGACAGGTCTCCAATAATGCGACATTTCCAATAGTGCGACCGCTAAAAATGTTCCTTAAGCAATAGTACGACTGTCGTTTTATTAGAGAATTTACGGTAGATAGATGGTCGATTTGTGGGGTGCAGGGGTTTTGTACATTTGGACACCCGTGGGGGTTCATATAAATAGATAGTAAATCGCTCCCCCTGACGGATAGATTAGTGATGTAAAAGCGCCATGGCGCTAGTGCCAATACAAAAGCGCCATGGCGCTTTTGTCGCTTGGCGCTATTTTTGACCGGCGCCTGGAACAAAATGCCTGGCGCTGGCGCTTGGCAAAGCAAAAAGCGCCATAGCGCTTGGCGTCATTTTGCTCCGGTGGCATTGGCGCTAGAGTTCAGAAAAGCGCCATGGCGCTTGGCACTAAATTTCTGGCGCTTTTCACATAACTAGGATAGATAGATGATTAATTTTTTTTCTTTGGGGGGGGGGTGGTTGGGGGGTTCGCGATGGTATAATATACAGGCTTTCCAAGCTATAGAAGGAAGAAAAAGGAAAAATGCCTAAGTACATAGGTGAAAGTAGGTATAAGCACATATAGTACACAAATAGCTGAAAATGGGCAATGGAACACATGCAAAAGCATTTTTGAAGGTGAAAAACTATAAAAAGGTATGAAAATTAGTAATTTTGAGCAAAAATTGGGGCAAAATTTTGGAAAAATAGCTCACAGGTAGATAGCTGGACAACTTTTCTTCTTTTTTTTTGGGGGGAGGGGGGTTCAGAGTATAGTAGCCAAAAACTTTGCCTCCGGGATAGAAAGAAAGGTGGCGGATTTCTGGGGTAACCCCCCCCCCCCTACTAAACCCCTGGGGGAATTGCATGGTATTTGCATCTACTGCAACAGTGAACACACTAATTTCAGGCAACTACCTACCAGTCCAGATGAGCGCATCATCAGGATATCAATGGTGCGTTGATCCAATTTCTGGGGAGAAAATTCCAGGTACCCCAGAAGGTAGACCCGGACAAGGTGGACCATTGGACCCCTGGGATTGTGCACCCTATTGAATGTTCATTTTGTTTAATTGTGAAAAGCTGTTTTAATTGGGTGATTGACACATAACTAACAATGGCAAACAAAAATTTGATAACGTTTTTGAATTTTCAATTTGTTTCGAATTTTTTTTTCACCCATAGAAAAACCATTAAAATAGTTTTTTTTAATTTTAAAAATGTGAAATATTTTCGAATTTTTTCTCCATTTTTGGCAGAAAATGTGTAAAAATGCAGGAACGCAGTTCAAAACATCAGTTTTACATGAATTTATTTGTAGCGGTATTTATAATGAAAAATGTGCAGGAGTGTCTACGATGACAGCTCTGAAGGCTGTAGAATATGAAGAACCTGTAGAACAGTTATTCAAAAGTTAACATAAAAATTCGAAAATGCAATAATTTGATGGAAAAAAATCGAAAAGTCCTAAATAAATTCGAAGAGTAATCAAAAAAGTTCAAATTGTTGAAAAGTTGATAATTCAAAAACTAAATTCGAAAACTATTTTTGTAAGTTTGTAACACTTGAAAGTTTGTCACAGAGGGTTTGTCATCGTTACACATTAGACACTGCTTACATTCCCCTTACACACATTGGTTTTCAACCACAATTTGAGAACTCATAAATCAGCTTTTAGGCCATTTCTGTTTATGTAAATGGATCATTTTCAATTCTTGTCAACTGTAGTGTACAGGATAGATCATTCCAGTGAACTTAAATGCACAATTTTTATATGTTAATGCATTCCGAACAATGAATTTTACCATCCTTTTACAGAAATTGTATGAATGAAATGCAATGAATTCTGCCAACTTTTTATGAAAGTCACATGCATTATATTCAAATATCATTGGCACGCTTCCAACATGAACAGCGCAAGATGTTAAGTCACTGGAGTATAACCAGAAATAAATGTCGATGAAAACCTACTGTATCAAATGCAGTAAGCATCAGTACGAACAGCCAGACAGAAAAAACAGCACCCGTAGCTTGGAACAGTGCCAAGACGCAGCACTGCCAGGTAACGATGGCAAAAAAAAGATTCGAAAATTCGAAAACATTTTCGAATTTTCGAATTTTTTCATAATTTTCGAATTTTTATTTCACCCCTAGAAAAAACACTTAAAAATCGATTTATTTTTCAAAAAATTCGAAAATTCGAAAATTCAAAAATTCGAAAATACTTTTCGAATTTTTCAGGGAATTCAAGGCAACAAAACAAACTCTTAAGTTCAACGTGCTCAATAAACTGTCAATTGGTACGCGGTGCGTATGAAAAAGCGAAACAAAACAAAAAAAACATCCAAAAACGTTGAAATGTAAAATGCCCTGTAAAATGTGGAATGTCATGCAAGTGTCAAAAGTTATGAAAATGCCCGGGAAAATGGTTAACATATTTGCAATTTTCCACAGCGTTTCCATGACTTTAGACACTTTGCATAACATTTGACATTTCACAGAGCATTTTACAGGTGTCTGGGACGGCCCATAGGAACTGCACATATTTATAAGTATACTCGGTGAACATGATACTCTGCCGTCGTACTGATTTATGTCTCACGTTGGAAGTGTGCCAATAATCATAAAGCCTGCTTTTTTGTATAAAATATGAAAAAATCCTTGTTGTGATTAAGTTAACGTATCACGTTATAACTGAGATGAATTCTTTCAACTTTTTATAAAAATCACATGCATAGAAAAATATTTGGCATGCTTCCAGCAGGAACCACACGTGCAGGGTGTAATGTTACTGGAGTATAAAAGAGATGTGATCAAAGATATTATCAAAGAAGAGTGGTTTGTAAAGTATTTACCTGTATCTTGTGAAGTTAGCACTGTATGCACTGAGTACGCTCAGTGCACTATACTCAGGCAACATTACACTGTACATTTTTCTGGAGGTAACACTCCATCATGACGTCATAACCACAGTTGGCAGTGAACTTACAGCTCACTGAACCGGTTCAGAGTTGGGATGAAGTGGAGTGGAGTGGGGAGTCGGTTCACAAGTTTTCGGTAAGGCTGTCTGCCAGCCAAAGACATAAATCATATCTATTTGTAGAGTATCACATCTGCTGAGTATAGCCACTTCAAAAACAGTCCAAATTCTTCATTCAAAACTTCAGATTCAATATTTTTACAAAAAAATTCGAAAATTATTTGAAAAAATTCGAAAAATAGCCCAAAAAAATTCGAAAATTGCCAAAAAAGATTCGAAAATTCGAAAATTTGAAAATTAAATTCGAAATTCGAAAATTCATTTCAGGAAAAATTCGAAAATTCGAAAATTCATTTCGGAAAAAACACTTAAAAATTTAAATACTTTTTTTGGAGGGTTTGCCATCGTTACTGCCAGCTACCATTCACATACAGACTGTAGCAGGGGTCTTCTAGATTTCGACCCTCCGGGAGGTTGCATAGATAGCAAATCGCTCCTCCGGAGGGATAGATAGCTGAAAAATTTATGGGGGGGGGGGTTGGGAGGGGTTTGGGGGGGGGGAGTTCGCGGGGGTTTAATATATAGGCATAGAAGGAAGAAAAGGGAAAAAAATCACTAAAAGTAGCTGAAAAAATGGCTATATAAGCACAGATACTACTAAAAATTGCTGAAAATAGGCAGTTAGATGCATGACTTAGTGATTTTGGAGGTGAAAATCTATAAAAAGGCATGAAAAATAGCGATTTTGAGCGAAAATTGGGGTCGTGTTTCACAACAATAGCTCCAGATACCGTATTTCCTCGATATACCCCCCCCTCAAAATGGCCACTATGAATTGATTAGCCCCCCCCCCCCCCAAATTTAGTGTAAAAGGAACGTATACGACAAAAGCTATGGTTTGTGACTCGGGCAATGCAGAACACATGTCAAAAACAATGATTGTGTTCCGTCAGACCAGGGTTATACCGCCTACATACTTATATTACTCTATAGAATCTTGTATTAGGTTGTCAACTAAGTAACCTTAATTTTTTGCGTATGTGTGATCGCAAAAAATTAATGTTACTTAGTTGACAACCTAATACAAGGTCGTTTTTGTCAATAGAAAATTGCCCCCCCCCCCGGACTGTAGAAAATAGAGTTATAATACCTGAGAATGGGGGGGGGCTGGCGGGGGCACAATATATAGGCTTTGTCAAGGTTAAGAAGGCAGAAAGGGGAAAAAATCGCTAATAATCAGTTAAAAGTAGCCAAAAACTTTGCCTCAGGATAGATGGATAGCTGAGCGGCCTCCGGGATAGATAGATAGCTGGCCGATTTGGGGGGAGGCCCCCCAGCCCCCCCCCCCTAGGAGACCCCTGGATTCGCACACAATTTTCATTTGCACACTAGCGACACACTTAGAGATACGAGCATTCGGTCAGGCTTGACGCACATTTTGTTTACGACAAATGTGTGTGGGTAAAAGCGAGGTTGAGACGCGCGCGCGGGGGAGCATTTTCGCGCGAGTGGGGAAGGAAAGGGGGGGTTACCCCAGGGGCAGGGGGGTTACCCCCCCCCCCAAACGGCCCAGCTATCTATTTATCACGGAGGCAAAGTTTTGGGCTACTAACTATCCCCTAAACCCGCCGCCCCCCCCCCAATCGGCCAGCTATCTACCATCTGAAGCGATTTTTGAGAAACACGACCCCAATTTTCGCTCAAAATCGCTATTTTTCATACTTTTTTATAGATTTTCACCTCCAAAATCACTAGTCCATAATCACTAGCGTCCAACTGCCTATTTTCAGCTATTTTTAGCAGTATAGCAGATAGCGATTTGCTATCTATCCAACCCCTGGCGGTCGAAATCTAGAATACCTCTAGTGGGCGGAGCCACTGTGGCACATGCGTCGATGCCACTGCGCACAGGAAATTGTGCGTCCACTGTAGACACATCCATACAGAGTGGATAAGTAAAAAGCCAATTTATAAGTGAGAAGTGAAATGGCAAGTAAAAAGTCTCCGTGGATAAATGGATAACCGGATAAATGCCCAACAATAAGACAGGTACAAACTGCCTTAATCGTACTCCATACGGTTTTGGCATAGTTCCAAAAAATAACTTACTGGCATGTTTCCAATAAATGACATCAAACATACCCCTAAAGACCTTCTGAGCTCAGTAAAATGATCAAAAGAAACAATGGTAACTAACGGAATGGCTGGAAAACTTGTGAAATGTAAATATTTAGCAATTGGGAACACCACTGCCATTTTTATTTTCCATTCAAATCGTAGGTAATTTTTGGATACGCTGCGCAATTGCAAACAAGAGAAACCTATTACATTTTTATTTTACCGCTTTAGTCGTTAATGTGCATTCTTTGCGTGTCTCGCTGTAAATTACAGTATCGATCCAAATATTTCGACAATGTTTTTCAACTTGTTTTACCGTACGGTTTCTCTAGTTTTCAATGTCACAACCGTATCCAAAAATTACATGGATTTTAATTTCAAACTAATGATAAAATTTGTTTCAATGTGGTGAGGTGCCCTATCACTTTTTACGATTTACAATTTACTAATCATTGAGTAAGTTACCATTCTTTGCTGATATCGTTTTTGTTACCTCCGATATCCTTGAACATAAAATATTGTTTACTTTTCAATTCACCTATTTGGAATCATGCCAAGAAGATGTGGTTGGAAAGATGCCAATATTATTTCACTGTTTAAATTTCGTACGTTTACGTTTCATACTTTTTACGTTTACGCTGGTAGTACGATTTGGGCAGTTTGGTACTATCCAATTTTATTCTTTTGGATTTATGAATGGATATTTCGAATTTCCGGCAAGCTTCACTCGATTTTCGCTATGCATTTGGGTCAAAACCTATCTCTCAATGAGGATCAGTAAAGGTTTTTGTAGTTCCCATGATCGATATCTGGTAAACTCTGCAGACATGAAACGAATCAGCTTTCCTTCTTTTATGTACGAGTAAGATATGTCTCAAGTTCGAATTCGAATGGACGGATTCCGTTTGATTCACAGTTTATTTTAACCGATTGAACTTTCAAATGTTAAAAATAAATGGATTAAGCACGGATATAAAAATACACAGTCGGAAAGCTAGATATCTCGATCAAACAGTGCTAACGAATTCCTAAAAAGCACAGATGTGATAGATATCCGGTGTGTTAATTTGGCACGCGTCGGATTACATCTCCACCTATACAATTGCGAAAGAACTGCACGCTAAGCATGCTTCAATGCAAAAGATAGGAGGCACAATCACAGGCCTCATTGTGCCCGATTCGTGTGTGTTTTTGCACACAATGCAGTCACTATTTATTAGTACAAATGCCCTTTACAAACACGATCCACAATCTTGACAAACAGGGTTAGTAGATGGCAAAGTTGCTTCCCAAGAATGCAATTGCACATGTATAGGGGGTTGACTTGAGTTTTTAGGGGCTGAGTTTACAATTCAGGGTTGAGTTGATGGGTGTTGATAAATTAGGGTTGAGTTGACAGAAGTTTAAAGATAAGGGGCTGTTGACAAGTTTAAAAATTAGAGGCTGAGTTTATGGGAGTTGAGTTGATGGGTGTTTGCCAAATTAGGGGCTGAGTTTATGGGAGTTAACAATAACATTACCATAATCCTTAAGTGAGGCCCCCGGGGCTAAAAAATATAAACTGTGATATAATGCATTTGTGGGTTACTGATTACAATGATTTGAAATATGCACTCCATTCTGACAGTACATTACGATAACCCTGAAATTGAACCCAAAATGGGGCCAAAATTTTCAAATTGTGAAATGATGCATTGTGGGTTTCTAATTGCACTGATTTGATATATAATGCACTCCATTTTGACACTACATTACCATAACCCTGAAAATGAACCACTGGGGCCAAAAACTTTCAATTTGTGAAATGATGCATTTTTGGGTTTCTGGTTGCACTGATTTCAAATTTAGGTTTCTGATTGCACTGATTTGATATATGCACTCCATTGACACTACATTACCATAACCCTGAAAAATGAACCCATGGGGCCAAATACTTTCAATTTGAGAAATGATGCATTTTCAGGTTTCTGATTGCACTCATTTGAAATATGCACTTCATTTTGACACTACATTACCATAACCCTGAAAATGAACCACTGGGGCCAAAAAATTTCAATTTGTGAAATGATGCATTTTTGGGTTTCTGATTGCACTGATTTCAAATTTGGGTTTCTGATTGCACTGATTTGATATATGCACTCCATTTTGACACTACATTACCATAACCCTCAAAATGGACCCATGGGGTTAAATACTTTCAATTTGAGAAATGATGCATTTTCGGGTTTCTGATTGCACTCATCTGAAATATGCACTTCATTTTGACACTACATTACTATAACCCTAAAATGAACCCCCTGGGCCAAAAACTTTCAAATCATAAAATGATGGATTTGTGAGTTTCTGAGTGTAGTGATTTCAAATATGCCCAGGGCTTAAAAAATTAGAAATTGTGAAATGATTCAATGTGGGTTTCTAATTGCACTGATTTGAAATATGCACTCCATTTTGACACTACATAACCCTGAAAACTACATAACCATAACCCTGAAAATGAACCTCTGGAGCCAAAAACTTTCAATTTGTGAAATCATTCATTTTTGGGTTTCTGATTGCACTGATTTCAAATTTGGGTCTATGATTGCACCAATTTGATATATGCACTCCATTTTGACACTACATTACCATAACCCTAAAAATGAACCCATGGGGCCAAATACTTTCAATTTGAGAAATGATGCATTTTCGGGTTTCTGATAGCACTCATTTGAAATATGCACTTCATTTTGACACTACATTACCATAACCCTAAAAATGAACCCCCTGGGCCAAAAACTTTCAAACCATAAAATGATGGATTTGTGGGTTTCAGAGTGTAGCTATTTCAAATATGCCCAGGGCTTAAAAAATTAGAAATTGTGAAATGATTCGATGTGGGTTTCTAATTGCACTGATTTGAAATATGCAATCCATTTTGACACTACATAACCCTGAAAACTACATAACCATAACCCTGAAAATGAACCTCTGGAGCCAAAAACTTTCAATTTGTGAAATCATTCATTTTCAGGTTTCTGATTGCACTCATTTGAAATATGCACTTCATTTTGACACTACATTACCATAACCATAAAAATGAACCCCCTAAGCCAAAAACTTTCAAATCATAAAATGATGCATTTGTGGGTTTCTGATTGTAGCGATTTCAAATATGCACTCCATTTTGACACTACATTACTAAAACTCTGAAATTGAACCCCTAGACCCAAAAATGTCTAATTGTAAAATGATGCATTTTGCAGGTTTCTTATTGCACTGATTTGAAATGACTCAATTTCAACTCTACATTACTGTAAGCTTTAAATTGAACCCATGGGGCTAATAAATTAGAAATTGTGAAATGATGCATTTGTGGCTTTTTGATTGCCTTGATTTGAAATATGCACTTCATTTTGACACTACATTACCATAACCCTGAAAATGAACCCCCAGGGCCAAAAATTTTCAAATCATAAAATGATGTGTTTGTGGGTTTCTGATTGTAGCGATTTCAAATATGCACTCCATTTTGACACCACATTACTAAAACCCTGATAATGAACCCCTGGGCACAAAAACTTTCAATTTGTGAAATGATGCGTTTGTGGGTTTTATATTGCAGTGATTTGAGATGTGCACTCCATTTCTACTCTACATTACCATAACCTTTTAAGTCTAACCCTTGGGGCTAAAAAATTGAAAATTGTGAATTGATGCATTTGTGGATTGATGATAGTGATTTTTTGAAATATTCATACCATTTTCACACTACATTACCATAAACCTGAAAATGAGTTTACGGGAGTTTCCAAATTAGGGGCTGAGTTTATGGGAGTTTCCAAATTAGGGGCTGATTTTAAGGGAGTTTCCAAATTAGGGGCTGAGTTTATGGGAGTTTCTAAATTAGGGGCTGAGTTTATTGGAGTATCCAAATTAGGGCTGAGTTTACAGCAGTTTCCAAATTATGGGTTGAGTTTACAGGAGTTTCCATAATTGGGGGCTGAGTTTATGGGAGTTTTCAAATTAGAGGCTGAGTTTATGGGAGCTTACAAATAAGTGGCTGAGTTTATGGGAGTTTGCAAGTTAGGGGCTGAGTTTACGAGAGTTTGCAAGTTAGGGGCTGAGTTTATAGGAGTTTCCAAATTAGGGGCTGAGTTTACAGGAGTTTCCAAACTAGGGGCTGTGTTTACAGGATTTAGAGGGGGTCCACATGGGGTGCCATTTTTGGGGGGTCTCCAGGGGGTGCCATTTTCTGGAGGTACATATGGGGGTGCCATTTCAAGGGGGTCCACATAGGGTGCCATTTTTTGGGTGGTCCCCAGGGGTGCCATTTTTTGGTGGTCCTCAGGGGGGTGCTATATTTTTTTTTGCAGGGGGGTCCTAAGGGGGTGCCATTTTGGGGTGGTCCCCAGGGGGTGCCATTTTTGGAGAGTCCCCAGGGGGAGCCAACTTTGGGTGGGTCCCCAGGGGGTGCCATTTTTGTGGGGGTTCCTAGGGGGTGCCATGTTTGGGGGGTCCCCAGGGGGTGCTATTTTGGGGGGTCCCAAGGGGGTGCCATTTTTGGGGGGTCCCTAAGGGGTGCCATTTTTCGGTGGTCCTCAGGGGGTGCCATATTTGTGGGGCCCTAGGGGGTCTCATTTTTGGGCAGTTCCCAGGGGGTGCCACTTTTGGGGGGTTCCCCGGGGGGTGCCATTTGGAGGGGGGTCCCCATTGGGGTGTCAGTTTTTGCAAGCCTCTGAGTAGTGGGTACCTATAGCAGGATTCTCTCCAACCTTCAGTTGGGTTTTGTGGTTCTCTATAATTAATACCACAAGGATTTACAAACACAAAAAGAACAGCAAAGCACAAATGTAACCAATTGAAGATTACAACAAAGTTTGACACCTTGCAAAAACCACACTATCATATCACAAAACCTATACCACACAGAATGCACACTGCACACCATCATACCAAATCGCAAACTGTCCACATTTTACTACCGAGTTTCATGCCCAACCATTTTACAGTTAACAGTTTTACATTTTACCAACCAAGTTTACAAAAATCCATTCCAAAACATTGCATCTTTGGTATTGGTCTTGTTATTGTTGGTGCATTACATACTGCATTTCAAAACACATGCCTAGCATGTGGGCAAACTTAACTAAAGTGTCATATTTTCTCCAATGGTATTAATTGTAGAGAACCACAAAACCCGACCGAAGGTCGGAGAGAATCCTGCTAGTATTATACGAATGAGGTGAAAGTCGCAGGATTTATGTTTGTGTTACTCATTATGCCTGTGGAATACAATAAAGCGACTGGAAATGATCGCACATGTGTCAACTAGTGTACGGGCCGCCATTTGTGATCATTTCCGGTCGATTTATCGCATTCCGCAGCGATAATCAGTGACGCGAACCAGCGTTTTTCGTTCTCATTTGTCTGAAACGCAGAGCAACTTGGACGTGGGCCAAATTCACATATTAATCTATCGTTAGTTTATACCGCACTCGTACAAAAATTCCTTAGACCATTGACTTCCATAATGTCCGCTGAGTTTACTGGCATTTTGATGTGTTTTGCTTTATTGCGTGAAATTGATTCCTTGGCTTTTAAAAGTCTTACAACTCTTATAACTCTAAAAGTCGATAGCTCTAATAGCTCTAAAAGTTGACAACTCTAATAGCTCTAAAAGTTGACAACTCTAATAGCTCTAAAAGTCGATAACTCTAAAAACGTAATCAGCGTATGGAATGTCTTCGAAAAATATCTTTGATTTGATCTTTTTTCTTGCACCAATAATGGATAAAAATATTGGCCGATAATTTTTGGTCAGCTAGAGTGTTTTGGGATGATTATCCAATTAAGGTACCGTATTTCCTCGAAATACCCCCCCCCCCTCGAAATACCCCCCCCTCGTTTGACCCCCCCCCCCCTCTCGAGACCACTATGAAACAATCACCCCCCCCTCGAAATACCCCCCCCAAATTGAGTGTAAGGAGAACGTACATCACAAATATGACAGTTTGTGTTCTGCGTAGTGCAGAACACACGTTAAAACAATGTCGGAATCACGTTAGAACAGTGTACATACCATCTACATACTAATATTAGTCTACAGAACCTTGTAAATGGCGGTTTTTGTTGCATTTTTCGACGTGGTTTTCAAAAATTTTCTTGTGAAAAAATAACCCCCCCCCCCCCTCGAAATACCCCCCCCCCTCGTTTGACCCCCCCCCCTCTCGGGACCACTATGAAACACTCACCCCCCGGGGGGTATTTCGAGGAAATACGGTATTTTGAATTATTTTTTGTGCCGTTTTTTTAAATGGTGCCATGACTCCATTTGTCGCTGGCGCTAATAAGCCCCCAGCACCATTGTTTTTGGGAACCATGCCGTATGAGGACTTGCTGCTGTGCCAAAATTTTCGAAATCCGAAAAAAAATATGAATCAAATAGGCTAAACTAAGTACTAACTATATAACCATGTATATAAACGGAAATAGCGATTATGAAGGTGGGAATTGGCAAAGTGGAGCACATTTTAGCGATTTTGAGCTAACTTAGAGCATTTACGCTCATTCGTTTAATACGCAAGTGGTAACTTGGGCTCATGGACAAATCCTCATACGTGGTGCGATACTTGTTTTTGAGTGTGACAGGTTGTTATTTTATTTGGACATTGTTAAAAAATATCTCGAAAAAAATCAGGATGTTATATAAAAATGTCCGGAAAAGTAAAAAAAATATCTGGATGTGAAAGTATCGTGATTTGCAGAGTTGTTAAAAGGTATGTACGTTTACTTGAAAAATACGCGTACGCGAGTACGCGGTAAATACATTTACATATACTTTTCAAAAAAATACCGTACGCACTTGTACGCGTACACTTTCAAAGCGCGAACACTTTTTTACACTCACAAGAAAGTACCCACATTTACGCGTACGTACGAGTAAAAAAAAAGTATTTTACATTTTCTATACTTTGTGGTGAGTAAAAAAAAAATACTTTACGTTTACATATACTTTTAAAAAAGTTCAGTAATTCTAACAACTCTGGTGATTTGACCGTGAATGGAAAATATCCTGGAATTGATTATCACTGGTATCTTACAGAAAACCAATAGGAATGCATGAATAGTTTGAATTGAACTTTTGTGTAACGTGGGAAGGATTTATTCAAAGAAATTTTTGTCCAGGTGTGTGTTAAGGAGGGTATCCTGCATTTTCTAGTATTGTACCACAACTTCTATCTGTTTTTTTACTATTACAATTTTTTTATCAAAGTTGAGGTGGCATGTACAAAAAACAGCCAAGATTCACAGCCAAACAGTCAAAATTTACAAGAAAATGATGCCACATATTCAGTATTCATCAGACACATATGGCAGTTCACCATTGCTCCCACACGTCATTTTTGAACTACTCAATAGATACAAAGTGTGAAACTTGATGCATTCAATAATAGTAACAACCATATCTACACTCCATTAACCCCCCCCCCCCCCGCCCAAAAAAGTACACCTGAAAGAAGCATCTAAGTGTGCTAAACCAGCTTACACTTTACTTTATTATTATTTACTCTATTTTCCTACACAATCTTTGCTTACCATTGTGACTTAAGCTAAAAACTTGTACTCATTTTAAGCTAAATCATTTATACTTACTCATTTGAAGCTGAACAAATAGAGCAATGTGTGTGTTAGTGTAAAGAATATCTGTTAAGTGCTTGAAAGTGGGTAGTTCTAAATACAATTGTGGTTCATATGCATCTACAATCCATTCAAAAGTTTTGGTAAACACAGTATCTTCCAAATGGCGCCAAAAATGTGGGAGACATCTCACATTGCTGGTGCTTGCATGTGCTTCATGAAATTTTTCTGTTTCTGTTTGGAAACAGCAGCATATTTTTGATGACAGTATCAGGAAGTGTGTACATGAAGTATCTGTATGTAAAGATGTGAATGTGAACTGTATGTAAATCAGTTTTCCCAGGCATTTTGCATACACTGTATAATGTGCGCAACCATATTCCATGAACATGTATACCATGTTCTTCTAATATAAGGGTGCCCTTTTATTTTTTGGAAGCCACCCTTCTTTTATTGTCATTCTTACAAACAATGTTTTTCAAGTTCTGCCAAGTGTTTTCAAAGTGGAACTTCACAGATGATTCAAAGAATGATGATTTGTAGAGATCATTAAACATTTGAAATAAAAATGCACCAATTCTATCGACAAAAGCCATTAAAAACAGTGTACATTACCATTGACAATTGTTATATTTTATGCATTTGACACAATTCCAGCAGTTTCTGACCCTTTCTATTGGAGGCAGCCCTTCTATTTATTTCATGGTCCAAATCATCTCAAAAAGTGTAGATTATATTGATGATGCCATTCTATTGGTGACCTGCCCTTCTATTAGGAGAAATACAGTACTTACTACAGTGTGTCCTTCCCAGGGCTTTTCTGAAGTAATGTATAATATTTACTTTCATAAGCAAAGTATTAAAAAGTGCTTAAATACCTTGCACATGAGCAAACCAAACATTGACAGTCATTGATAACTATACATTTATAGATAGATTTCTCACATCACAGCTATGCATCTAAATGCACTGATACTAGCTGTTGTGGTCATTTTTCACTCAGCCAAAGCACAACATTATAAATGGAAATACCCTAGGCAAATTTCTGGCAATGGATATAGGTATCATGATGGATCTAACTGTAAGTGAAGATGTATATGGTATCTCTGAAGAATTTTTTCTGTAAAAACATACAACATATAACAAGTGTCATTGTATCCCAGATTTGTTGAATGGTGGCCTGCAAACAGTTGGACGTAACATAATGGAAAGCTTGCAAGGTTTGCATTTTTTAATTTAAGAAAATGTGTAGAACAGTTGGCATAGCATCAAAAATTGTGATTTCTGTTGAAAATATCCATATGTCAATTCATTGTGTAAATCATTTTTTGTCTGTGATTTGAAAAAATGTTTGGCATGGATTAGTGAGTAATAACCATTATGAACATTACAGTGATCTTGTAGAAGTATGTGGGAGCACATTGGCTTGATATTATATACTACACTAACATATCATGGCTAATAAAATATTACACAATAGCATGAACAAATGGGAGGTTTTACACTTAGGCCATGTTTACATGGAGTTTTTGTGATGACTCAACATCACTAAAAAGTTCAAGAAGTTGAGTAAAAAGGTTCCAATTCATGACAAAAAGTGGTCAATTGTAGGGTGTCAAAAAAAATTTTTACAGAAAACGGAAATGGAAAAAAATTTGCACTTGCCGGAAAATGAAACAGAGAATTTTTTGCACATGCCGGAAAATGGAAATGGAAACAGAAAAAATATTACTGGCTGGAAAACGGAATGGAAAACATAAAAATTGAGCGGCCAGAAAATGGAAAAAATTTGCCTTTGGTAAACGGAAAATGGAAATTTGACACCCTAGTCAATTGTGCATTCTACCTAGGTGAATATACATGTCAAATTACAGGATCATGCTCGTAGCTTAGACTTATAGAAGTTTGAAAATTTTTGCTGTTGCCGGACAGTCTCCCAACAGCCAGTGGTGACAACAGCAAAATTGTTTCAAACGTGTATAGGTCTAAGCTACAAGCACGATTCTGCAATTTGACATGCATATTCACCTAGGTAGAATACACAGTGAACCACTTTTTCCCATAAATATGGCACCATTTTACTCAACTTATTGATCTTTATAGGGATTTTGAGCCGTCACAAAAATACCTGTGTAAATGCAGTCTTAAAGTGCCTCAAAACCAATGAAAACATCCATCATGGTAATGTGGTAATCCATGTGCTTGCACACAAAAAATTACAAAATACCTAGTGCATAAGTGCTACACATTTTGGTTGAGGGTTAAAAAACGATGTCAATGCCTGCATTTTTATATAAAATGTTATCTTTAAAAAAAACATTGAAAAACATCAGCCATCCCTACATAGCACATAATCTACAACACTAAACCACAAAATTTGCAGAAATCACCAGTACTCAAATTAGTCCAGATGTAAATATGCCAATGCTTATTCCATGTACATGTCCCAAAATCTATAGTCCAGTGTGTGGAACTAATAACCTGGTGTATGACAATATGTGTCTACTGGAATGTGCAAAGAACGAGCATCGCAGAGATGTTAATCTGAAACACTGGGGTAAATGCAGCCGTGAGTGTGGGTCAATGATAATCTCATATATTCTTGTTGTTTAATGATGGGAAATACCATAATGAAATCTACAACCACGAGTAAATGTAATTCCATACACAAGGACAAATACAGAGGAACTCCCCTTATTCAAGTAAATACAGTATGTTTATACAATAGTAGTAAAGTATTTATAATATAGTAGTAAATACAATTATTCTTTATTACATATCCATCAAAACATGTAAATATAACACCTAAACCAGGTTTTCTGAAGGTGAGTGAGCTCTCAGGGTAGCCACCATATTTACTCAAATAATATCCCTGTGGAGTTATTTTTTCATCAGATTTTTTGAGGTGGAATAATTTTTTTGTCAAAATTTTCAAGCATGTTATTATCAACTCATTTGATGGGATATGCTTTATAACCAGCATAACATATCATTGTTGTTCAAATCATACACCACAAATTCATCATATGCTTGAAGGGGGATTATTTGAGAAATTTGTTTTGAATGTCTATAGATAGAGTATCCCATCAATATTTACACAACAGAATGCAATAATACTTTATCTACTTGTTGATGTGTCAAATCACCAAATATTCAAATTCTACACCAGAAAATTAAAAACACCTTCACCTTCACAGTTTTAAGGCACCTTCACAATTTCAATTTTTCTATTATTCATAGAATGATGGTTCTATAATGGCCAAAACATAGGTATAAATAATCACTCTCATTCCAGCCTTGGGTGGAAAATGCGCCAGGAGACTATTAATGATTTTGAACAACAAAAGGCCTAACCGAATTGGAATTCACACCAATCTACCACAATGTGATGTAAATGGTAACTGGAGTTTCTTTGTGTTTTGACTGAACAAACTTCCATTTAAGTCAAAAAGTTTGCTTTTGTTATTGAAAAACATACATTACTGTATTTCTTCTAATAGGAGAGCACCATTCTATTTTTTGTCAACTCTTTTACCTCCCGTTCTATTGGAGGCCCATTCAATTGGAGGCTGCCATTGTATTTTTTCATAAATTTTTTACTGAATTATTTTATATTCATTTGTGATGTGCTGTGAAGTGAACTGAATTATCTTCACCAATAATATAGGCACCCTATTAAAAACAGTGAGAAAACCTCTAATTTCAGGCAACTACCAACCAATTCAACAGAGTGCATCATCAGGATATCAATGGTGTGTTCACCAAATTTCAGGGGCAAAAATTCCAGGCACTATAACTCGAAACTGGATGGAGCCAATTAAGTGTGCACCCTATTGATTGTTCACTTGTTCACTGTGAAAACGCCGTTGTATTTACTTGAGTCACTGAACAATTTGCACATGTTATACTGCTTGCATTCAGCTTACACATACAGTAGCTTTTAACAGCAAATTTTGAAAATTCATCAATCAGTTTTAAATGCATTTGAGTTTTCCTGAAAAATTCATATTAAAATCTTATCAATTGTAGTTGGCAGGGCACCTCATTCCAGTAAACTCAGATGCATTCAAAGCTAATTTATGAGTGATGGTGTTTGTTTAAAACTATTGTGTAGAGGCATTGAAAGCATGCCAACAACAGTTCACATGTGGAAGTGTTGTAAACTAGTGAAACAAATTATATTTTGTAATAATTTGAATGTAAAATGCTTTTACAACAATGACATTTTCAATTTTTTTGAGAAGTGCTGCACACGGTGTTGTTCACAATATACCAATGAATATTAAATTAATTGCACATGTCAATTCACTTTTGTATTTTCTGTTCTTTTTGTGTTTTTGTATTTTTCTCATTGGTGTCCACTGGATTTGGCTGACATCAGTTATAGGAGAACCAACAGTGCCACAGTGCTTGGTTCCATTTTTCAGTGTAACACACTTTGTGGGGAAGTACAGTCTACTGACAACTCACTGCAAACTGGGAGGGAGCAACTAGAGATGGAGCTGTACACATTTGGCAGTGAATAGTTTGCATTTGTTGGCAAGATGCCAGGTTATTGTAACAGTTGATTCTGTGTTTGGTAGAATTATTTGGAGCTAATATTTAGAATCATTTGGAATCTTTAACATGGTACTCAAACATGACATACTTTGACATACTTTTTTACCCCAACATGGTGCTGACTATTGTGGACTTGTCCACTTTTGGACAGCAAAATAATCCAGGTACCTAACCAGGTTGGAACACCTCCATTGGGTGAAATGGCAAAAATAGAAAAAATAGTAATGCATACACTGTATAAACTTTGGCTATCCCTAGGGTGTCAAAAAATTTTTTTTATGGAAAACGGAAACGGAAACGGAAAAAAATTTTCAGCAGCCGGAAAACGGAATGGAAAACGGAAAAAAATTTGCACTTGGCGGAAAACGGAAACGGAAACGGAAAAAAAATTTCAGCAGCCGGAAAACGGAAAAAGAGGCCGGAAAAACGGAAACGGAAAAATAAAATTTGCACGGAAATGTAAAAATTTGCTGAAATTTTGCCCGAAAACGGATAAAATTTGCTGAAATTTTGTTGGAAGTGGAAAAAATTTGCAGTAATTTTGCTGGAAACAGGAAATTTTTCACATCATTGACAATCTGCATGAATTTTTACCAGTTTGGCTGATCAGAAAACAGAAAGTTGAGCCAGAAGAAGGTAAAATAAGGCGGAAAAATGGAAAACTGAGGCGGAAAATGGAAAAAAGGCGGAAAAACTGGAAATTGAGGCGGAAAACGGAAAAAAGGCGGAAAAACTAAAAATTTAGCCGGAAAACGGAAAATGAGCCGGAAAAACGAAACGGAAAAAAAAGTTGCCGGAAAACGGAACGGAAAACGGAAAAAAAATTTCAGCAGCCGGAAAACGGAACGGAAAACGGAAAAAATTTGTCTGCGGAAAACGGAAACGAAAAACGGAAAACGGAAATTTGACACCCTAGCTATCCCCTGCCTGTGTGTAGTAGTGGTGGGTGTTGAGTACTAAAACCCAAAAACTCTCTGGAGCTAAATATGGCAGCCAGTGTCAAATGACCCACTACTGGGGCAGGCCTGATACGCACATCCGCCCGATACGCACATTTGCCCGTTTTTTTCACTTGACACTTTTTCAAGTGATTTTCAGATATGAGTAAAGTGAAAAAGAGTTGCGCAATGACATTAGTGAACTTTTTTCACTTCACTCATATCTGAAAGTCACTTGAAAATGTGTCAAGTGAAAAAAACAGTGACAAATAGCCATTTTTCACTGTTTTTCACTTGACACATTTTCAAGCGATTTTCAGATAAATATGAGTGAAGTGAAAAAGTTCACTAATGTCATTGTGCAGCGTTTTTCACTTCACTCATATCTGAAAATCACTTAAAAAAGTGTCAAGTGAAAAAAACGGGCAAATGTGCGTAACAGGCAGATGTGCGTATCAGTGCACCCCCCCCCCACTACTGCCCTGCCAGAATGGAGTGTGGACCAGTTTACTAATGGAGAATATTTACATATATCAGTCAGGATGTAAGAAGCACCTTGCAGTGGGCCTTGTATCAATTCCCTCTTTGTTTTACAGCAATGAGACTCTCTTCACTACTTAGGGGGTAACCCTGGGTAACCTACATTAATAAGCCTATTATTTTTACTGCACACTTGAATTAAAGTGTACCATATATACATCTTAATAAAGGGCTAAAATGTGAAATTGTGGAAAATCTAAATCACATCACATAATTCACATTTTTGAATTTTTAACAATTTATCCTTGACGTTATTCATCAAATTATCCTAAATCCCCTGTGAAATATTCCATCCTAAATATCACTATTAGCATTTGAAAAATAACCTGTGATTTATATTTTCGAAAATCACAATAAATATAAATAACCCGTGATTTATATATATTTATATTTTTTTCAAATACTGAGTGATATATTTATATATATTTTTTTAATTGGAAACAAAATCACTGAGAAAATCACTCATACTAGATACATTGTGGTTAAATAATTGCACTTTATGAATAAAACATGTAATCTGTGCAAGAGAATTTCACGAGTGATTTTCTCCAGAAAATCTTTCTGTTCATGTAGAGCATTTTTTAGTTAAGAGATTGTACCTACACTTTCACCATAACTTTTTTGTTAACTGAAATGGCCAACAATAATGAGATTATCCAGTTTTCCCCTATTGAATGCTGTATATGCTCAGTTTTCACAAATGGCATGAATTTTTGTCAGGTGGTGTTGGCAAGTCACTAGTTTGCCCTTGTGTTTACCTAATGTGAAACACAGCAAAAAATGGTAGCTTGGATGCACAGTGAAGCATCATGAAGTGTCTTCATGCCAACACTTTCCGATGATTCACCAAGAATGCTGGAGTTTTTACACACATCACAAAAATCTGCGTGAAAACACTTCACACTTCTTAATATGCCACTCCCAGACAAATGTATACATAGGGGAAGTGGGTGGAAGACACTTCACCGAAGAAAGTAAGGGCAAAGTAAAAGTGTTGAAATTAAGGGCAAAGTAAAAGTGTTGAAATTAAGGGCAAAGTAAAAGTGTTGAAATTATCAACAGTGCTGATAATAATTGTCCTCACACTTGTCAAGGGTGTCAGCGCTGTGACACCAACATTATAATCCGGTGAAGGATCCACATTTTCATTGATATCAATTTCCTCAATGATTACAGGCACCACACTGGCCTGTAAATTGACAGCGAAAAATGCTGTCGCTCGATCTGAATCATCAGTGGACAATAAAATTACTGTTCTCTACCAAAACGTCCGAGCCATGAGAGGCAACTTTAACGCGCTTCTCGAGCTGGCAAATCGAACTAGCTTTGATGTCATTTGTGTATGTGAAGAACAATGCCTATCGGGAGTAGACGCCCCGATGCTAATTAATTACGATAGATTTCTCCGCGTGAAATCGGATCCAAAAAAAATGGGCGGACGTTTAATTTACGTCTGAAAAAGTTGGAGGGGCGAGTATGTTTCACCTCCACGCCACGACGATCACATCATGACCGTCCATTTGAAAGGACAATTGGGCCGCGTCACGGTCTCGTTAGTTTACTTGGAAAACAACGGCAAAGCATGTCATTCCGCAGCGACGGTGGAGCTGAATAGATCGATTCTAACATCGATTTCCGATGTCCTGGCAAAACACAGGACAAAAAATATCAAATTGTTGCTTGTGGGAGATTTCAACGGCCATATCGGCGCTGGAAAATGGGGCATTCGAGGGAACAGTTCTGCCGTAAACGTAAACGGCAAGTTGATAATTGAATGGCTAAAGCATGCTTTGCTCACACTGTTGAATCGACGCATGAAAGGCTTGTGGACATTTACCAGAAGCAATTGCAGATCTATAATAGATCTTGCACTCCTCGACAGCTGGAAATCAACGTTTGAAAGTGGTCACGTTGACGACAACTCAGAATCGAGTCCGTTATCCAGTGACCATCACGAACTCTGCGTGACAATCAACTGGCAGGAGGGACTGACAAAATACGACCCACCGGCGCGCCAAGCTACGGTGCAAAAGACACAAGACTTAAATGCGTTGTCAGAAGTTTTTACTAACAATCCGGTCTCGGCACAGACGTGCCACACGGATCTCATCGACTCCATCTACACTGGGGTGAATAGCATTCGATCATCGAAGGCTCGCTCCCGGCGTAAGGGGCAGGAAAAATTCGATGAACACGAATTGAAATTAACCCGAAAAGTAAATAAGGGGCATCGCCACGTAAAAAAAACGTGGGGACAAAAATGCAATTTTAAATTTGCAATTGTGCAGGCTGCACTTATGCAAGTATAGGGCAGCCAAGTTTGATGAAAAAGAACTTAACTTCATCACAACTCTTCGTCAAAATTGCAGCACGGCTGTGAAGAGACTGTACCATCACATGCATGGTATGAAAGACACCTCACAAAGGAGGTTCGCACTCGAAAATGAGAACGGACTGATTTGCTCTGAGAACGAAATCAAGCGCAAATTAGAAAGTGCATGGGACATCGTTATGTCCCCAAACCCGGGCGCGGTCACAATGGACGTGTGCACATGGTTCGGCACAGACATTAAATCGAACCACACAAAACGAGAACTATTAGAGCTGATCACCGAAGCCGAAATACAGACGGAATTAAAACGGTTCAAAAACAATAAATCTGCTGGCACCACAGCAATTTCTCACGAAGTTTTGAAGATTTTGGACGCCAGTTGCATGTGCGCCATGGCCAGAATTTTCAATGAATGGCTGAATGGTAGCCAAATCGAAACCGACAAAAAGGTTTGCAAAATGGTGCTCCTGCACAAAAAGGGGAGCACCATGGACGTGCGGAACTACCGCACACTGGGGATTGGCTGCAACATTGTGAAGTTGTACATGTCAATTCTCAATAAACGCACACTGGCAGCGTTTGAAAAGCACAATGGGTTCGGCGATATCCAGGGGGGATTCCGCGGCAAACGCCAAACCTTGGATAATTTGGTTGTTATGCAAGCATGCAAACGCCATGCCGACAAAACAAAGGGGAAGCTTATAACATGCTTTGTGGATGCTGTCAAGGCGTTTGACAGGGTAAATAGGAAAAAATTATGGGCAAAAATGAGCCACTTTGGTTTCCCGGCAAAATTTGTCCAGGCCATAGCAAATACTTACGACAAGCAAAAATGTGTTATGACATTTGGCGATTACGAAAGCGACCAATTGGTCTACCCTATCGGGCTGCGACAGGGTTCCTGCTGGTCGCCCACTGGCTTCATAATCTATTTAGCCGATTTGCGCCTGCATTTAGAGGCGGCCGACGTAGGAGCCCGCTTTGGGGTCCATAAAGTGCCAGCACTATTTTTCGCTGATGACATCTGCTTCCTGAGCAATATGGAAGCAGATTTACAAAGAATATTAGACATATTCACAAAATGGAGCTGGAATTGGGATGTCGCGATTAATGCGACAAAAAGTTTCGTGCTCAGATGGGGACAAAAAGCAATAGCTGCCAAAAAGTGGCGCTTGGGAATGACCCATAAAAGAGAAGACATGTTCATCTCAGAAACAAACACCATCAAATATCTTGGTGTCATGATCTCGAGTGCCCGGGACACATTCGAAGAGCACCGAAAACAATTGGTCGCGAAAGCTGAAAGATTGGCTGCATTAGCTCAAAAATCCTCCCATTTAACAGACACAAAATTTTGGTGCGTCGATTTCATTTGGAAGCAATACATCGAAAGCGCCGTCTGCTACGGGCTGGAGGTATCTGGGATAAGAAAACCTCAGTTAGATGCCATAGATAGGGCATTCCTTAAAGCCATCAAACTAAGTCTGTCCGTGCAAAAAACAACGTGCAGCGATGCCATATGGCACGACGTGGGCTCGATACGTCCCTCGGACAGAATTAAAAAACACACAATGATGTATTGTGGTTACTTACATCAATTAGAAAAAGGGCTGACAAAAGATGCCTATCATTTCATGAGTGAAAATCTGCCGAGACACGTGAATGCATCCGGCAGAGACTTGATGGGAACGTGTATCCCAGACAGAGCCAAAATTTACAGCGAAAGTTATGGCACCGAGTTTTTAAACTTGGTGACAATGAAAAAGTCGTGGATGAATAAATTATTTCGACTGCGATGCGTCGATCGACAAAACGCCGCGCTGAAACATAGAGAAAGTATGGCGCTGAGGGTTGTGAATTTAGAAGACACCCTGCAACTGAGAAATTATCGAAATCTGCACGCAAGGTGGTTGCAGGCAAGGTACAACATGATAAAAGTACCGAGCGGAGTCCGATGCATGGACTGCAATAAAGCACAGGGGGGCGCGATATTGACAGCCAAGCATGTGCTGGTCACCTGCTCGCATCACAGGGCAGAATTGAAAACCCTAACGGAGAAACAGGGTGCAAAGTGCCGATGTAATTTCACGGCAATATCTGGCGCAACAGCCAAACTGCATTGGCTAACAGCGGAGGAAAGGTGCCACAAACATCGCAAAGTAATTTCGCGGTTTATAGCCAAACGAATTTAACACTGTGCGTGGCAGTGCATGCGCACATCAAACAGCGCCAGGTCCCGCACGTTCGGGGCAACTTCAAGAGTAGAATAAAGCTCTCATTACGACGCTTCTACACCGCGCCGGCTGATCAACACGTCGACACTCTTCGCGGACTATGGTGGACATTGTCCCGTGATTTTGTGCAATTGATACATTTGTGATCATGTTAATTTGCGTTTATTTTCATGGTACATACAGCTTTAATATAGGATCCGATGAGACTCATGTATAGTGACAATTCATTAGCAGTCTCAACGTCAGAAAATCGGAGCAAACGAAAATAAACTTCAAACTTCAAACTTCACCGAAATTTTAGTGATGTTGGTGGAAGCAGGTTAAACTGTGTTTAAGCATGCTGCTTCACCTGAAATTGGTGCTGGCTGTCAAGGTTTACTTGATGTCTGGACTGTGAGAGACTTTTCCATATCAATCGTAGATAATTTTTGGATACGATGCGCAATGCAAACAAGAGAAACCTATTAGATTTTTATTTTACCACTTAAGTCTTTTATGTGCATTCTTTGCGTGTCTCGCTGTAAATTTCAGTATCGATCCAAATATTTCGCCAATGTTTTTCAACTTGTTTTACTGTACGGTTTCTTTAGTTTGCAATTTCACAACTGTATCCAAAAATTACATGGATTTTAAGTTCAAATGATAAAATTTGTTTCAATGTGGTGAGGTGCCCTATCACTTTTTACGATTTACAATTTACTAATCATTGAGTAAGTTACCATTCTTTGTTGATATCATTTTTGTTACCTCCGACTCCGATATCCTTGAACATAAAATATTGTTTACTTTTCAATTCACCTATTTGGAATCATGCCAAGAAGATGTGGTTGGAAAGATGCCAATATTATTTCACTGTTTAAATTTCGTACGTTTACGTTTCATACTTTTTACGTTTACGCTGGTAGTACGATTCGGGCAGTTTGGTACTATCCATTTTTATTCTTTTGGATTTATGAATGGATACCGTATTTCCTCGAAATACCCCCCCTCGAAATACCCATCCCCTCGTTTGACCCCCCCCCCTCTCGAGACCACTATGAAACAATCACCCCCCCCCCCCCTCGAAATACCCCCCCCCCCCAAAGTTGAGTGTAAAGGGAACGTACATGACAATAACTGTAGTTTGTGTTCTGTGTACTGCAGAACACACGTTAAAACAATTTCGGTGTCACGTTAGAACAGTGTACATACCCCCTATATACTAATATTAGTCTACAGAACCTTATAAATGGTGGTTTTTGTTGCATTTTTCGACGTCTGCGTACGTTTCAGACGACAATTTCGTACTTGGTTTACAAAAATTTTCTTGTGAAATAATAACCCCCCCCCCTCGAAATACCCCCCCCCCCCTCGTTTAACCCCCGCCCCCCTCTCGGGACCACTATGAAACAATCACCCCCGGGGGGTATTTCGAGGAAATACGGTATTTCGAATTTCCGGCAAGCTTCACTCGATTTTCGCTATGCGGGTTAAAACCTATCTCTCAATGAGGATCAGTAAAGGTTTTTGTAGTTCCCATGATCGATATCTGGTACTGGCATTTTTGATGTGTTTTGCTTTATTGCGTGAAATTGATTCCTTGGCTTTTAAAAGTCTTACAACTCTTATAACACTAAAAGTCGATCACTCTAATAGCTCTAAAAGTTGACAACTTTAATAGCTCTAAAAGTTGACAACTCTAATAGCTCTAAAAGTTGACAACTATAATAGCTCTAAAAGTCGATAACTCTAAAAACGTAATCAGCCTATGGAATGGCTTCGAAAAATATCTTTGATTTGATCTTTTTTCTTGCACCCACAATAGATAAAAATATTGGCCGATAATTTTTGGTCAGCTAGAGTGTTTTGGGATGATTATCCCATTAAGGTATTTTGAATTATTTTTTGTGCCGTTTTTTAATGGTGCCATGACGCCATTTGTCGCTGGCGCTAATAAGCCCCCGGCACCATTGTTTTTGGGAACCATGCCGTATGAGGACTTGCTGCTGTGCCAAAATTTTCGCAATCCGCAAAAAAATATGAATAAAATAGGCAAACACTAGCTATATAACCATGTAAATATATAAACGGAAATAGCGATTATGAAGGTGGGAATTGGCAAAGTGGAGCACATATTTTAGCGATTTCGAGCTACCGTATTACCTCGAATTATCCCCCTCCCTGAATATCCCCCCTCGAATTAACCCCCCCCCTCAAAATGGGCTGGGGAAATAATAAACCCCCCCTCGAAATACCCCCCCCCCCTCTTCGGAATGATGTACATCATGTATAGTGATGTAAAAGCGCCATGGCGCTGGCGCTTGGCGCTAGCGCCAAAGCAAAAAGCGCCATGGCGCTTTTGGCGCTTCGCGCCATTTTGCTGTGGCGCCATTGGCGCTTGGCGCTGTGCTACGGAAAAGCGCCATGGCGCTTTTGGCGCTTGGCGCTATGATGTCGTGGCGCCATTGGCGCTTGGCGCTGGTGTTTTATAAAGCGCCAAAAAGCGCCAAGTAGTACCAAAAAAAATAATTTTTCTTATGTAAAAAGACCTTGCCTGCATGAGTTACATAAGTAAATGTGTTACTGTAAGTGTGTTACAGGACGAACAAACCCTCTACTTGCTTATTTTGTAAACCATGTCCATGCAATTGCAACGATATTCAAAACTTTTACCAAAAAATGGGACTACACGCACTACGTAGTTTTCAACGACATTTTATGTCAACTGGTTTTCGTCCCAATTCAAGGCTTGATGACGAGCCGACGAACAGCGTTCAAATGCATAGTGTTGCATTAAATTGCAAATGAAGTTGTATTGTTGCTGTGGTATGAAGTACGGCATGATGTACCTACAGTATTTCCTTGAAATACACCCAGGGGGTTTATTTTTTCAGGGTGCAATGTTTGAGGGGAGTTTCGAGGGGGGCTTATCCGGGGGAAATTTTTATAAAGGGTCGTAGTAAAGTATCGTTTTTTTGTACCCAAAACATAATCAATTGACCAAATAGGATATATTTTGGCCATATTATCATAGATCGTTACATAAACAAGTATAGCTGCGATGTAAATTCACAGCTAACAAAATGTATCATGTTCATTGGATACATGATCTACCTTACTCCAGACGGGGTGTATTTCAAGGGGGGGGGGTAAATTGAAGGGGGGTATTTCGAGGAAATATGGTATATGTGTATACAACGCTGGTTAGTGTTACTTGTCAGCAAGCTTTGAATTGGGATGGGAACCAGTTGACAAACAAATAGATAGCACTGCATTTGCATCGCTGCACTTTATGCAGCAAAATTTTTTGGCGCTGGCGCTATTGGCGCTTGGCGCCACCATCCCCTGGCGCCATGGTCTAGAAAAGCGCCATGGCGCTTTTGGCGCTTGGCGCTATTTTGCTGTGGCGCCATTGGCGCTTGGCGCTCGCATGCCAAAAGCGCCATGGCGCTTTTGGCGCTTGGCGCCAAAAGTCTGGCGCTTTTTACATCACTAATCATGTACATAATAAATACGTCATGTATGCAATGTCCATGATGTATATTACTGTTAATTTGCATTGCAGCTACACATAGACCAGTTTGTGTAGCTATCTACGTTTTTATGTCCAAATATATCCTGGTTGGACACATTTATTACCTGTTTTGGGTATGTAAATGCCTACTATTTACTACGATTCTTACGAAAATTTCTGACAAAATAACCCCCCCCCCCCTCAAATAACCCCCCCCCTCGAATTAACCCCCCCCCCTCAAATTTTGCTGGCGAAATAATAAACCCCATGGGGGTATTTCGAGGTAATACGGTAACTTTGAGCTTTTACGCTCATTCGTAAAAATGTTTTTTTATTTAGACATTGTTAAAAAATATCTGGAAAAAATCAGGATGTTATATAAAAATGTCCGGAAAAGTATAAAAATATCTGGATGTGAAAATATCGTAATTTGACTGCGAATGAAAAATATCCTGGAATTGATTATCAGTTGTATCTTACAGAAACCAATAGGAATGAATGAATAGTGAATAGTGAATTGAACTTTTGTGTAACGTGGGAAGGATTGTTTCAAAGAAATTTTTGTCCAGGTGTGTGTTAAGGAGGGTATCCTGCATTTTCTAGTATTGTACCACAACTTCTATCTGTTTTTTTACTATTACAATTTTTTTATCAAAGTTGAGGTGGCATGTACAAAAAACAGCCAAGATTCACAGCCAAACAGTCAAAATTTACAAGAAAATGATGCCACATACCGTATTACCTCGAAATACCCCCATGGGGGTTTATTATTTCGCCAGCAAAATTTGAGGGGGGGTTAATTCGAGGGGGGGGTTTATTCGAGGGGGGGTTTTATTATTTCCTCAGAAATTTTCGTAAGGACCGTAGAAAATTTTGGGCATTTTCATACCCAAAACAGGTAATAAATGTGTCCAAACAGTATATATTTGGACATAAAAACGTAGATAGCTACACAAACTAGTATATGTGTAGCTGCAATGTAAATTAACAGTAATATACATCATGTACATTGTATACATGACGTATTTATTATGTACGTAACGTACATCATTCCGAAGGGGGGGGTATTACGAGGGGGGGGTTTATTATTTCCCCAGCCCATTTTGAGGGGGGGTTAATTCGAGGGGGGGGTCAATTCAAGGGGGGGGGATAATTCAAGGTAATACGGTATTCAGTATTCATCAGACACATATGGCAGTTCACCATTGCTCCCACACGTCATTTTTGAACTACTCAATAGATACAAAGTGTGAAACTTGATGCATTCAATAATAGTAACAACCATACCTCCACCCCATTAACCCCCCCCCCCCGCCCAAAAAAGTACACCTGAAAGAAGCATCTAAGTGTGCTAAACCATCTTACACTTTACTTTATTATTATTTACTAGATTTTCCTACACAATCTTTGCTTACCATTGTGACTTAAGCTAAAAACTTGTACTCATTTTAAGCTAAATCATTTATACTTACTCATTTGAAGCTGAACAAATAGAGCAATGTGTGTGTTAGTGTAAAGAATATCTGTTAAGTGCTTGAAAGTGGGTAGTTCTAAATACAATTGTGGTTCATATGCATCTACAATCCAGTCACAAGTTTTGGTAAACACAGTATCTTCCAAATGGCTCCAAAAATGTGGAAGACATCTCACATTGCATGTGCTTCATGAAATTTTTCTGTTTCTGAAACAGCAGCATATTTTTGATGACAGTATCAGGAAGTGTGTACATGAAGTATCAGTATGTAAAGATGTGAATGTGAACTGTATGTAAATCAGTTTTCCCAGGCATTTTGCATACACTGTAAAATATGCGCAACCATATTCCATGAACATGTATACCATATTTATTCTAATATAAGGATGCCTTTTTATTTTTAGGAAGCCACCCTTCTATTATTGTCATTCTTACAAACAATGTTTTTCAAGTTCTGCCAAGTGTTTTCAAAGTGGAACTTCGCAGATGATTCAAAGAATGATGATTTGTAGAGATCATTAAACATTTGAAATAAAAATGCACCAATTCAATCGACAAAAGCCATTAAAAACAGTGTACATTACCATTCACAATTGTTATTTTTTATGCATTTGACACAATTCCAGCAGTTTCTGACCCTTTCTATTGGAGGCAGCCGTTCTATTTATTTCATCTCATCTCAAATCATCTCAAAAAGTGTAGATTCTTTTGATGATGCCCTTCTATTGGTGACCTGCCCTTCTATTAGGAGAAATACAGTACTAACTACATTGTGTCCTTCCCAGGGGTTTTCTGAAGTAATGTATAATATTTGCTTTCATAAGCAAAGTATTAAAAAGTGCTTAAATACCTTGCACATGAGCAAACCACAACATTGACAGTCATTGATAACTATACATTTATAGATAGATTTCTCACATCACAGCTATGCATCTAAATGCACTGATACTAGCTGTTGTGGTCATTTTTCACTCAGCCAAAGCACAACATTATAATTGGAGAAAATACCCTAGGCAAATTTCTGGCAATGGATATAGGTATCATGATGGATCTAACTGTAAGTGAAGATGTATATGGTATCTCTGAAAAATTTTGTTCTATAAACATACAACATATAACAAGTGTCATTGTATCCCAGATTTGTTGAATGGTGGCCTGCAAACAGTTGGACGTAACATAATCAAAAGCTTGCAAGGTTTGCATTTTTTAATTTAAGAAAATGTGTAGAACAGTTGAGGAGTTTGATTCCGAAACTCGTTATCTGCAGGTTTTTGGGTTTTTTGATAATCGCATTTGAAAATTTGACATTGGCCCGCGCGGGCATGCTTCAAGTGACACCGCTTGCCCAAAGGTTTTTGAAAAGTTCATGAATTTCTCTACATTTTCCATATTTACAACCCTCTGGTCGGGGTATATACGTAGAGTTATGGTGATTTGTTTGACGTCACATCAGCATAAATGCATGCAGATAACGAGTTTCGGATGCAAACTTTCACCTGAGTGCCACTAGCCTCATGAAAATGACCAGGTTCGGGTGCAAAGTCACCTGCAGATAACGAGTTTCGGATGCAAATTCATAAAAACCAGTACAGATTTCCTTAACGAGTTTCGGATGCAAAATCCATTTTTGTATGGTGATTTTGACTCCTCCATACTAAATCCTTAACGAGTTTCAGATGCAAACTTTTTTCTCTGCAGATAACGAGTTTCGGGTGCAAAAACTGATAGTTTTTTTTTGTAGATAACGGGTTTCGAGTGCAAACTTGCCTATTTTGGGCTGCAGATAATGGGTTTCGGATGCAAAATTGCATTTTTTTCAAAAAACGCTATTTCTGTATCTCGGGAACGGTATGAGATATTGAGAAAAAAATTTTTCTATCACGAAGAAATATATATGTATACGTCAGATCCGCACTTAACTCAATTTTTTTCACTTTTGCACTTAACGGGTTACGGAACCAAACTCCTCAGTTGGCATAGCATCATAAATTGTGATTTCTGTTGAAAATATCCATATGTCAATTCATTGTGTAAATTACCTTTTGTCTGTAATTTGAAAAAATGTTTGGCATGGATTAGTGAGTAATAACCATTATGAACATTACAGTGATCTTTCACACTGTAGAAGTATGTGGGAGCACATTGGCTTGATATTATATACTACACTAACATATCATGACTAATTAAATATTACACAATAGCATGAACAAATGGGAGGTTTTACACTTGGGCCATGTTTACATGGAGTTTTTGTGATGACTCAACATCACTAAAAAGTTCAAGAAGTTGAGTAAAAAGGTTCCAAATTCATGACAAAGAGTGGTCAATTGTAGGGTGTCAAAAAAAATTTTTACAGAAAACGGAAATGAAAAAATTTTGCACTTGTCGGAAAACGGAACAGAAATTTTTTTGCACATGCCGGAAAATGGAAATGGAAATGGAAAAAAATATTAGTGGCTGGAAAACGGAATGGAAAACATAAAAAATTAAGTAACCAGAAAATGGAAAAAATTTGCCTTTGGTAAACGGAAAACAGAAATTTGACACCCTAATCAATTGTGCTTTCTACCTAGGTGAATATACATGTCAAATTGCAGGATCGTGCTTGTAGCTTAGACTTAAAGAAGTTTGAAAATTTTTGCTGTTGCCGGACAGTCTCCCAACAGCCAGTGGTGACAACAGCAAAATTGTTTCAAACGTGTATAGGTCTAAGCTACAAGCACGATTCTGCAATTTGACATGCATATTCACCTAGGTAGAATACACAGTGAACCACTTTTTCCCATGAATATGGCACCATTTTACTCAACTTCAAAAAAACATTGAAAAACATCAGCCATCCCTACATAGCACATAATCTACAAAACTAAACCACAAAATTTGCAGAAATCACCAGTACTGAAATTAGTCCAAGTGTAAAACTGCCACTTCCTATTCCATGTGCATGTCCCAAAATCTATAGTCCAGTGTGTGGAACTAATAACCTGGTGTATGACAATATGTGTCTACTGGAATGTGCAAAGAACGAGCATGGCAGTGATGTCAATCTGAAACACTGGGGTAAATGCAACCGTGAGTGTGGGTCAATGATAATCTCAATATTCCTCATGATATATTCTTGTTGTTTAATGATGGGAAATACCATAATGAAATCTACAACCACGAGTAAATGTAATTCCATACACAAGGACATATACAGAGGAACTCCCTTATTCAAGTAAATACAGTATGTTTATACAATAGTAGTAAAATATTTATTATATAGTAGTCAATACAATTATTTTTTGTATATAACATATCCATCAAAACATGTAAATTTAACACCTAAACCAGGTTTTCTGAAGGTGAGTGAGCTCTCAGGGTAGCTACCATATTTACTCAAAAAATATCCCTGTGGAGTTATTTTTTCATCAGATTTTTTGAGGTGGAATTATTATTTTGTCAAAGTTTTCAAGCATGTTATTATCAACTCATTTGATGAGATATGCTTTATAACCAGCATAACATATCATTTTTGTTCAAATCATACACAGCAAATTCATGCTATGCTTGAAGGGGAATTATTTGAGAAATTTGTTTTGAATGTCTATAGATAGAGTATCCCATCAATATTTACACAACAGTATGCAATGATACTTGATCTACTTGTTGATGTATCAAATCATCAAATATTCAAATTCTACACCCGAAAATTAAAAAAACCTTCACCTTGACAGTTTTAAGGCACCTTCACAATTTCAATCAATTATTCATAGAATGATGGTTATATAATGGCCAAAACATGGGTATAAATAATCACTCTCATTCCAGCCTTGGGTGGAAAATGCGCCAGGAGACTATTAATGATTTTGAACAACATGCCAAACCAAATTCGCACCACACTACCACAATGTGATGTAAATGGTAACTGGGGTTTCGTTGTGTTTTGACTGACCAAACTTCCATTTAAGTCAAAAAGTTTGCTTTTGTTATTGAACAACATACATTACTGTATTTCTTCTGATAGGAGAGCGCCATTCTATTTTGTGTCAACTCTTTTACCTCCCGTTCTATTGGAGGCCCATTCTATTGGAGGCTGCCATTGTATTTTTTCATCAATTTGTTTACTGAATTATTTGATATTCATTTGTGATGTGCTGTGAAGTGAACTGAATTGTCATCACCAATATAGGCACCCTATTAAAAACAGTGAGAAAACCTCTTATTTCAGGCAACTACCAACCAATTCAACAGGATGCATCATCAGGATATCAATGGTGTGTTCACCCAATTTCAGGGGCAAAAATTCCAGGCACTATAACTCGAAACTGGAGGGGGCCAATCAAGTGTTCACTCTATTGATTGATCATTTGTTCACTGTGAAACGCCGTTGTATTTACTTGAGACACTGAACAATTTGCACATGATATACTGCTTGCATTCAGCTTACACACACAGTAGCTTTTAATTACAATTTTGAAAACTCATCCCTCAGTTTTGAATGCATTTGAGTTTTCCTGAATAATTCATATTAAATTCTTATCAATTGTAGTTGGCAGGGCACCTCATTCCAGTAAACTCAGATGCATTCAAAGCTAATTTATGAGTGATGGTGTTTGTTTAAAACTATTGTGTAGAGGCATTGAAAGCATGCCAACAACAGTTCACATGTGGAAGTGTTGTAAACTAGTGAAACAAATTATATTTTGTAATAATTTGAATGTAAAATGCTTTTACAACAATGACATTTTCAATTTTTTTGAGAAGTGCTGCACACGGTGTTGTTCACAATATACCAATGAATATTAAATTAATTGCACATGTCAATTCACTTTTGTATTTTCTGTTCTTTTTGTGTTTTTGTATTTTTCTCATTGGTGTCCACTGGATCTGGCTGACATCTGTTATAGGAGAACCAACAGTGCCACAGTGCTTGGTTCCATTTTTCAGTGTAACACACTTTGTGGGGAAGTACAGTCTACTGACAACTCACTGCAAACTGGGAGGGAGCAACTAGAGATGGAGCTGTACACATTTGGCAGTGAATAGTTTGCATTTGTTGGCAAGATGCCAGGTTATTGTAACAGTTGATTCTGTGTTCTGGTGAATTATTTGGAGCTATTATTTAGAATCATTTGGAATCTTTCACATGGTACTCAAACATGACATACTTTGACATACTTTTTTACCCCAACATGGTGCTGGCTATTGTGGACTTGTCCACTTTTGGACAGCAAAAGAATCCAGGTACCTAACCGGGTTGGAACACCTTCATTGGGTGAAATGGCAAAAATATAAAAAAATAGTAATGTATACACTGTATAAACTCGGGCTATCCCCTGCCTGTGTGTAGTAGTGGTGGGTGTTGAGTACTAAAACCCAAAAACTCTCTGGAGCTAAATATGGCAGCTAAGGTGTCAAAAAATTGTTTTTACGGAAAACGGAAAGGTAAAAAAATTTCACTTTACGGAAAACGGAAAGGTAAAAAAAATTTCTGCCGGAAATAGGGTTCAAACGGGATCCCGATCCCGATCCCGGATCCCGGGAAATTCCGGGATTTACCAGTCCCGATCCCGATCCCGATCCCGAAACCCCAATCCCGATCCCGATCCCGATCCCGAAATCCAAAAATACCAATCCCGATCCCGATCCCGATCCCGAAAATTTTCAAATCCCGATCCCGATCCCGAGAAACTCCCAAGTCCGGGATCCCGATCCCGGAAAAATTAGTGGAAATTATAAAAAGTGAAATAATGACGTTTTTGCATGCAAAAAAGTGGATGCAAACCCGCAGTGTCAATTTTATGCCACTTTTCTGGCATCCAACAGCGTTTTGAGACCTTTATGAACAACTGTGAATGCCAGAAAAATGGCCAAAATCTCTATCCCTAGAACCCAATCCCGATCCCGGAAAAATGCCAATCCCAATCCCGATCCCGATCCCGTGACCCCAATCCCGGCCAATCCCGATCCCGATCCCGATCCCGAAATCTCAAAAAACCAATCCCGATCCCGATCCCGATCCCGATCCCGAAACCCCAATCCCGATCCCGATCCCGATCCCGAAATCTCTAAAAGTGAATCCCGATCCCGATCCCGATCCCGAAAAGTCAATCCCGTTTGAACCCTAGCCGGAAAACGGAAAGGTAAAAAAATTTCACTCAGCGGAAAACGGAAAATGGAAAGGTAAAAAAAATTTTCAGCCAGAAATTGGAAAATGGCAAAATGAAATGCCATAAAACAGAAAACGGAAAGCGAAATTTTCATGGAAACAGAAAAAATAAAGTGAAATTTGCACGGAAATGGACAAATTTGCATGCAGGTTTGCCTGCTTGCCTTTGATTGTGGTAGCTGTACGTTCTGCAACTATGGATCATGCCAGTAACCTCACTTGTAGTTCAAGCTTAACTGAACCAACAAAAAATCATCAAAAGGTAGCAAAAATACACTACATCAACAATAAGAATTTAGCAAAAGTGAACTTTGATGTACCTGAACAGTAAAAAGTATACTCAACTGACTGCAAAGTAAACACCTTCCCGGTCACGTCCGGCACCCATTTTTTGATTTTACTTCTTACATCCTATCCACAGTTCTAGGGCGCCCCGGAGGCTGAAACTTGGGGGAGATATTGGCGCAACCCTCCTCTACTTCGCATGAATTGAAGGGGTCGCCGCGACCCCCAAAATTCATTCTAAGTAGAGGGGGGTTTCACCAATACCTCCCCCAAGTTTCAGCTTTTGGCGCGCCCTAGAACTGGAGATAGGGTGTCACAAGTAAGATCAAAAATAGAGTGCCGGACATGACCGGGAAGGTGTTTATGTGTTCAAAATTACTTTGGATTTTTTTTACAGATTTGGATACAAATAAAAATTATGAATGACACAAGAACCTGGTAGAAAAAACCATAGTGGAAAAAGATGAATACAGATTGGAAAAATAATGAAAAAATGCCAGAAAACCGAAAATCGAGCCAGAAAATGGAAAAATGGCCTGGAAAAATGGAAACGGAAAGGAAAAATTTTTTCAGCCGGAAAACGAAAAAATGGGGTGGAAAAACGGAAACGGAAAAGTAAAAAATTTTCAGCTGCCGGAAAATGGAAAACAGAAAGGTAAAAAATTTCAGCTGCCGGAAAACGGAAAATGGAAATGTAAAAAATTTACCTGCGGAAAGCCGAAAACGGAAAATGGAAACGGAAATTTGCATCCCTAATGGCAGCCAGTGTCAAATAACCCACTACTGCCCTGCCAGAATGGAGTGTGGACCAGTTTACTAATGGAGAATTTTTACATATATCAGTTAGGATGTAAGAAGCACCTTGCAGTGGGCCTTGTATCAATTCCCTCTTTGTTATACAGCAATGAGACTGTCCTCACTACTTAGGGGGTAACCCTGGGTAACCTACATTAATAAGCCTATGTGTTTTACTGCACACTTAAATTATAGTGTACAAATTGTGAAAAATCTAAATCATATCACATAATTCACATTATTGGATTTTTAACAATTTATACCTTGACGTCATTCATCAAGTTATCCTAAATCCCCTGTAAATAATTCCATCCTAAATATCACTATTTACAAAATGAATGTTTACCTATACTGTACAGAGTATTGTAGCACAAAGGCGTCTGGTTGCCATAGTGAACTATTATACTAATGTGATACAGTACAGATTTGCTTCATCACAATGACGCACAGATCAATAAATGGCACCTACCTAGTGCCTGTATGTATCCAGCAGAGTTGTTTTGAATGAGTGTTGTGTGCTGCCACTCAGCTGTGCCTTAAAGTTGTGCAAGTTGATATTGTTCAATTTTGTATTATACTTAAAAAGTATGTGAAATATAGGTACTCAGATAAAAGTACTTACCTAAGTAGATTTCCTCCAATATAGTATTTCTATTTGTTTTCTTCTCATATGCTTGTTCAGACTAAAATGTCTGTCTAAAACTATTGGAAAATGCTTACTGTTTCATCAAATGTTGTGTATGTTAAATAACTTTTTATTGTAAAAAATGAAACAATGTATATACTAGTGATGGAAAAGCGCCAGGAAAAATGGCGCCAGGCGCCAATGGCGCCATGGCGCCATTCAAAATAATGGCGCCAGAGAAAATGGCGCCAGGCGCCAATGGCGCCACGGCGCCATTTGAAAAAATGGCGCCAGGCGCCAAAGGGCGCCAGAAACAATGGCGCCTGGGCTCCAAAATGGCGCCAACGATAAAAGTCACCATTTTAGCATGTATATTTTAACAGAAGCATTTATTTGTTAAGGGCAATATGTTATAACAGTTACCTGATGAATAAAAAACACAACAACATCATAATCAAGGATATAATACATTCATCAAGTCAAATGTCATTTGTGGTTATAAACTACCGTATTACCTCGAAATACCCCCATGGGGGTTTATTATTTCGCCAGCAAAATTTGAGGGGGGGTTAATTCGAGGGGGGGTTTTATTATTTCGTCAGAAATTTTCGTAAGGATCGTAGTAAATAGTAGGCATTTGCGTAACCAAAATAGGCAATAAATGTGTCCAAACAGGATATATTTGGACATAAAAACGTAGATAGCTACACAAACTACTCTATGTGTAGCTGCAATGCAAATTAACAGTAATATACATCATGTACATTGCGTACATGACGTATTTATTATGTACATGACATACATCATTCCGAAGGGGGGGGGGGTATTTCGAGGGGGGGTTTATTTTTTCCCCAGCCCATTTTGAGGGGGGGTTAATTCGAGGGGGGGGGGGTTAATTCAAGGGGGGGATAATTCGAGGTAATACGGTATTTACAATTGACCCTGTAGTGACATGAGACAGCATTGAATTGGTGATTTGTACAGGAAATCTATTTTATGTTGAGTTTCCACATATTCCACCTTCAAATGAAAATTTTGTGACATGTAAAAATGAAATTAGATAGGGTAGTGTTTAGAATAGGACAGAAGACAATAAGAATGCATTGAGAATGATGTTTCATATTTTGTATTTTGTATAGAAAGCAATTAACTAGTTGTTATATCTGCTACTACCATTATCACAGAAACAGATTATTACATGCTAGCAAGCATAGATGGAAGTTATCACACTAGAGTGTAACAAAACTTGTGTAAATGCACTAGTGTCATTTTTTGCCATGCCAAATGAAAAAATTATGGTGCTTATCTCAGCGTGGGGGCATTGTGTTGCTGTTTATGTGGAATAAAAACAATGAACAGCAAGCCAAACTTGTAATTCTAGCAAAAAATGACATGGTTCAATATGCAAATAATAAAATGATGTCACTCATTTACATACACAGGTACTTGTATATGGAATAATGTCAGCACTCATCGCGGCATTTTGGCGCCGTTTCTGGCGCCATGAAAAACAATGGCGCCGGGCGCCAAATTGGCGCCAGCAAAAATGGCGCCAAGCGCCAAGGGCGCCATGGCGCCATTCGAAATGATGGCGCCAGCGCCAAGAAGGCGCCAGAGAAAATGGCGCCAGGCGCCAATGGCGCCATGGCGCCATTGAATGGCGCCAGCGCCATGGCGCCATTCCATCACTAGTATATACTGGTGAACACTAATGCATATGTATTTCTTAACTACTTTAGTTACACACAACAAATAAATACCTCAAGATAAGAGGATAAAATGAGTTGTTGTACATAATACATGCCTTTCAGTTACCTAGCCCCTGAGCACAATCATACTTACAATTAGTAGAGAGAAAAATGTTGAGCAGGTGCCAATCCCAGACCCTGTAACAAACCCTGTAAAATGTCAGATGTCATGCAACGTGTCAAAAGACATGGAAAATGCCCTGCAAAATGACAACTCGGTTGTCATTTTGCAGTACATTTTCCATCACTTTTGACACTTTGCATGGCATTTGACATTTTACAGGGCTTTTCACAGGGTCTGGGAATGCCCCCAGAAGCACAAAACTCCCTAGAATTGACAAAAATGCCCCAGTGCATCAGCACAGGTAAGTGTTTACGAAAAGTTCTACCTTTTACCACCAAGAAAAGTTCCGCCAAGGGACACTTTCCACAACTTTTGAAGTGGCAAGTAAAGTGTTTTCTATAAAAGAAGTGTATAAATATCTACCAACCACTATTGAGAAACAAGTTATGAATTGGAAACTTGAGTGGCTTATTGCTGTCGAATTTTATACCAGCAGATATGGATACATCAATATGTATTTATGTATCATATTAACATAAAAAGAGTTTCATTGTATGATTCTATTCAGTTCATTCACACCAATTTCTCGTTGTTGTTTTTATCGTTATATGTGCACTTTTTCGAACGTTTCATTTCAGAAAATTGTATGGCAATGAATCACTCAAGTTTACACGTTTCTATCGACGTGAAGATCGAGTTGTGATACATTCAAAATATGTCTACTCTTCATTCAGAAGTTCCAAGAAGCGGGACAAGGATAGCAATGCTGATATTTATGAAATCACAAAAAGCGGCATATCTGTAAGTTTTCATTGAACTACCATATTACCTCGAATTAACCCCCCTTTAATTAACACCGCCCCCCCTCAAATTAACCTATTCCCCTCATAATACCCCCGTCCGGGATGATGTACATCATGTATTTTTTCATGCAATGTACAAAAATGTCATGTTATTGTGTTAAAAAAGCATATTTTGTGGACTGAGTTGATAGAAACATTATTGGAAATTTGCATGAAAAAAAACTCCTCCGCCTGAATCATCCCCCTCGAATACCCCCCCCCAAAAAAAAAAAAAAAAAAAGTCTGACAAAAACTGTCGCACGAACGTCTCAGCAAATGTGGTAGGATGATATTAGTGCTTATAAACATTTTCAGATTTACCAACACATTTGATGCAAATTTTTCTCAATTTTCAACATTTTTCAGTCAGATAAAATTCAGCCAATGGATGAAATCAATTCCAAAAACTTTGTCAATAAATTGGCACAGGAGAACAATGCAGGGTGTGCGGATAAAAATGTAACATTCACAGTGGAACAACATTCGAGTAAAGCTGGTGTCAGTCCCAAGCCTGTAAAGTTTAAAGTAAAGTGTCAAATGTAAAGTCAACTGAAAAGTATATTGTCAAATGTAAAGTCAAATGCAAAATAAACTGTCAATTGTCGTGCAAAGTTCAGTAATAAAATCTTTTCTTTTTTGTTTTGATTGACACTTTACTTTGCATTTGACTTTACATTTGACACTTTACTTTACATTTTACCGGTCTTGGGACTGCCCCCAGATGTTTTACCCAAGGTAAAATTATTTACACCTTTTGCATCCAATGACCAATATTGGAAATTGCGTCGATGTAAAATCGATTTTACGTCGGCCCATTTTTCATCATATTTACGTTTTTCATTGAAATTAGAAAATTACATCTCTCACATATTATACTGTATTTCTTCTGATAGAAAAGCGCCGTTTTATTTTTGTCAACTTTTTACCTGCGAGTATATTGGAGGCTGTCATTCTATTGTCTCACCTTTTTTCACACATTTTTCATTTGAACACAGTTTCAAATTAAATGAAACTTGAGTAACATTTGAATATCAGAATCAATTTAAAATTTAATCACTACATTCAAAAGCTTTGACGCATCAGCATCTATTTGTTGTACTTTTGTGTTTTGGCACTCTTCCAACACTTTCTATTTCTCATTCTATTTGAGATTGCCCTTCTATTGTAGGTATTAGAAAAATGAAGTAATAATTTGTTGAGAAAATGTTTGTTTCGAACATGAGTAATGTAAAGTGTAGTGTTGGAAAAGCGCCAGGAAAAATGGCGCCATGGCGCCATTCAAAATAATGGCGTCGGGCGCCAAAGGGCGCCAGAGAAAATGGCGCCACGGCGCCATCTGAAAAAATGGCGCCGTGCGCCAATGGGCGCCAGGAAAAATGGCGCCGGGCGCCCAAATGGCGCCAACGATAAAAAGTACTATTTTAACAAGTATATCATAACAGAAGCTTTTTTAGAACAGCAGTATGTTACCGTATTCCCCGAATCAACCCCCCCTTCGAAATACCCCCAGATCTGAGCGAGCTGTGGAAAAAATAACCCCCACTCGACACCCCCCATCTGTAATAAGGTACATCATGTTTACAATGAACATGATGTTTTAATGGCTGCCAATTTACATCACAGCTATACCGTATTTAGCGTTCTAAAAATCTCTGGCAGATTTATATTTAAAAAATAATCTCAGAAAATATAATTAAATTTTATATTTTGCAAGGGCGGGAGGTGTTTCGAGGAAATACGGTACATGCTTTGTGTAACGATCTACGATCAAATGTCCAAAAATGTCCTTTTTGGTCACATTCATTTGCGTAATTTTGGCGCCATTTCTGGCGCCAACCAAAACAATGGCGCCGGGCGCCAAATTGATGTCAGCGAAAATGGCGCCATGGCGCGATTCTAAATAATGGCGCCAGGCGCCAGAGAAAAGGGAGCCATGCGCCAATGGCGCCATGGCGCTGGCGCCCTTTGGCGCCATTAAAGGGCGCCATGGCGCCATTCCATCACTAGTAAGATGTCAAATTTCATGTAAAATGTCAATGAAAAAAGAAAAAAAATTTTTTTACTGAACTTTAGACACTTTGCATGACAGTTAACAAATTTGTATGACATTTGACACTTAATCTTACACCGTACAGGGTGCGGGACTGGTGCGGTGTCTGATCAAAATTTGCATTGAATTTTTTTCCAGGCTCTAATAAATGCTCCCAAAATTGGTCTATCACCAATAAAAGTACATGGATTCATTCCAGTGAAAAATCGTGGAAAAGTGCATGGATTTGGTGTCAGGTCAAAAAGTTTTGATGAGAATTTGTCAAAAGGCAAAACATGTTTTCAACAGCAAAACAGGTGACATCATATAATTTTTTATTTTAAAATGATATCAGAGTGAAACTGTTGGGTTTTCTGGATTTGGACTAATTTTAGATTTGTATTTTTCTGAAGTCTGGTTTTTGTTGCAGAGGAGATCAGGAATTTTCCTTGACAAGATCAGAATTTAGAGTGGACTGAAACTATTTACATCAAAATTATTTTCTGAGATAAGGGTTACAACAGAACTAAAAAATCAGTAAAATGTATTTTTCACATAATCAGAACATGTTCAATTTTGTAAATAGTAGGATATGTACCGTATTACCTCGAAATACCCCCATGGGGGTTTATTATTTCGCCAGCAAAATTTGAGGGGGGGGGTTAATTCGAGGGGGTGGGGGGTTTATTCGAGGGGGGGTTTATTATTTCGCCAGAAATTTTCATGAAATTCATAGTAAGGAATAGGCCTTTTCTTACACAAAAACGGTAATAAATGTGAGAATATAGGTTATATTGGGGCTATAGATGTACATCTGTACACAAATGTGCGTATAAGAGTAGCTGCGATGCAAATAAGTATAATAAATACATCATGTACATTGCATACATGATGTACATCATTCCGGAGGGGGGGTATTTCGAGGGGGGGGGGGTTTATTATTTCCCCAGCCCATTTTGAGGGGGGGTTAATTCGAGGGGGGGTTAATTCAAGGGGGGGATAATTCGAGGTAATACGGTAAATAAATATTTATTGTTTCTTTGAATAGGGAGTGTAAGCCATAGCAACTAACCTTATTTGTATTTTAATGATATATTTTTAGACTTTCACTGCAGAACGGCAACTATTGATGTGCCAAAACACCTACCCCAAATTCAAGCCTTCATGTGATCAAATTTTGAAACATTTTAGTGAGACACATTTATTTGAATGGTTGTGGATGACCGTTTCTAAACTAAATATGAAATGGAATGACTGTGCTTAGGCCACTTGTTGAATAAATGAAAGTATAAATATTTTTGCTTCATCTACCTATTCCAAGAAGACACCAATGCACAAAATCCCAAATATTTAATACTTCAAGTTGTCTACTTATTTTATTAATTACTTTTGCCTCACTTCTCTCCGCCTATCTTGTCATCTGTCCAGGGGCCACTCCCAGAACCTGTAAAATGTCAATTTTTTATTTTTCAACTGAAACGTTTGAAATTTTTCATGACTTTTACAATAAGTACTTTTAATACTGTTCATTAAATTTGACATTTTACAGAGTTTGAAATTTGCAAATGGCACCAGTTGTGGAACTTTCAACATTGTACGTTTTCTTTAGTGTTACTAATTTTAGCAAAAAGTTCCATGCGTTTCTTCACTACCTAAAGAGTCAAACTCAAGGAAAATGGCGCCACGGAGGACCGAAAGCACGGCTCGGAGGACTTACGAAGTTGGCTTACGTCCAAGTCTATATTTGGATACATTTACGTACTGTATGAACGAGAGTAAAGACAGGATTTTCGGCCATGTCACCGATAATGGCCGCTGAAGGTTATTAAGTGACTGGAAATGGTCGCTAATGGCGGCCAACACACAGGCATGCCGCGTCTGTTCTCCATCGTCAACGGCAGTATACAAGAGAATGTATCCAAACACCATTTTGGCTAGCTGCCAACTTCACAAATCTGTATGGAAAAATTATCCGTATGGGAACTTGGCAGCTTGCCAACGTTTTGACATGGCTATAACTAGAAGTATCCAAACACTGTTTTGGCTAGCTGCTGACGTCACATAAGGGGTCTACCCGGAAAGCACATCTGTGCTTTTTCAACTTTTTCGATGAGCGGAGCTACGCGACATGGATCGGGGATGTACCTTATGATATCTTGGCAGCATGCCAAAAAGATGTTTTTGGATGCAATCACCAAAAACGAAACACCATAAACCATCTTAAACGTACAACGCAATACATTCCCCATTCATTGGCGACCCGCACACTGGTTGACACATGTGCGTCAACTGATCTGTGTCAACTCAGATTAAGTCACGTGCCGCAGAAGGATCCCCAAATGCATAAATGTTGAAAAAAAATTTAGGTAAGTGCATTGGAAAGTACATTGGAAGATTGCGCTGCCACACGTGAAGCCGAAATCTGAGTTGACAGAAAACCAGTTGACACAGACGAGTTCACATACATGTGTCAACTAGTCTGTCAGCCACCATTTGTGACCATTTCCGGTCGCTAATACTCTCGTCCGTACAATAAGTAGCTGTATCCAATACAAATTTGGCCGCGGGCCAAGATATATTGAGTGACACGATCCTCCGAAAAAGATCGCCGACATTATGTGAACTTGGCATTTTTCCAATTATGTATTTAGATACAATTACATATTGTACGAACGAGAGTAAAAGACAATGGATTTCCGTCCAGGTCACTGATAATGCCGGCGGAATGTGATAAAGCCACCGGATGTGGTCGCTGATGGCCGCCGACACAACGGTTCCCCATCGTCAAGGGCGGTATATATACGGGGTATACATACAGGCTTTTGGACAGTTGCCAAGTTCACATAATGTCAGTTCACATAAGTTCACATAATTTGTCCGAAAAGGATGTGTGGTACGAGTGACTCCAAAAACTTGAATATTCTAAAAGGTTTTTTGAGAGTATCGAGGGTACAATGAGGAGGCTGTCTCAAATTTCGCCCAAAACATTTTATACACTTTTTACACGTTTATGGCGCTCGTATACGAGCCACCATCAGTTTTTATTATCATTTTTTTAGACGAGACACAACTTCCTCACTAGTTATGTATCAACGTAATAAATAAAAAAAACAAAAAAGAGTGTGTGGTCTGATTGAACATCCGCGGTAAAAAAGCCCAAATTCAACAAAATGGCGCTAGTACTCCCCGAAGGTTTCCAGCATATTCACCGTATTATGAACACTAACATTGATGGTCAACGAAAAGTGCCCTATGCCCTGACCGCTATCAAGGGTATGTTGTTTTTCAGTGAACAAAATAGACTTTGCAGTTCGACATTTTCGGGCCACCCGATGTTTTGTCGGGTTATTTACCCGACCCGATTTAAATGTCGCCATCTTTGCTAGCATTTGGCCCAATCGCCAGTTGATGGATTGTTATTAGTGATATTTACACCGATTTTGGGAGCATTTATTAGAGCCTGAAAAAGATGCAATGTCCACTTAAATCAGCGCCACTTACGCACCCTGTAAAGTGTAAGTGTAAAGTCAAGTCAAGTGTCAATTGTCACTCAGATTTGTCACCCGTCATGTAAGTTTATTAATACAAGTATGTGTTTTTGAATTGGCATTTTACATGACATTTGACACTTTACCGTACACTTTACCTGTTGAATCAGCCCATCAGATTTTTAAGGGGCACTAGGGTTCAAACGATATGACTTTTCGATATCGATATTCGATATTTTTTTCTGAAACTCGATATTCGATATCGATACGATATGGAACCTCGATATCGATATTCGATATTGAAAAATGGTCGATATTCGATATTTCGATATTTTCGATATTCGATATTGCGATTTGCTTTTGGTATAGCAAGGCATATTTCAAGTGGCATATTGTATTTTCATGTGGTTGCACACATCGTTAATCATCTCTTTACTGAAAGGTGAATCATACAAGTGATTTTAACAAGCTTAACATCACTCAAAAGTAGAAAATGGAAGAGAAACATGATGAATCAAAGTGTATCAGACAAACAACAATTGGTAGATATTACAGTTCATACTTATAACCTAATTGCTTAAGGGCATGTTGCAAAAAATAGCATATCAGCATTTTCTAGCTTCAAATTTAGCACTCCAACAAAAATTACAATATAAATACTGTACTTTTACTCATCAAATACAATACTATAAGCAAATCAGATCAATCATAAATATCTCAAAATGAAAATGATAACTTGATTTGGGGAAACAATGCAGATTCGATATATCGAAAAAATGGTCGATAGTCGATATCGATATTCGATATTCGATATGAAAAAATGGTCGATATCCGATATTCGATATTCGATACGATATATCGTTTGAACCCTAGGCACCTCAATCTTTATCGCTCTTTTTACCTTTCTGGCAGAGTGCCAAACGTGACTTTCTTTCAGGAATGGGCCGGCGTTTTGCGATCGCCGTGTGCCGCAAAGCCGATGTCGATGTGAATTTGCGCGCCGGCGAGATTTCCGATGCCGATGTACGTGGATTTTGTTCACTTTTTTTTATTGGAGCCCACCGTATTTGACTTGGATAAGGCCCCCATGGGGTTTAAATTGGGATTGAATGTTGAGGGAAATGTGCATAGGGTTGAAATGTAAGATGCGTATTGATGACTGAACGGTCAACCGAAATCCGTTGTGTCCGGGTTTAAATTTTCTAGTTTCGGTTCCGAAATCGTGCATGGTTTTGTACAAATTTTATACATTTACCGTTTCTAAAGTAAGCATTGAATAGTAGTCTTTTCAGTGGTTGAAAAGTATGAATATTTACCATGTAATTCCCCTTCAGAAATCGCGATCTCTTCAAGGTAGTTTTCAGGCAACTTTCCCACCGCGGCTTTCATTCACTGGTATACGGTAGTTCAAAACTTTTTTCCTGTATCCAAAACATTTTTTTCTACTCAGATCGAGCGTCTGTGCCAAGTGATGGCCAACCCGGAACAGTTCCGCATTCCGAAATGGTTCCTGAACAGACAGAAGGACATCAAGGACGGTCGCTTTACGCAGGTCTGTTGGGGGCGGGGTTTACCGAATAACGTACGCTGGCGTAGGGTGGCATAGTTTACCGTACCGCAAAATGAAAGAATTTACCGCAATTTGAGAAATTTACCGTACCGTTTGGCGTTTACCGCACTTTCAGATTTACCGCACCCCTTACCGCAAGACTGAAGGTTTACCGTACCGGATATGAATATATGAGTAAAATAGATTCTGTCTCAATTTTCATCCATTTTTCATAATTTTGGCGCTCATAATCATAATTGCTTATGCACTTCCACTTATTTCATAAAGTCTCTGCCCCTCAATTTTCACGTTTGAACCACAATTCTCAACCTCCACCCTCCATTCTCAACCTACCCCCACCCTCCCAGGTCACATCCACCACTTTGGACAACAAATTGCGCGAGGATTTGGAGCGCATGAAGAAAATCCGCCTTCACAGGGGTCTAAGGCATTTCTGGGGGTTGCGCGTGCGCGGACAGCATACAAAGGCTACTGGAAGGCGTGGCCGCACTGTGGGTGTGAGCAAGAAAAAGTGATTGGTGATATTGGTTGCGGGAGGTTTTTGGCTCCGCCTACTTTGGGGTGCGAGAGTTGTGTGGATTATTGTTTTGTTTTGATTCGTGTTGTTTTTGTTGTTGATTGGCTGGTTTGTTAGAGTCTAAAATGAATGTTTGGATGTGTTGATGATATGTTTTAAGGTTGTTGACCTTGGGGCATTGATTCAGCAGACAATTAGATATTGTAGCTTATTCCCATTTCTTTTCTGGGCACATATTTGTTGATTTTGGTGCCTACCATAAATCCGAAAAAATTAGTTTCCATATGTCCACCAATAGGGATAGAAAAGTTTTTTATAACCTTCTTATTTTAAAAAAAAATCCAGCGTTTTTTAACTCCCAAATGTGGTTATGATGCAAGATATGCAAGTATTAGGTAGTCAACTAAGTAACATTAATTTTTTGCGATCACACATACGGTTACTTAGTTGACAACCTAATACATCAGAGGTTCTTTTTAGCCAATCAGATCAAAAATCTACTGAACCCCTGCTCCAGGGTTTATCCAACCAAAATACACGAAACAAGTCTATATCCGTGACTGATGTTTGCGAGGCGGCATCATTTCTTTTTCCGTTGTTGACATCGACAATTTGTTTACCCGATATTATTGTGTCGGGCAGCCCGATTTTTTCCCGGGTAATTTTATCGAAAAATTCTTGCTGCTTGCTGCCAATCATAGTCAAATTGAGTCTGGCGTAAATATCTATAATTCGGGATTTTGTTTCAGTGCCAGGTTTAGATCCGAATTCACGAATAAATTTGATACCAAACTTCTGAAGCGATATGGCACCCGGCTTGAATCAAAAATAGCCATAACTTGAAAAATGCTGATCAGAGATAAATGAAATCATTTTAAAAGTAGCTCGAAAACCGTTCGATAATTGTACGCACATCGAACACTGTGTGCACATCGACAAATGCAAAAAAACTGGCCGGGAGCCAATTCCAAACGTGGGTGAGTGACAGAGAAAGCAGTAAGTTACATGGAAGGTAGGTGGTTATGTATTTTCGACTGTGTTAAAGCACTCCACACACTAGTTTTGTTTGTCAACTGAGCAGACCGGTTTCCAGTGGGATTTTAGTTGACGGATAGCCGAACGATGTTCAAATGCACATCGATACCAATTAATTCATTTTCGGCTCGTGTGCACTTCAAAATTGTTCCGCCACCCGTCAACTAATATCTGAATTGACATGAAACGAGTTGACATCTACTTTGCACAGCGCCTTCTCGGAAATTGACTTGCCACTTGCGGCTTTCCTGTCACTTTCCACCTGCGGAATTTGCTCCCACATAGCACTCTCTCCCCAATATTCCAACCCCAACATGTCGGGCAGCCCGACAAAATCGTGTCGGGCACATCAAACCCAGCCCCTGGCCCTTCAATTCCAGTAATCTACCCGACACCATGGCGGGGGGTGCGACCCGACCCGATTTCAAATTGGACGCGCACGCGCTCGACAAACAACCGGAGGAGGTGTTCGACGTGATCGAGAAACTCGGCGAGGGGTCGGTTTTGCGCCGATGTTTCGTCGGGTTTGGGTGCATTTTGTGTTATTATGTCGGGACGAGTGCTGGTGTGGCGTTTTTGTAGATGTTTGTGGCAGGGACGTACGCAGGGGGTGGGCGGGGGGGGGGCGGCCGCCCCCCCCGTTCCCCGGCCGGACAAAAAAAGTGCCAGAAATGGCACTTTCGTGAAGCGATTTTGTACCTACTTAGCAAAAATTTTGCGCGCAAGCGCGCATTTCCGCCCCCCCACTCTATATATAATTCATATTTTCGATTCCAAGAGTGAAATCACCACTACAAATGCCTTCAACGCACCCAAATGCCTTCAACAAATGCCTTCAACGTAAGCCCTGTACCTAAATTTAGGCGCAAATAAGTACTTAGAGGAGGAAATTTTAGGGGGGGGGGGCGCCGCCCCCCCGTTCGCCGGGCTCCGTATACAATCCGCCCCCCCCCCCCCGCTCAAAAATCCTGCGTACGTCTCTGGTTTGTGGGGATTTGGACTGGCACCGGGTTATGCAGTGTGGGCATTCAAAATCAACAGTACGCTCAAAAAGAACAATTCCCAATGTTGTACACTGCGCACCCTTACGAATTTCCTTCAATGGGCGACTTCACTTGAACTGCATTAAGTGCAGCTGCACCAAATCCGTTTCTGCAGCTGTGGACTGCATTACCCCTGAACATCACATCAAATACCTCTTGCGTGTTACATTCACATTAGATCACCACGGGCATAGTGTTGATGACTAGTGGGTACTGATGTCCACGAATCATTCCCTCATCATCCCCAGCCCACCAAGTCGGGCATCCCGACAAATCGGGCAACTTCAAGCCCAACCCCCCCGCAGTTCCTACGGCGCGGTGCACAAAGCTGTCTACCGGGACACAGGCCAGGTGCTAGCGGTAAAGCAAGTGCCCGTGGACACCGACCTGCAGGACATCATCAAGGAGATTAGCATGATGCAGCAGTGCCATAGTCCCCATGTGGTCAAGTACTATGGGAGTTACTTTAAGCATCAGGATTTGTGGGTGGGTTGGGGGGTTGTTGAGGGGTCAGACTCTCTGTGCATTTTTACCCGCTGTGCATGGTTACCCGGCGTGCATTTTTCGCTGCCCGGTGTGCATGGCGGCCGCCCCTCCATGCACACCGGGCACAACGAGCCGACATGCACGCCAGGCGTGCGCCCACCCCCGCGGTGCCACATGGCTTATAGGCACAGCCGATAGTCATTTGTTGTCAAGGACGTAGCCAGGGGGGGGGCGGGGGGGGCGGCCGCCCCCCCCCTTCCTGGGTCGGACCAGAAAATATGCCCAAAATGGCACTTCCGTAAAGCGATTTTGTCGGTAGTTCGGAAAAATTTTGCGCGCAAGCGCGCATTTCCGCACCGCAGTATATTTTGGTCATACTCATGGTTTAAGACCAAAAAACACTCAAAATGTGTTCCGTTCGCTGTATATGTATGTAAAATACATACATGTACAGCACCATTTGGCGCCAATGCCAACGCCAATGGCGCCATGGCGTCGCGCCTACGAATGGCACTGACGCCAAGGCGCCATTCCCTTACCACGGGTCAAATTTTAGGGGGGGGGGGCGCCGCCCCCCCCCGTTCGCCGAGCTCCGTATACAATCCGCCCCCCCCCCCGCTCAAAAATCCTGGCTACGTCCCTGTTTGTTGTACTATCTTTTGTTTTCTTGCTGTTGTTGTTGCTTATTGTTCTAATCAAATGTATGTACTGCATTTCTTCTGTATGTACCTGCCATTCTATTGGAGGTGCCATTCTATTAGAAGAAATGACAATTAATGATAATTAATGGGTACATTACAGTTTCTTTCATTTGACCATTTTGTTTGCTGGTCGTGTAATTGGCAAAATAAATAATTCCACCCCAAAATATCAGTGCTATAATTACCCACGAATTGCATGGCATAATAAGTCTACAATTATGCCATGCGCCAGCCGCAAACTGCGACACACTTATCTTATAATCACTGCGTACTGGCATTACGCCACGCATCAACCGCAAACACACTTATTTTATAATTACTCCGCGCTGGCAATATGCCACATGAATTACATGCATTTCGGCTTGTTTGGGTTTTAAAGTTCCACCCGCCCCAACAAGCGCCGTTTGAATCTGCGTGTTGCCAGAGGTGTATGTTGGTATCAGTGGTATGCCTGCCCATGACCTCAAACGCGGGCCGGCGGCGAACACAAAGGCAAACAATGGGATTGTGTACGATATCTTTTGTGTTTGCCGCCCTGGTCACATGATGTATTTCCGCAGCCGACCTCCATGTTCGCTACCCGGCGTGCATGGGGGCCCGGTGTGCACGGATACCCGGCGCGCATGGTGGTGCCCGGTGTGCATGGAGGGGCGGCCGCCATGCACACCGGGCAACAATGCACACCGGGCAGCAAAAAATGCACGCCGGGTAACCATGCACAGCGGGTAAAAATGCACAGAGGCACATGCTCGTTGTTAAGTGGATAAGTGATTGAGTGTGAGTGGTGAATGGTGTGACAAGTGAAAGTTAAGTGACAAGTAAACTTTAATGGCGAGTAATGTTGTAGAAAAATAGTCGCGGTACTAAATAATCACCACTTTATTTACATGCCATTTCACATTTTACATGAATTTTCATGTCATTTCACATGACCTGTTTACATCTTCACCCCCAATCACCACCCCCCCCCCAGATCGTGATGGAGTACTGCGGCGGGGGCAGCGTGAGCGACATCATGCGCATCCGCAAAGCACCCCTCTCCGAGCTGCACATGGGCCCCATCCTGAGGGACACGTTGGCTGGACTGCAGTATTTGCACTCGAGACGCAAGATACATCGGGATGTTAAGGTGGGGTGGGGTGGGGGGGGGGGTTGGGTATGACCGATGGAGACTGTTTTGATAATGAGAGGGGGGGGGGGTATTAATTGTCATTTGAGAAATAGAAATTTTCCCAAAAATAGTTTTCGATTTTTCGAAGTTTTGTGATTTTGTAGGTGAACCAGTGTTTGTAGGTGGGATCAAAGTTGATTTCTTCAATTGATTTTTAAAAATCTGATTTTTTCTTAAAAATAACGGGTCAATCTCATTTCCGAGAGTTCATCAGGCACTTCAGAGATTCATCTGATGTTGGAAAAGGTGCTTTTTGAACGCTCAAATGCAAGGACGTAGCCAGGGGGGGGCGGCCCCCCTTTCCCGGGCCGGACCAAAAATGTGCCAGAAATGGCACTTCCGGAAGACGATTTTGTCGATAGCTTTAAAAAAATTGCGCGCAACCGCGCATTTTCCATTCTCGCGACATACATTTTCGGCGACCAGTTTCCGCAGCCTCAAAGCCAGTAAAAATGGACTCAATTTTTGTCCATGTCTCTGTATATACCCGTAAAATACAAACATGAACTGCTGGATTGGCGCCAATGCCAACGCCTGTGGCGCCATGGCGTGACGCCTAGCAATGGCGCTGGCGCCATGACGCCATTCCCGAACTACAGTGGTAAAATTTTAGGGGGGGGGGGCGCCGCCTCCCCACCCCCCGTTCGCCGGGCTCCGTATACAATCCGCCCCCCCCCCCGCTCAAAAATCCTGGCTACGACCCTGCTCAAATGTAAAGGTTTCACCCCAATGTAATTAAAGTGCTAATTAGTTGTCCTTGTGTTTGTGCAGGCGGGCAACATTCTGCTAAATTCGGAGGGGCACGCAAAATTGGCCGATTTTGGGGTCGCCGGCCAGCTCACCGTGAGTTTGTGAGGGTGGGAAAGTTTTTTCTTTAAAAAATTTGGCGATTTGAAGGAGAAAAATCCTTAAAACTAGTGAAAGATGGCTGATACTAGACTGAAAGTAGAGAATAGGTATATAAGCAGATTTCGTACAATAAATAGCTGAAAATGGTCAATAAAAACATAAACTAGTTGTATTGAAGATGAAAAAGTATGAAAATTAGCGATTTTGAATAAAAATTGGGGTAAAATTTTGCAAAAATCACCCCAGTTAGATAGCTGGGTGATTGGGGGGGGGGGTTTGCCCGCAACCCCATGGAATGAAGCAATATATTAGAAAATAACCTACTACCTTCATTCTTCCCCTGGCAACCTGCCAACCCCCCCCCCCCTTACCCCCAATCGCCCATCACAGGACACGATGGCCAAGCGAAACACTGTGATCGGGACCCCGTTTTGGATGGCGCCCGAAGTGATCCAGGAGGTGGGCTACGATTGCAAGGCGGACATCTGGTCGCTGGGGATTACTGCTATTGAGATGGCTGATGGAAGGTGTGAGGGGGTGGGGGGGTTGATAGTAGGGGTTAGGGTTGGAAAAAAAACGTTTTTTTTTAACTCGATGTTTTTTAAAAAAAAAAAACGTTTTTTTTTAAAAGCTCCCAGATATGACCTAGTGTCAACATATATAGGTATATCAGACACTGGCAATACTCTGTGATGTTAAATATGACCATATAATGGCTGTGGAGCCATGGGATGGCATTATAAGTGGTGATTTGTGTCAAAAATATCCATTTTTCGTCGACATATCGTTCGTATATCGCCTTATAGTCGAATGTTCGTGACTTCAGGTAAAGTTTGCCACGGAATGGTGATCAAACAAGGTTATAAAAGGAGGTTGTTACTTTGGGAGTGAAGTTACACACTGTGGAGGTACATGGAAGCACATTACCTCAATATTATATATTACAGCAACATATGTCGGCTTATTCACCCATGGTAGCACATAGAAATGGATGTTTTGATACTAAAAATGCAACAAAACCAATGAAAACAACCACCAATGTCAATTTGTGTGTGAAATTGCGCGCTTGCGCGCAAAAATTTTGCAAAATACCTAGTGCTTAGTACTAAAAATTTCGGCCGATGTTTTTTTTAAAAAAAAAACATTTCGGACGTCATGTTTTTTTTAAAAAAAAAAAGTTAAAAAAAAAAAAACGTTTAAAAAAAACATCGGCCAACCCTAGTAGGGGTGCCCCTGACTGGTACAGATAGATAGCTGTCTACGCCAATGTGGAGATTTTGGTTACTACCCCACGGCTACTGCTACTGGTGGCAGACCCGCACCCTGTAAAGTGTGAAGTAAAGTATCAAATGTCATAAAAATGTCTACAAATTTTTCAAATGTCATGCAAATGTCCTTAAAAGATCTGTAATAAAAAGGTTTCTTTACTAATCTAATTGACATTTTACATGACATTTGCCACTGCTCTTTACTTCTAATTTTTTTGTTTTTTTTTACCCCCATCTCGCAAAATCAGCCCCCGTGAACCCCCTAACCCCCTTAACCCCCCATCCCACAGACCCCCTCACGCGGACATCCACCCCATGCGTGCCATATTCATGATTCCCACCAAGCCGGCGCCCACCCTCAAACAGCCGAGCCAGTGGACCGACCAGTTTAATTCTTTATTGGCAAAGTGTTTGGTTAAGGCGCCTGAACAGAGACTAGCCGCTTCGCAGTTGTTGGAGGTTGGCGTTTTTTTAATGTTTTTTAAAACAAGATGTTTTTGAAAAAAATGTCTCTTTCATTCCTGCTTGAGATATTTTTGCAGTCTTCTGGAAAACATAAATAAATACTTTCCCCCAGAGTCCAAACGTGATCCGATAATTTCTAGGATTGTGCGATCCCGATCCCGAAAAATTCCCCCAATCTCTGTTAGCGTTCCAAAAAATTTTTTTTTTAAGAAATATAAATAAATATAATCTAGGAAAATCTCTCAAAAATAAAGTTAAATCTCTCTGAAAAAACGCAGAGAAAATATTAATGATAGGTTATATTATTTAAAAAATTTAACCTCTCGAGAAAAACCTGGAAAAATAAATGAATATAAGATTTAAAAAAATATATTTTACATTCATTTTCAACACAAATCTGCCAAAAATTCTGGAACCCCAATCCCCCCCCCCCCCCTCAGCACCCCTTCATCTCCGGGGCGGCCGGTTCCAGCGTGCTGGTCGAGCTGATCGGCCAGTGCGCAGAGTTGCAAGCGCAGCGGGCGCACAGACACCGCACGCAGTCGGGCAATTCCGACACGGTTCGTGGGGGGCGGAGTTTGGAGGGGGGAAAGTGAGGGGGTTTGAGGGGGGCAGCCCGATTTGATGGGAACAGGGGTATCTTGAATTTTGACCCTCCGAGTGGTTGGATAGATAGCAAATCGCTCCTCTGGAGGGATAGATAGCTGATAAATTTTCTGGGGGGGGGGTTGGGGGGTTGTGGTGGTTCGATATATAGGCTTTTTCGGGGCATAGATGGAACAAAATGGAGAAAAATCGCTAAACGTAGGTGTAAAATGGCTCAAAATGGTATACAAGAGCATATAGTACTAAATATAGCTGCAAATAGGCAAATAGGAACCAGAACCATGATTTTGGAAGTGAAAATCTATAAGACGGTATGAAAAATAGCGATTTTGAACGAAAATTGGGGTATAGTTTCGCGAAAATCGTTCCAGATAGGTAGATAGCTGGGCGATTGGGGGGGGGGGTTTAGGGGGTAGTAGTAGCCTAAAATTTTGCCTCCGGGAATGATAGATAGCTCAGCGGCCTCCGGGATCGGGGGCGGGGGGGTAACTGGGGACTACCGCAGAGCCTGTAAAAAGCTGTAAACAACAATGTCAAATGTCAAGTGTTTAAAGTCATGTAAAATGTCAAGTGAAAAGAAATGAAAGAAAGTTTCGCATTTTACAGGGTATTTTACATTACTTTTGGCACTGATTATTATTATGGGTTACAATTTTTCGTGAAATGTATGCTGAAATGCTTGTCTTGACAGAAATACTGCAAACATAGGAAAGAACCTCCATTGTTATCTGCGTGTGAAATAAGGCAAAACATACCGTACGTCAGAACTAGAAAATAATCACATCCGTTTTAAAAAACTTTCCGTTTAAAAACCATTCTTTTTAAAAATACTCGCCCACCCAATAACCCCCCCCCCCCCCCCCCCCCGCAGGCCACAGGCGGCAGCAACACGAGCTACGTGAGCGACTCCACCGGCGACTCGGGCACCTTAGTTCGACACGACACGGGGGTCCAGAGGGGTGCCCCAGCCACCGCGATACACCTGGGCGCCGGGGAGGACACCTTGCTGCCGGCTCAGCTGCAACAGCACACCGCGGCGGAATTGGGGGTAAGGTTGGGGGGAGAGGGTGGGATATTGAGAAGAATGCAAAAAGTGCATTGGTGATGATGGGAATCGAACCCGCGTGTTCGTTACATAGCTCTTGCTTACTAAGTTCTCTAGCATAAGGCTGGGTTCTTGTCACTGTTGGGACCTTTTGTCTGAATTTTAGAAATCGTGCGTGTCAATGTTTGATGCCAGAAATGTTAGGTATCGTGTGCTCGATCGATTCATGTTTGATATTCAATACGGTTTGGAAACTTTCTGATTCTGCCAATTATAATGACATTTCAAAATTCCTGTAGACAGAAAGCGATTAAAGAAGACAAGAAGGACTTACACGCAATGCAAAAAGTTACCCAGAGCGCACCCATCAATGGGCACACACACGCTAGTTGACATCGCAAATTCGTGTCAACTCAATGTCAACTAAGATACAGAAAATAAATTTTCAAATCATCACAATTAACAGAAACAACGAAAATTTAGTGTCATGATGTAAAATGGACTATGCTCTATCAGTAGAAATCCCAGTATTCACTATAATTTAGTTGACACAAATTCAATTGACATCCAGCTAAATAGCGTGGCCCCAATCCCCTTGAACTCCACCTTACCTAGTCTTGGTGTTTTATCTTAAAAAATGTCAAACTTTTTTCAAATTCTATATTTCCTTCAAACTCCAGCCAGCCGACGGATCAGACAACCGCAGCAGCAGCTCCGAGGAGACTTGGGCCACTGCCAAGTTGGCCAAGGGGGACAGGCGGCCGGCCACACTGCACAGCGCTGATAGGTCGCCCCAGTGGCTAGACTCCGCCCACTCGGCCATGCAGACTAGTATGAGACGTGAGGGGGGGGCGGTTTTTAACGGACATTGTATTTATGTACTAGGCGATGGTCCACGCTAATTTACTGCCAGTAAACTGTGCAGTGATGTAATAGGGCAGTGTTTTGAGTGTGAAATGAGCAAATTTGGAAATGTCTGGACATTGAAAAATGTTGGAAAAAAGAAAAAAACGTGTTTTGTCCGTTGAAAAAGTGTCGTTTTCAGTGAAACTGTTCGTCATGTAAAGTGTAAAAAGATTTTTTTTGCCAGTTTGCACTCCCCAAACAGTGACACTCGACAAATTTGTCTTACATTTTTCAGTGTTTTTTCTCTCACTCACTTGTTTACCCCCCCCCCCCCCCGCCCAGGCTACGGGACAGAGGAACTGGCGACCCCCAGTGAAGAACAGCCGTACTTCATGCGCGCCTTGGACCAGAGGGGGGCGGAGCAAGACAATGGGGCACCCCCCAAACACGAAGGTGCGATGTTTTCGTGTTACAGTTGGGCTTTTTGCTTCATTTTTGTTTGAACACCAAAAAAATAATAACTATAATATGCTGAATGAAATGCAAATACAATAAAACTTTTTTTCGTTTTGAAATTTAGCATTTTATTCACTAAACAAACATCAGTGTCCGACGAACTTTCTGAAAACTAGAATAAAAGTGTTATCCATTTTTTGTCATTTAATTTGTCGTATTTTTCAATATACAGCCAGGAAAGACAGGTAAATAATCCAAGCTCGAAAAACGGGGTACCCCAATCTATCAAACCCCAACTCAAAAGGGTCCCAATTGCAGGCACCCCCGAAGCGGCGGGTGCAGAGGCGCCAGTAGGGCAGGGGGGCGCGTCGGGCAACAACTCTACAAATTTGCCCCAATTTGCACAGTTCGCAGCGGCGCCCTTCAATGATGACGGCGACTTTGGATTCGTATGTTTTTTTAAAATTTTGTTTGTTTTGATTCTGAGTAGGGTGACTTTCCAAAAATGTGTAGTGTTCAAAAACATAGAAAATTTGTTTATTTTTCACATTTTATCTGTGAATTGTCCAATTTTGCTAGGTATTTTACATGGCTGTGACCAGGTGAGAGTCGCTCGCTGTGTAAAGTGTAATGCCAAGTGTCAAATATTATGTAAAATGTCAAAAAATTGTATTACTGATCGTTTGACATTTTCCATGACAATTGACAAATTTGTGTTACATTTTAAATTACATTTGACATGCGCCAGCTAATTGGAACCGGCCCCTGGCCAGGGTGTTCTACGTGCCACAGTTCTATGTTCTATCTAATCCACAGAAAATCGTGATCATTTTTCATCGTTTTGAAACTCGCATCGCGACCGAAACACAAAGAGAGCATTTTCATTTCATCCGCGTAATGTTTTCAACACCCGGCCTTTCTAGTTTTTAATTCACGCGCGGTTCGATTTTGAGTCAGCGCTGGCCCACGGCAGCGACGGTCATCGCAAACGGGTACCCGTCCGGGTCCTGGGCCGCAATCTGCGTGTGACCGTGTCACGTGTGACGAATTTGATTGTGACGAAAGGGCGTTTGTCAGACAAGGTGTCCAATCGACAAAATTCTAGCGTTATCTTAACTGCATAATACCACAATTTCCGCGTTTTTTTGTCAACCGCTGGGTAAGTGTCAATTCACATCTCACAACAGCTGTTCTGGCTTGTGACCAACTGGCATGTGACGAATTGAAATTGAGAGACCGTTGGAGACCCCCTTTACCTGAGCGCCTGCCAACTCATCAAATGTTGGGAAAGATTGGCCTTTGAGCGTGTCCAGGCAGTATTCCTGTATGCGCGACGCATATTTCAAAATATATTATTTAATCATTTAACTTTTTCGGGGGTGATAAAATGGTGTCCTCACGGCGGCGTGTTAGATGTTGACACAATGGTTCTACGCGCTCTAGTTGATAAGAACACCTAATGTCAACTAAGAACCTAAAGAACACCTAATTCCAATTCAAAGCCTGCTGCCGAGTCGACGAATAATGCCCAAATGCAAAAGTGTTGAATCGTGTTGCAAATGAAGCTGCCGTGTAAAAATTGTAGTTTTTGCATTTGAACGCTGTTCGTCGGCTTGTCAACAAACTTTGAATTGGGATGGGCACCAGTTGGCATTTGGTGTCCTTGTCAACCAGTGTGTATGTGGTAGTTGAAGCGCCAGGATAATTTTGCTGCTACATAACTAGGGTTCAAACGGGATTGACCTTTCGGGATCGGGATCGGGATTGTTTTTTGAGATTTCGGATCGGGATCGGGATTGGCCGGGATTGGGGTCACGGGATCGGGATCGGGATTGGCATTTTTTCGGGATCGGGATTGGGGTCTTGGGATAGAGATGTTTTGCCAATGTTTTGGCATCCACAGTTGTTCATAAAGGTCTAAAAACCCTATTGGATGCCAGAAACGTGTCATAAAATGAACGCTGGGCCCTGGGGGTTTGCGTTCACATTTTTGCATGCAAAAACATCGTTTTTTTCACTTTTGATAATTTCCACTCATTTTTCCGGGATCGGGATCCCGGACTTTGGAGTTTCTCGGGATCGGGATCGGGATTTGAAAAGTTTCGGGATCGGGACTGCCAAATCCCGGAATTTCACGGGATCCGGGATCGGGATCGGGATCCCGTTTGAACCCTATACATAACTACTTAGCTGCTGCGCTCTTCCATCACTAGCTGGGAATTTCTGTCCTTGGGGCACCCCCAACCGCACCCCCGCACCCCCTTGCCCCAGCCAATTACCCACCAGAGTTCCGTTTCTGGTGCAAGTCTTGATTGGCACGTGGCCAAAGTAATCGCCCAGGGTCACGTGGAAGAGTAGAATCACCCAGCGGGGGTCGATGGCCGCGTCGTTCCTGTCGGCCGCCTGTCTGCGTGATGTATTTAGGGACGTTTTGGGTGTAGGGCGTGTAGGGTCAAGGGTTGTGCAGTTTCAGGGATGTAGGGTGTCCTGGGTTTGTGTATGTATATGATGTTGTGTATGCGGTGGCAATTTGGCAAGTGTATGGTTGGCTAGGGAAGTGCTATCTTGTGTGAAGAGTGTCAAGTCCACTTAATGACATTTATTGTCGTTGTCAGATTTACTTGTTTTTTTTCCTTATATATTTGCCATATTCCATTATCTCCCGGGCGTCGGGTGCCGGGAATTGCCCTGCACAAATTGCCCACCACTAAAAGTTTGCGTTCTTGCGAACCTGTACAACAGATAGATGGGCGTAGGCGATTGAGCCTGTCGCTGGACGAATGCGTCCTCTGCCTGAAAATTTGCGCACCGTACCGTAGAAGCGTTTACCGGTAATTGGAAGCAAGTCAAGAAATATAACGTATTTTCACACCAATTGACATTTAAAACAACACACCACACCATACTGGGAAATTGTTAGCGTACCATATATTCTACCATACCAAATGCATTCCATACCGCATCCTTTACCGTAACCCTCACCGGTGCACCGTTTACCGGGGGTGCCCGCAATTGCCCCCCCCCCAACCTGGAAGGGGGTCATCTGTCCGGCGTACTGGGGGTGCGCCTGCAGCTGCGACTCTGCTATGTTTGGTGGCTCCCTCCCGCTGTAGTTCTCCCACTGTGCAAAATTGGGGGGTGGGCTGGTAAATTAAATAGTTACTGTGCAGATTCATTTTACATGTGCAGATTGGGATATTTCGGGACATTGTTAATAATTATTTTTGAGTTTTTTTGATAAATGTATCCATTTCACCAGTGCGGGTAAAGCAGCAAAAATGTTTTGTCTTATTTGATACTAATACTACAAACAAGCTAGTTTACACTTATATTTACCTCTGAATGTTGCTCCTTTGTGCTGGACTGCCCCGCGCCCATGTCTATATTTTATAATATTTTAGCGTGCCCTCAGTTGTAGAAACGTAGAGGGGGTGCCCTTGTTCACCCCTGAAAACTGCGCAAGGCAAATTTCTTTTTTATTATTAGTGAGTGTCTTTGTGTGTGTTTTAAGCAATTTATAGGCTAAGTGATGGGATGTAAATATTTATGCAGCGATGGTTGCGTGTTGGCGAGAAAGGTCAAAGTGAATTTTTGTGTCATTTCCACAGATTTTTACGTTTACACTAAATGGTAATTTTTAACAGTTTGATGTGAATAATCTCATTGACTATAGGTTTCTTAATATTTTGCCAGGAGCCAAATATGTTAAGAATCAAAATATCTACACAAGTTTTGGCAAGAGTCATTATTCAGTGAAAATGCATTGTTTTATAAGTGCATTACATTTGCACAAACTGTATTTTTCATCATTTGTGGACAATGGCGGCAATCACACTAGTTGACCACTGACATGTTTGTCAACTGGTCTGTGTGAACTAAGATTTTGGCTTCACGTGTCGCTGAGGTATCTCCAAATGCACATGCTGCAATGTTGAAAAATAAATATTACGGAAAGCTCTGCGACATGTGAAGCCGAAATTTGAGTTGACACATACCAGTTGACATACAGGGTGCGGCAATTTAGACGGACCCCATAAAGTTTTGAATAACTTGTCACTGGGTCGGATTAACGTCAAATTTGAGGTCAACATTAGGGTTGGGACGATATGACTTTTCGATATCGATATTCGATATTCGATATTTTTTTCTGAAACTCGATATTCGATATCGATACGATATGGACCCTCGATATCGATATTCGATATTAAAAAATGCTCGATATTCGATATCGATATTTCGATATTTTCGATATTTCGATATTTTGCTTGTGGTATAGCAGGGCATGTCTCATTTGGCATATTGCATTACCATTTTATCACAAACCCAACTGATCATCTCTACTGAAAAGTAGATGATACAAATTTAAATGGCACACAATGATCAAAATGAGAAAATGATTAAAAAATGTAACAGATGTGGTAAGGAAAAGGTGCCAGCCCCGTTTATAGGTGCCATGCCATGGTGCCATTGATGTTTCCATGGTGTAAGTAGCTATTCACAAACATATACTCATATGTGAACATCTGAGAGTGCATTTGCACATAATTTGATGCTGCCGCAAGTACTGAAACAAAAATACCTGTCACATGAGAACAACGTGCGCCCTTGCGCGCAAAATTTGTTAAAATTGCTTATGAAATCGCCTTCTAATAGTGCCATTCCTGGCTTATTTGAAGTCAGGCCCAGGGAGTATAGAATATCGAACATATCGAAAAAATGGTCGATATTCGATATCGATATTCGATATTTTTTCAAAATTTTCGATATCGATATTCGATATTCGATATGAAAAAATAGTCGATATCCGATATTCGATATTCGATACGATATATCGTCCCAACCCTAGTCAACATTAACAACTTAATAGGAAAGGAGCCCTGATAATATGGCTGCGATAGCTCCACTCGTTCTCAAGTTATTGTAATTGTCCCTTTTCCACCACCTTGTGATATCGTTCAAACGGGATTGACTTCTCGGGATCGGGATCGGATTGTTTTTTTTTCAGGGTTTTTTTTCTGATTTATTTTCGCAGCTGCATGCCTAAATGCGTGCACGCCCGCCACTAATTTGCTATGCCATATGGCAATCGGCGGGCACTTGCGTACTCGGTCGTAAAGCTAGGTGGTGGAAAGTGACAATTACTCGTTCGCATGAATAACTTGAGAACGCGTAGAGCTATCGCAGCCATATTTTCAGGGCTTCTTTCCTATTTAGTTGTTAATGTTGACCTAAAATTTGATGTTAATCCGACTACCCAGTGACAAGTTATTCAAAACGTTATGGGGTCCGTCTAAATTGCCGCACCCTGTAATTATGTAATTACATGTGTCAATTTGTGTGTGGGCCGCCAATCCTTAGAGACAAGATGGTGAGCAGTCTGTGGATAATGATAAATTTGATGTGAAATCAACTGAAAAGTGTCAAATGCATAAGGATGCATCCCCACCTTTGACTCCGCCCACTTTTTTTCTTCACAGGTGCGCGACCTCACGGACGACGAATTGTCGCGGCGGCTGGAAAATTTGGACGCGGATATGGAACGGGAGATAAACGAATTGAAGCGATTGTATCAGACGAAAAGGCAGCCGATTTTGGACGCGATCGATTTGAAAAAGTGTAGGATGATTAATTATTGATTGTTTTTTGGTGCTTTGGGTGCGATTTTTGTTTATATTTATGTTTTATGTATCTTTGCTTGTGTTGCTAACAAGTTGGCTTTGATATTGATTGGAACCTGGATTGGATTCTGATTGGAATGTGATGTTATCTGTGTGTATATTTACACATGTGTTTATGTAATGTTCACGGAACACCTGTAAACTACACTTTGTAAATATCATAAATTCTTGAATAAATCCCTCAAATCACCAGTTTTATTTTAATAAAATAGTTCATCGGGAAATTTCCTCAAGAATGTATGTATTTTTTGTATTTATTCATTTCGCGTTTACGAGGTAATCTTTAATGTTTTGCTAAAATACGTGTAAATAAATTGTTTTATAAATACCCAGTATTTATGTAATTGAACCTTACCAATAATACCGTATTTCCTCAAATTTTCCCCTTGAAAAAAACCCTCCCTCGAAACACTCCCTGGTCTGTACGAGCTGGGGAAATAATAGAACACCCTTCAAATGATTACATCCACCCGAATTGAGTGTAAACATAATTTAAATGACAACCCCCCCCCCCTCAAACTTTCCTGGCGAAAAAAATAAACCGACTGGTGCGATTTGAGGAAATACGGTATTCACATTTACCTGCCCAAAAACAATGGGCCGTGATTGTCACGATCACGTTCACCCCATCCTAATTTGTCCATTCCTGATTCGCCCCAGTGCCTTTCGACTTTTCACGCAGAGAGCCATGGCGCAAATCGGACCGCAGCTGCCCCCACATTTGCTGGCGGGGAAACGAGACCGAGAAACAGATGAAGGTGGGTGTGGGGTGGCAGAATATACCGTAGTGTACCGTTTACCGATATTTTTGAGGTTTGCGGCACTTTTTACCGAAATTCCCGAAGTGTACCCTACTTTTTACCGATATTTTCGAAGTTTACTGTACTTTTTACCGAAATCTTCAAAGTTTACCGTACTTTATACCGAAATCTTCGAAGTTTACCGTACTTTTACCGACATTTTTGCAATTACATTTAGATACCGTATTACCTCGAAATACCCCCATGGGGGTTTATTATTTCGCCAGCAAAATTTGAGGGGGGGTTAATTCGAGGGGGGGGTTTATTCGAGGGGGGGTCTTATTATTTCGTCAGAAATTTTCGTAAGGATCGTAGTAAATAGTAGGCATTTGCATGCCCAAAACAGGTAATAAATGTGTCCAAACAGGATATATTTGGACATAAAAACGTAGATTAGCTACACAAACATGTCCATGTGTAGCTGGAATACAGATAAACAGTAAGATACATCATGTACATTGCATACATGACGTATTTATTATGTACATGACGTACATCATTCCGAAGGGGGGGGGGTATTTCGAGGGGGGGGTTTATTATTTCCCCAGCCGATTTTGAGGGGGGGTTAATTCGAGGGGGGGTTAATTCAAGGGGGGGATAATTCGAGGTAATACGGTACATCCTGTTGACACGCTATGATGCCGTTTGCTGCATCCGGTGCCAGTCCCGCACTCTGTTTACAAACTGTCAATAAAAAACCGCCACAAAATCCCATGGCCGGACTTCTCCATTCCACGCTCTACTTCCCAGACCGCGTAACCGACACCGACGCCGACACCGACAACCGAAGCCCTACCGTCATAGGCCCCGCCCTACCGCCCGACACCCTTCAGGGGGGTGCCGACTGTAACTACGGGCCGGCCCTGCCGCCCGACTTGGTGCCGGATGGTGATGGAGATGAGGTTGGGCAGGTGTGTGTAGGGTTTGCCGATGTTTTTTTAAAACTTTTTTTATTTAAAGAACCGTTTTTTTAAATAAAAAAACATGGAGTTGAAAAAAACGTTTTTTTCCAACCCTAGGTGTATGTGCGGTTGGATGTTTTGAACGGTGTGAAAGCAGATTTGAATGAATTATCTGGGCCTGATAAGTGTCCTGTTATTTTGAATGAGTGATGTTTTTTGGTGGCGTTAATCTACTCATGTTTATGATCACGTCAAGCAATATTCTATCGTGTATGGGTAATTCCTGCTTTCATTGCGTTTGCCCGAATTTCGCCGTATCGCAAACCCCCTCAAATGTCAAAAGTCAAGAAATGTGTCAAAAGTCATCTAAATACCGCGTCAAACGACATGCAAAGTGTAAAAAGTCATCTAAAATGTCAACTTTGACATAACAGGGAACTTAACATGACTTTTACATGACATTTGCCCTTTCACATTCTCTGTTTAACGGCTCCTGGACACCTGACCTCGCAGGCGGGCGGCAGCGGTGACGCGGGGGGTAGCAGCGACAGCGACAGCGAGCAACTCGTGGGCCCGGCGCTGCCGCCCAGCTCGCCCACCGCGGTAGACCCCCGCACCGGACTCGACGCACCCACAGAGTACGCTCTCAGGTCGGTCGCTGGGTGTACGGTACCGTGAGACACCCCCTTCCGCCGCCCCCCCCGGTGTGTGGCGTACCGGTGATTGAAATACCGTACCGGTAGATGGTGGACGTTGTACCATTTACCGTACCATTCTTACCAATTGGTGCACCAATTGGTGCTCTTCTATTCGGTTATAATCTGGTGAATTTTCGAGTACAATAGGTATGTGCCAGTTCAGTAATGGCTATATCGCTATATGGCGCCCGGTAAACCATATTTACGGTACCGGTATCGTAATCATTCACTAGTTACCGGAAACCATCACCGCGGTAAGCTCAGACGGGCGGCGCTGGAGCAGCGGGCGGAGGGCGCAGTGCAGCGGGAAACTTGGATGACCGAATTGCCCGAAAAATTGGGCAAATACGGTCTGGGAAGCGGGCAACTCAGCCAGAAATCTGTAACTGCGTTTCAACGGCGTCCAGGTGCCGCTTCAGGCGGCAAGGGGGCGGCTGAAATGTGGACTGATACACCGGAGATGAAGAGAATGCGCGTGAGTTTGCTTGTTTTGAATAGTTGAGACAGACGGTACGGTACGCATTAGCGCAGACTTATGTCCTAAGCAAAAACGCACCAGCCCGATTCTTATGCTCGCACTATCACAAAAAATTTCAAATGAATTTGCTTGAGTCGAGTACAACCAACATAAATATGTTTCATGCCTGAAATAATTTTTTTCTTTTTTTACAATTTTTAACGACGACGTCATAATAGAATGTTTCGTTCAGTAAAATTCATAGCTCGCGCTCCTCCCAGTTACCATAATCCAAGCGATACCATACCATAATCTCCTGAATAACCCCCCCCCCCCCCCGACAGTTGGAAGGCAAAGTGCCCAAAGCGGGCAGCGCCGATGCGGCAGACAGTTCCGTCAGGCACAAAGCCATCGCAGAGAGGGATGAAAAATTGCAGAAACAAGCCCAAGTGCTCAATGTGGGTGTGCTCTTTTACAAGGGGGTGCCATTTTATTCTGCTGGTGGTGTGTAATTACCTACTTTGTCCGTCATATGAATATGTAGTAAAGCTATCGATGTTCTGAAAAGCTCAATTATATTAGCCGGACTTTATTTACGATCTTTTACTTATCAGTCAAATAATGAAGGACCGAAATTTTAACCGTGGTTTACATAGAGTGTATTTTGTGGGACCCTAGTTTCAATGTGCAACTTTCACACCGTATTAATTTTACTCCAAGTGCCCAATTTCGGACATTTTTTTACACTCTCTAAAACTTTTACGACACCTGTGGCCCATGACTTTTCACTTGTCAGGTCATTCGAAAATTGCTGACAAGACAGTTTAAGCTTGAAACCTTCCACGTCAGTTTCCACATCACTTTCAGTAGATTTTGACTGGCCAGTGTAAAGTTTCCTGATAAGTGACTACTTTCAGAAAAAAACTTGACGTCACCTTAAAATTTTAATAGTCTGAAACATGTCACTTGATAGTGTATTTGAAATTTGAAACCACTTAACACTTCAGTAATTTGTCACTTTGCACGTCACATTTAATCCTTAAGCCCCCCCTCAAATCCCCCCACCCTCACTTAAAAATATATACCGTATTTCCTCAAATAAGACCCCCCCCCCTCGAATAACTCCTCCCCCTTGAATAACTCCCCCCTCAAAAACACTGACGAAAAAATAACTCCCCTCGAATAACTCCCCCCTCTTGAATAAGTCCCCCCTCTGGGTGACAAATATGCTATAAAATTTACAAAAATGATCGATGAAAATGCAAAATAATGTTGACGTATGGCAGCGACAGCAGATACATGACATGTACGCGGTGTATAGACACCTTTTTGTTCTTGTTGAACTGTTAAATACATGGATTACATGCGTTGACAGAAGTCCAAGTTTCTGAGGAAAAAATAACTCCCTCCCTTGAATAACTCCTCCCCCTTGAATAAGTCCCCCCTCAAAAACTCTGACGAAAAAATAACTCCCCTGGGGTCTTATTCGAGGATATACGGTGTATAAAAAATCCATGCAGAAATCGCGCAACGAGTCGCTTTTAACGGCGCACCAAAAAGCGAAAAATGCTGAGAATAGCAGCAAAAATGGGGATTCCCTTCCCGGAATGTCCTACAGCCAGCGCAGACCCTTCGATAGGGATACTGATCTCAGGACTGGCGCTTTGAATGCTAAAAGTTGGTTTAGGATTTTATGGCAGGGACGTAGCCAGGATTTTTGAGCGGGGGGGGCGGATTGTATACGGCGCCCGGCGAACGGGGGGGGCGGCGCCCCCCCCCCCTAAAATTTGACCCCTGTGGTAAAGGAATGGCGCCTTGGCGCCAGCGCCATTCGAAGGCGCCGCGCCATGGCGCCATTGGCGTTGGCAATGGCGCCAAATACCGCTGTACATGTATGTATTTTACATACATAGACTGCGACCGGGACAGATTTTGGGTGCTTTTTTGTCCCAAACTATGGGTATCAATGAAATATACTGTAGGGCGACGAAATGCGCGCTTGCGCGCAAAATTTTTCCGATCTACCAACAAAATCGCTTTACGGAAGTGTCATTTCTGGCATATTTTTGTGTCCGACCCGGGAAGGGGGGGGGCGGCCGCCCCCCCCGCCCCCCCCCCTGGCTACGCCCTTGTTTTATGGTTTTTGGAGCCCTGCTGGAAAAGTGGAAAAGGTTTTGACCTTGTGAATTGGTTGACTCATTTGTTTACTGTATTGTATTGTGCCTTTGTCTGTGCGTGATAATGTATTCGAGCATCTCTAGGTACTGTATTCAATCACAGTACTGTATTTGAGCAAGGTACTGTAGTTTAGCATTGTACTGTATTTAAGCAGTGTACGGTATCTAAGCAGGGCATTGTATTAGAGCATTATACTTTGTATTCAAGTAAAATTGAATGTATTGTACTTGAGCAAGGGGTTGTTTTATAGCATTGTACTGTATTCAAGCAATGTATTGTATTCGAGCAGGGGATTGTATTCGGATATTGTACTGTATTCAAGGATGTCACCCAAGGCAAACCAATTATGTAGTCATCAGCATTGTCTTTCCTGGCATAGTGCCAATTTCTCAATACAATCTCAATGTAAATAAAATCACAATTGCAGGTGCAATGGAAATGGCCAAAAGCGGTGCCGCAGACCTCGGCGGACGTTTTGCAAATGCATCTGTGCAGAAGTTTCTCTGATTGGCATTTTTGCAGTGATGATTTATGTGCTGTGCACTATTTTTGACAATCTGTTCTTGTTTTTAACATGTAAATGTTTCTTTAATACTTTTTGTCTTGTTTGAATACCTATCCAAATTGGATGGTTGTATAGTACATTAAAATAAATACATAATACCTTTTTCCTGAACCTGCGTCGGAATATACAAAATGTATTCAATTCAGTTGCATTCATTTCTCTGGCACTTCTCAAGGCGCTTCTCCCTGGACTCCTGGTACCGATTGCGCACCATGTCAAGTCGCAGATAATGTCAAGTGGTGTGTCAAGTTTCAAATTGTGTCAAGTTGTAACCCAACATTTCAATGATGTCTGGTGACAGTAATTTGGAATTTTTTGAATTATTTGTCACCCAAGTGTAAAGACGTAAAATCAGCCACTTGACCGGGTGTGCAATCTCGGTCCGAGCTTCCTTACAATCACCATTCACTATTACTTGTCATTTTTGTCACAACGGTGTCACTTGTGACAGAGACGAGTGCGGCTTTGTGCTGGGCGATTTTCTGTGGCTGGCCACTGATTACCTCCGCTGCGGCCCCTGCCCCCCCCCTATTTTGATGGGATCGGTAGGTGTTTTTTTGCGCTGTTTGAGTTTGCATTTCAGCCTCAACTTGTAGATTGTTGTGAATTAAATTCTGTTTTGTTTTCCGGTTCTCTGCCAGTGACGCACGTCCAGTGTGCTTGCTCGCCGCCTGTTGTAGAATTCCAAATGTTGATAAAATAGTGAAAATTTTATGCATCTGCTCTCAACATAAATGTATGAGGGCATTGGTACTAGGGTTCAAACGGGACCAGTTTTTCGGGCCGGGACCGGGACCAGAAATTTTCTAAAGTCGGAACCGGGACTGGTGTGTCGGACCGGGACCGGGACCGGCTTTTTTCGATTGTCGGGACCGGGACCGGGACTGGAGGGTCGGGACCGGGACTGGGATTTGCCGAACCATGTACCGGGACCGCGGTCTCGTTTGAACCTATTGGTACGTAATATCCGCCAATGTTGTTCCACACACCTCCACTGTGTGAAGGACCACTCTCAATGTATGAGTCTTTTCTTATAACATTATTCAAGCACTATTCCATTCCCATCTTCACTTGAAGTCGTGAATATTTGATGAAAAGAATGTATTTATGTAACAAGTTCGACAAGGCAATTGTAACAACACCTAAAATATATTTTTTTGGCAGAAATCACCACTTATAATACTACAACATGGCTCCACAACCATTATATTGCTATATAAATACATGACATCATAAGATACTGCTATTTGTCTGACATATTTACGTGTATATGTTAAACACATTGGAACTATATTCAAGAGCCTTTGAAAAAACATTTTATAAAAAAACGTAATTCTTTAAACCCAGGTCATTGAAAAATACGTTTTTTCATGCCTTGTCGGGACCGCTATAAAATTCCGGGACCGGGACCGGGACTGGGGGGTCGGACCGGGACCGAAACCGGGACTGGTTTTTGTTAATTGTCGGGACCGGGACCGGGACTGGGGTGTCGGGACCGGGACCGCCCAGTCCCGACTTTTTGCCGAACCATGTACCGGGACCGCGGTCCCGTTTGAACCCTAATTTGTACTTCCACAGAATGCATTTGAACAGGAATTGTTTTTCAATTACATGGACACGTGTCCTGTGGCCTGGATCCACCCAAACCCTGTAATATGTCAAATGTAAATGTTTTGACTGGACGTTTGACATTTTACATTTGACAGATGGCACCTGTTATTCTCACTCGTCTTGTAGAATCGGCACCTTATAAGCATAACTAAACATACACCAGCAAACAAACGAGCACCCCCCCCCCAGGGACACTCGAACACCCTCGGCGGTGGGGACCCCTCTCGCTCGGGGGGTGCCCTTCTATTGGCACTGGACTTTGACTGCACTGTACTCGATGCGAACACGGATTTGGAGGTGCAAGATTTATTGGAGGAGGGGGTGCCCCCCAGATTGGAGGGGGTGCGCAAGGCGGAGGGGTGGACTGCGTATATGCAGGTGTGCTCTTGGGGACCTGGGGCTGGATTTGGTTTCGAATTGAAGGTTCATTTAGGACGATCAAGGCGTAACTTTCATAAATGTGCACAAAACTTGTCACTAAATAACTTAACACGAAATTTACATTACTTTACATTTACATAACAATGTTACATCACATTACTGAATTGAATAGAGTCCTAACTTTTTTCAATTGCTCAATATTTGGAGGACAACCGTATTGCATTTCGCATGCATATTATATATTTATTTTTACATACAAATATTTACTAGTTATGCCATTGGGATTTTTTATTATTTTTTATCGATTTAATGATAAAATACTCGAGCAGCTAGGAGCAAAATGTCTTTGCAAATCCCTTCTTACAAATCACGCAAAAATCCCAGTTTCCGAATTCGGCAAACACAAACACACTACCCCAGGGACGTATCCAGGATTTTTTTTGGGGGGGGGGCTGCTTGTTTACGGAGGCCGGCGAGGGGGGGGGGGGGCTCCCCCCTAAAATTTTAGCTACATAGTGGTGGAAAGGCGCTTTGGCGGTGGCGCCATTAGTAGGCGCCACGTCATGGCGCCATTGGCGTTGGCGCCAGCGCCATGAAACGCTGTATATGTATGTAAATATACATAAATACAAAACTACAAAAAGGACAACATTGAGTGTAATTATTACGATTTGCTGCCACATGGAGCAAATCTGATGATAATACTATATGTCTGGTTAAGAATGCGCATTTTCATGTCACTTTCTGGTCTCACCCCGGCAAGGGGGGGGGCTGCAGCCCCCCCCCCCCCCGCCCCCCCTGGATACGGCCCTGCACTACCCGGAAACACACGCAGGAGATTTTTGGTCTGCTGCACTCTGGGGGCGTGACTGGGGAGGCCATGCGGCGCTACTTGCAGCGATTGCCGCTCGCCCCAGGAATGCAGCAACTTCTCCAGGGACCTAATTTAATTTGCCCTGGCTGGTTTGGTTTTGGGAAGTACCGTTGTATGTGTGTGAGAGTAAGTCCTGGTGACTGTGTTTTGGTGCCAGTGCCAGAGACTGAAATGAGCTGGAAAATGCCATGTAAAATGACCGGTAACATGTCCTGTTGAATGTAAAATGTCATGCAAAGTGCGAAAAGTAAAGTAAATAAAATGCCGTGTAGAATGTCGATGCAAAGTGTCAAAAGTACCTGTGCAAAGTCAAACGTTCTCTATTTTTTACTGGTTGTTTGAGATTTGTTCACGAATTCCGACTCTTTGCATGGCATTTGACATTTTACAGGTTCTGGAAGTGACCCGCGATTGAAATTGAATCCAACACAAAAAATTGAATGTGGACAGCTCACATTTTCATCATATTTACATGCAATGAAATAGGTTGTCCCAAAAAAACCCGAAGGAAAGTTGAATTAGGTTCCAGGTGACACAGAGCGCACAGAGACGCGTGGAGGTGATACTCATCAGCGATGCTAATTCACTATTCATTGAGTGGATTTTGGAGGTTTGTTTTCAGGAGCCGATTCAGCTTGATATCTATCTGGAGCTGTTTTTGACGGGTTTTAACGTTTTTTTTGCTGAAAATCGCTGATTTCCATACGTTTTTGCCCATTTTCACCTTCAAAAACGCTGTTTAGTTTATACGCTTTATCACCTTATTTCTGTTATCTTTGGCTATACTGTGCCCCCCAACGGAAAATGGTCCAGCTATATATCTAGGGTTCAAACGGGATCCCGATCCCGATCCCGGATCCCGTCAAATTCCGGGATTTAGCAGTCCCGATCCCGATCCCGAAACCCCAATCCCGATCCCGATCCCGAAATCCAAAAATACCAATCCCGATACCGATCCCGAAAACTTTCAAATCCCGATCCCGATCCCGAGAATCTCCCAAGTCCGGGATCCCGATCCCGGAAAAAATTGTGGAAATTATAAAATGTGCAAAAAAATGAACGCAAACTCCCAGCGTCCATTTTATGTCACTTTTCTGGCATCCAACAGTGTTTTGAGACCTTGATGAACAATTGTGAACAGGGACGTACGCAGGATTTTTGAGCGGGGGGGGCGGATTGTATACGGAGTCGGGCGAACGGGGGGGGCGGAGCCCCCCCCCCCCCTAAAATTTTGTCCTATAGTAAAGGAATAGTGCCATGGCGCTGGCGCCATTTGTAGGCGCCAGCGCCATGGCAGTATTGGCGTTGGCGTTGGCGCCAACGTCTACCATATAGGTATCTATTTATACCTATATATGGTACTAGGTCCGCTTTTGGCACTGTTGGACACTTTTCTAGTGCAATTTGACGCTTGAGAAGACATATTAAAGAATGGGGTGGGGATTTGCGCGCTTGCGCGCAAAAAATTTTTAAAGTGCCTACCAGTTCGCCTCAGAAAAGTGCCATTTCTGGCAAATTTTTCTGTCCGACCCGGGAACGGGGGGGGCGGGGGAACGGGGGGGGCGGCCGCCCCCCCCGCCCCCCCCCCTGCGTACGCCCTTGATTGTGAATGCCAGAACAGTGACAAAAATCTCTATCCCTAAACCCCAATCCCGATCCCGAAAAAATGCCAATCCCGATCCCGATTCCGTGACCCCAATCCCGGCCAATCCCGATCCCGATCCCGATCCCGAAATCTCAAAATACCAATCCCGATCCCGAAACCCCAATCCCGATCCCGATCCCGATCCCGAAAAGTCAATCCCGTTTGAACCCTATATATATCTATCAGGATGAGCGATTTGCAATATATCTGAACCCCCCAGGGGTCCCAATCTAAATAGAAACCCCCCAAAATTACCCCCCCCCCAGGCGAAGGGGTTGCGCTCTGCGGTGGCGAACATCTACACGAACCCGTCGCACCTGGACGCCCAGGGCCGGTTGCAAGTGCGGCCGCACCACTCCCAGCACCAGGTGTTGATTCCGCAAGGGGAGAAGTGGGGGAGTGTTTGGAGTGTGAAATGGAGTGAGAAGTGACAAGTGAAATGTAGAGTGTGAAATGAAAGGATAAATACAATGGGAACTAGATTTTTTGAAAGTTATCTATACTTCTCACTTCTAAATTTTGATCGCTTTTTTAATTTCCTACATGGTCCGGCTGAAAAGTTCCCGGGCAGTGCTGGCCATTCGCGCTAGGGGTAAGCTACGGACATCACATTTTGACAGGTTAAAATATCAGGTGTTTTGAGTTTTCACCTAAAATTTTACCCCTCTAGCTCCGCCCACTGCGGATCTGTAGGGGTTACAATTTCGGTCATTTTGTACTGATGTACAAATGGTGCTCTAGCTCAATGCTGCTTTGAGTTGTGATCATGAAACTTTGGCTAGTGTAAGCCACCAGTGTTGGCAATGTGCCGATAGTATTCAACACTTTCATCAACATAATTGCTATTAAGGTAAAATTTATATGCAGATCAGGGTGATGTGCAAGAAACGTGGGAACTGTGATGGATGTTTTTGATGATCATCTGAGATCATGTTGTATTCCAGTGATTTTTATGTTGTTTTGAAATGTGCAGTAAATGAACTATGTGAATAAAATCACCCTGTTTCATTACTAATGTGTAGTGGACACATTACCTTTGTTCAACAGCAGTTGAGTAGACTCCAAGGGGGGCTATTTTGAGAAGGAGAGGCAGAATGATGAATTTGGTAGTGAGAGTAGTGACAATATGGACTAGGCTTATGATGTCATAGCTAATGTTGGTTAGTGGTGGCACATTGCCAACACTGGTGGCTTACACTAGCCAAAGTTTCATGATCACAACTTAAAGCAGCATCGAGCTACAGCACCATTTGTACATCAGTACAAAAATGATCGAAATTGTAACCCCACAGTTCCGCAGTGGGCGGAGCTAGAGGGGTTAAATTTTAGGTGAAAACTCAAAACATCTGATATCTTAACCTGTCAAAATTTTATGACCGTAGCTTACCCCTAGCGCGAATGGCGAGCACTGCCCGGGGACTTTTCAGCCAGACCAAGTACATCTCGTTTCACTTCTTATTTTTTTTAAATAATTGATTTTCACTTTTTACTTCTTATTTTAAATACTTGCTTTGAACTTTTTACTACTTATTTTACTTCGCTTTCGACTGTTTATGTCTCATTTCACTTCCCACTTCCACTTATCACTTCCAAAACAGTTCCCTACTTCTCCCCTCCCGGAAACCCTCCCCAGTGCCCCATCTCAGCGAAGAACCTGTGCAAGGGGAACGTCTTGTGCGATCACATTCAACGGAGTATAAAAGCTGGCAGGACTTTTGACAGGGTCGTCTATGTGGGAGATGGACAGAACGACTTGTGTCCTATGCTCAGGTAGGTACTCAGGTGTACATTATTAGGGGTGCGGGGGTCTCCAGTTGGGGGTGGGGGGTGCCCTGGCGTACACTGCACCTATTCAGTTTACTTGACACTTTACAGGGTGCGGAACTGGCACCTGAAGTCTGTTACTGTTACCGCCTTTTTATCATCCATTTAAGTCGCTTTTTTCCCTTTTCTTCAAAAAAATCTGTTATAAATTCAAACCTGCAACCCAGTACACCCTATACCTGGACCGCATTTAACCCCCCCCCCCCACCCCATGTAAGTGGGACCCTTTTCACCCTCTGCCAATGTGCTCCATGTAAATGGGACCCCCTTCATCAAAACACGTAAGTGGGACCGCCTTCACCCCCTTCTCCAGTGCACTCTTAAAGGGTCACCCCCATTTTACCCCACGCCACTACGCCCTATAAGTAAGACCCCCTGCCACCACTGCACACTGTAAGTGGGAACCCCATTCACCCCCCCTGCCCCAGGGCACACTGTAAGTGGCACCCCCTCCCCCAAGGCACGCTCTACCTAAGTGGGACCCCCCTTAACCCCCCCCCCCCCAACAGACTCCGCCCAAAAGACCTAAGCTGCGTGCGCAACGGCTTTCGACTCTCGGCGGTTCTGCAGGCTGCGGGCGGCCGCACCGGTCTCCGTTCGGAGATTCTCTTCTATGACTCCGCTGCGGAGATTGTCGCGGCTGTGTTTGGAGCCCAGGATAGTGAGCCGGTGGCAGTGTTGCCAGTGGACAAGTGATTGGATAATGACAAGTGAATTGACAAGTTATCCGTCCTGTTGTAAGTGGTGAGAGTGACAATTAGACGGTTTAGTGACTAAAAAATTGTCATATTAGGATTAGGGTTGGCCGATGTTTTTTTTTAAACGTTTTTTTTTTAAAAAAACGTTTTTTTTAATAAAAAAAACATGACATCCGAAATGTTTTTTTTTAAAAAAAACATCGGCCGAAATTTTTAGTACTAAGCACTAGGTATTTTGCAAAATTTTTGCGCGCAAGCGCGCAATTTCACACGCAAATTGACATTGGTGGTTGTTTTCATTGGTTTTGTTGCATTTTTAGTATCAAAACATCCATTTCTATGTGCTACCATGGGTGAATAAGCCGACATATGTTGCTGTAATATAGAATATTGAGGTAATGTGCTTCTATGTACCTCCACAGTGTGTAACTTCACTCCCAAAGTAACAACCTCCTTTTATAACCTTGTTTGATCACCATTCCGTGCCAAACTTTACCTGAAGTCACGAACATTCGACTATAAGGCGATATACGAACGATATGTTGACGAAAAATGGATATTTTTGACACAAATCACCACTTATAATGCTATCCCATGGCTCCACAGCCATTATATGGTCATATTTAACATCACAGAGTATTGCCAGTGTCTGATATACCTATATATGTTGACACTAGGTCATATCTGGGAGCTTTTAAAAAAAAACGTTGTTTTTTTTAAAAAAACGTTTAAAAAAAAAAAAAACGTTTAAAAAAAAAAAAAACATTGAGTTTAAAAAAAACGTTTTTTTTCCAACCCTAGTAACATCCTCCTTTTTTAACCTTGTTTCATCACTATTCCGTGTGAAACTTTACCTGAAGTCACAAACATTCGACTATAAGGCGATATACGAACGATATGTCGACGAAAAATGGATATTTTTGACACAAATCACCACTTATAATGCTATCCCATGGCTCAACAGCCATTATATGGTCATATATAACATCACAGAGTATTGCAACTGTCTGATATACCTATATATGTTGACACAAGGTCATATCTGGGAGCTTTTAAAAAAAAACGTTTTTTATTAAAAAAAAACGTTTTTTTAAAAAAAACAACGTTTTTTTTAAAAAAAAACATCGAGTTAAAAAAAAACGTTTTTTTTCCAACCCTAATTAGGATGTCTCTACAAAGCTAGTGTACAGTGGAACTGGACTGACTTGTTTTCATAAACATTTTAGTTGGTGTTAATGTTCAAAGGCAGGTGAAAAATATCGAGTCATTATCCACACTGTCGCATGTGCACTTGAAAATGCCCTGTCATCCGTCAACTAAAATTTGAATTGACATGGAACGCAGTCGACATGGAAATTGACAGTTGGCGCCCAGTATGCGCAGCGTCAATATCTATCACTTTTGCCAGCTGTATAAATACTCATCAGTTCACTTTACCCACCACGTACAATCTAACTTACCACTTGCCACTTTTCCGCCCACTTGTCCACTTGCGGCATTGTCCCCAGGCGGCCCAGTGCCCGACAAGTGAGTGCCCTTTGCCCGACGGGCAGGTGCCCGGCTTCGTGTCTTCCACCAGCTCAACCACAGATGCTCATGGGCATGGCAGTGATAAGTGATTGTGTTTGTGTGTTTTTGGGAGTGCATTTAAAGTTGAAGGCTCATTGAGATGATTTATTTTTTGGGTGTGCGAAATCAATGCGTGTTTTTATATATTTTTCATGTTTTTATTTTTTTGTGAAAACTAAGTTGTAGAAAGTTTAGTTTTATTTGAGGACTATGTATTTTTTTGGCGAGCGGAGCGAAGCTGTGCTCGCGATGACATGCTAGTTTATATAATATTATCATAATATATAATATAAACAGCGGACACGCCAGGTTTGGCACCCAATAGTTGAGTCGGTGCCGGAGCCCATATCTCCAACTGTAGTGGGGGGATTTATTCAAAATGTTGAGGCAATATACTCGAACCCCCCCCCCCCCCACTACTATATACGGGCTGGGGGAGGTCGGCGACCCACCTGAGTGTGTGTCGCCGTAAACATGATTTTTTTTGTTGAAAAAATCGCTGTGCACGCGAGGTTTGGCACCCCATGTTTGTTTAATATAACGGGCTGCCAAACTAAAACTGTTGGGGGGAATTGATCGAAATTTTGAGG
>OZ038453.1:22740617-22765367 GCA_964036195.1 Sphaerolaimus hirsutus | reverse complement strand
GGTTGTCTGATTAGTTGAAACTTAGTGTCCTACATAAGTTTTAGAATGCAATGTCAACCCCTTAAATATGTTTCATGCTTAGCTGTAAATGGGTCACCATTGTAAAATTGTTAATGTGCCATCCATTAAAATTTTTACAACATGCCTGCATTGTAAAATTGTTACAGCAAAAATTGTTACACAGTAAAAAACTTTACACAGTAAAAATTATTACACAGTGAAAATTGTTACACAAAAAATCTCAGAAATTCTTATTTTCTATTTTTGTTCAATTTTTTTGCAAATTTTTTTGCAAATTTTTTTTTCAAAATTTTTTTTTCAATTTTTTTTTCAAATTTTTTCCAAATTTTTTTCAAATTTTTTTTTTTCAAATTTTTTTTCAAATTTTTGTTCAAAATTTTTTTCAAATTTTTTTTTCAATTTTTTTCAAATTTTTTTTCAAATTTTTTTCTATTTTTTTCAATTTTTTTTCAAAATGTCACAATGTTGAAATGTGTTCCTCTTTTTCCCAAAACGGGGTGGTTTTGTGTACTATCTATAAAGGTATAGATTTGGGATTTGGCTCTTCTGGATATAATTAAATAAATTTGAAAAAAATTTTTTTTTAAATGTGTTCCTCTATTTGTGGGGTGGTTTTGTGTAGTACCTACTGTGGTATACACTACTTACATGCAGAGTTGCGAAAGTGTATTTACACTTACCCGAAATACCCGGGTAAATGGGTATTTATATTTACACTTACACTTTCATAAAATACCCATACACTTTTTTTACACTTTCCTGGGCAAAATGCCCAGGTACAGAAAGTGTATTTTTTTCTTTCAGATGGCCCTGTTTGATGCTTTTGAGAAAGCATAAAATAGGGTCACGTACAAAAATGCATTGAATATAGAAAATATGGCAAATGTACAAACTAGCCTTTGATCTAAATACAACCTTTGATCAGTACTCATGGTATTCTACAGTTTCATCATACTGTTGTAAAAAGGACAAGATCAATGGAAGTTCACCAACTGGACACAAAGTCAACTTTTGCATTGACATTTGCTGCATGTCCATTATTGCATTTAAACAGTGTGTATCGCATTGCTTGATCAGTAAAATATCAACACTGAAAAACTGCCATTATTTACGGAACTTCATACCACTACAGTATTTGTTACAGTCTGAAATGTTTCATAAAAGGCTGTAAAATGTGAAATAATGCATGAAAATGATAAATAAATTGATCTAAAGGTGAGAACAGCGGTGTTTTCTAATGCTCAACAGTGAGAGCTCTTTCTAAATAAAATTTTTACACCTACACTTTTTTTACACTTTCCTAGGTATTTTTGAAATACCTTACACTTTTGGTATCCATACTCAAAATTTGGAAAGTGTATTTACACTTACACTTTCCAAAAATACCGGTATTTTAACAACTCTGCAAGTTACCCTCCCCCAACCGATGAATGCAGTGAACTTAACACCAATAGTGTGGCCAGATGGAACCACTAACGATGGCAAACCCCCCCAGAAAAAAGTATTTAAAACTTTTAAGTGTTTTTTTGAAAACGACTTCTCGAATTTTGAATTTTTTCCGGAAATGATTTTCGAATTTTTGAATTCAGTTTTCGAATTTTTGAATATTTTTTTTTGACTTCCAATTTTTTGCATCAAATTTTTCCATTTTTAAAAATTAGTCTGAATTATGTACACATCTTTATGTTTTACAGCCTTCTGTACTGTTACCACAAATCTATTTGCGCATTGAAGTTCTGCAGCGACAAAATAATCCAAGTAAAGTTGATGTTTTGAGTTGATTTTTTTGGCATTTTTACCCATTTTTCAGCAAAAATACCCAAAAAGATTCGAAAATTTGAAATCGTTTTCGAATTTTCAAATTTTTTGAAAATAAAATTGACTTTTATGTATTTTTTTCACCACGTGCTCAAAAAATTCGAAAAGTCCAAAAAATTTGAAAACATTTTCAAATTTTTGAATTTTTTTGCCATCGTTAGGCCCCACACATGCTAGTTGACATCGACGCCAAATGTCAACTGGTTCTGTTCCCAATTCAAAGTCGATGTCAACTAGCGTGTGCGGGCCGAATGTGACATGTTTCTGCTCTGAGATGACTGTGTCTTTGTCACGTTGTGGCTCGTTGCCTGTGGGATATCCAGAGGGAGGATGTCAGCAACAGGCACCCTGCAGACATCACCAGTATTTTTCACATCCTTTTCTGCCTTTGCTGAGTGTTGGGATGCAGAACTCATTCTCCCGCAAAACGAGAATGGGGACTACACAAACGTCATTGGACGCATTTTTCACTTCCTACCGCCCAGAAAGAAAAATTATCTGCAAACTTAAGTCATGGCTAGTGATGTAAAGGCACCGGGGCAGCGGTGCCCCGGTGCTGGGCACCGAAGGGCACCAGCACCGGTGCGGTGCCCTTTTTGAGGGTGCCCTGCCGGTGCCGGTGCCATATTTTAAGAATAGCACCGGTGCCGGTGCGACGCGGTGCCATTTTTTACGGTGCCTTTTCCATCAGTAGTCATCCCTTTCCAAAGGCTAAAAATGTTGGATATATTTATCCAGATCATCTGACTAGGGGTGGCTTGAGTGTAAAAACAATGTTTTTTGTTTAAAAAAATACGCAACCATGTATGTTCAAATATTCAGACGGAGCTGAAACAGTCTCTACATTTGGGTTAAATATTATGCAATAATGATTAGCTTGGGGTGTTTTTCGCGTTTTTTTGAGTAAAGGATAAGAAATACAGCAAAAATATAAATTATATTTAAGACACCCACCAAATGAAAATTATCCACATGAGCAAACATAGTTTCACATAAAGTTGAAGCCAGTCAAGCAACCTGGAATATGTCGAACAAACTTTTTCAAATGTCAGAAATGTAAAATGAAAAAATAACGTAAAATGAAAGGTAAATAAACGCGATAATATAAACAGCGGACACGCCAGGTTTGGCACCCAATAGTTGAGTCAGTGCCGGAGCCCATATCTCCAACTGTAGTGGGGGGATTTATTCAAAATTTTGAGGCCATATACTCGAAACCCCCCCCCCCACACTACTATATACGGGCTGGGGGAGGTCGGCGACCCACCTGAGTGTGGGTCGCCGTAAACATGAATCTTTTTTTGAAAAAATCGCTGTGCACACGAGGTTTGCCACCCCGTGTTTGTTTAATATAACGGGCTGCCAAACTAAAACTGTTGGGGGAATTGATCGAAATTTTGAGGGGGTGTACACGACACCCCCCACTACTTTACACGGAAAAGTGAACCCCCTGGCGACCCCCCTGGTAGTCGACCATTGGAAAATAAACCGATTTTTTTTGAAAATTATCTGTCCAGGTTTGGCACTGGACAGCAAAAAATAAAATTAAATTAGAAAGTCCCCTAAAGGACAATGTATACCACTGTAACAAGTGTGTATTAAAAAACAAACAAATTTTAAGATCAAAATTTAATCTGCTACTTGTGTATCTTTTACACCCATACACTGGGGGTCACTATTGTGATGTTATCGATGACGTCATTGCAGGAACAAAATTCACCTTGTGGGCAGCTTTTGTATTGACCCCCATTGAAACTCCACCATGGTTCATTTTTGGGCAATGTTGTTTACACAAATTTTTACCTTAAATCATCCCCTAGAGGACATCGTAGACCAGCTTTAAAAGTGTGTATTAAAAATTCAACTTAAAATCGAAATTTGATTGCGAACTTGTGTATGGGTGTAAGAGATACACAAGTACCAGATTCAATTTTGAACTTAAAATTTGTTTGTTTTTTTATACACACTTTTTACAGTTGTATACATTGTCCTTTAGGGGACTTTCTAATTTAACTTTTATTTTTGCTGTCCAGTGCCAAACCTGGAGAGAATTTCCAAAAAAATCGGATTATTTTCCAACGGTCCACTCTCAGGGGGGTCGCCAGGGGGTTCACCTTTCCCTGTAAAGTAGTGGGGGGTGTCGTGTACACCCCCTCAAAATTTCGATCAAATCCCCCCAACATTTTTAGTTTGGCAGCCCGTTATATTAAACAAACACGGGGTGCCAAACCTCGCGTGCACAGCGATTTAAAAAAAAAAAAGATTCATGTTTACAGCGACCCACACTCAGGTGGGTCGCCGACATCTCCCAGCCCGTATATAGTAGTGTGGGGGGGGGGGTTCGAGTATATGGCTTCAAAATTTTGAATAAATCCCCCCACTACAGTTGGAGATATGGGCTCCGGCCCCGACTCAACTATTGGGTGCCAAACCTGGCGTGTCCGCTGTTTATATTATATATTATGATAATATTATATAAACTAGCATGTCATCGCGAGCACAGCTTCGCTCCGCTCGCCATATAAATACATAGTCCTCAAATAAAACTAAACTTTCTACAACTTAGTTTTCACAAAAAAAAATAAAAACACACGAAAAATATATAAATACACACATGGAGTTCGCACACCCAAAAAATCAATCATCTCAATGAGCCCGCAACATTAAATGCACTCCCAAAAACACACAAACACAATCACTTATCACTGCCATGCCCATGAGCATCTTTGGTTGAGCTGGTGGAAGACACGAAGCCGGGCACCTGCCCGTCGGGCAAAGGGCACTCACTTGTCGGGCACTGGGCCGCCTGGGGACAATGCCGCAAGTGGACAAGTGGGCGGAAAAGTGGCAAGTAGTAAGTTAGATTGTAGGTGGTGGGTGAAGTGAACTGATGAGTATTTATACAGCTGGCAAAAGTGATAGATATTGACGCTGCGCATACTGGGCGCCAACTGCCAATTTCCATGTCAACTGGTTGCCACGTCAATCCAAATTTTAGTTGACGGATGACAGGGCATTTTCAAGTGCACATGCGACAGTGTGGATAATGAATCGATATTTTTCACCTGCCTTTGAACATTAACACCAAGCAAAATGTTTATGAAAACAAGTCAGTCCAGTTCCACTGTACACTAGCTTTGTAGAGACATCCTAATATGACAATTTAGTAGTCACTAAACCGTCTAATTGTCACTCTCACCACTTACAACAGGACGGATAACTTGTCAATTCACTTGTCATTATCCAATCACTTGTCCACTGGCAACACTGCCACCGGCTCACTATCCTGGGCTCCAAACACAGCCGCGACAATCTCCGCAGCGGAGTCATAGAAGAGAATCTCCGAACGGAGACCGGTGCGGCCGCCCGCAGCCTGCAGCACGGCCGAGAGTCGAAAGCCGTTGCGCACGCAGCTTAGGTCTTTTGGGCGGAGTCTGTTAAGGGGGGGGGGGTTAAGGGGGGTCCCACTTAGGTAGAGCGTGCATTGGGGGAGGGGGGAGGGGGTGCCACTTACAGTGTGCCCTGGAGCAGGGGGTGAATGGGGTTCCCACTTAAAGTGTGCAGTGGTGGCAGGGGGTCTTACTTTATAGGGAGCAGTGGCGTGGGGTAAAATGGGGGTCACCCTTAAAGAGTGCACTGGAGAAGGGGGTGAAGGCGGTCCCACTTACGTGTTTTGATAGGGGGTCCCATTTACATGGAGCACATTGGCAGAGGGTGAAAAGGGTCCCACTTACATGGGGTGGGGGTGGGGGGGTTAAATGCGGTCCAGGTATAGGGTGCACTGGGTTGCAGGTTTAAGTTTATAACGGATTTTTTTGAAGAAAAGGAGAAAAAAGCGACTTAAATGGATGATAAAAAGGTGGTAACAGTAACAGACTTCAGGTGCCAGTTCCGCACCCTGTAAAGTGTCAAGTAAACTGAATAGGTGCAGTGTACGCCAGGGCACCCCCCACCCCCAACTGGAGACCCCCGCACCCCTAATAATGTACACCTGAGTACCTACCTGAGCATAGGACACAAGTCGTTCTGTCCATCTCCCACATAGACGACCCTATCAAAAGTCCTGCCAGCTTTGATACTCCGTTGAATGTGGTCGCACAAGACGTTCCCCTTGCACAGGTTCTTTGCTGAGATGGGGCACTGGGGAGGGTCGATTCCGCGAGGGGAGAAGTAGGGCACCGTTTTGGAAGTGATAAGTGAAGTGGGAAGTGAAATGAGACATAAACAGTTGAAAGCGAAGTAAAATAAGTAGTAAAAAGTGAAAAGCAAGTATTTAAAATTAGAAGTAAAAAGTGAAAATCAAGTATTTAAAATAAGAAGTGAAACGAGATGTAGGAAATTAAAAGAGCGATCAAAATTTAGAAGTGAGAGTATAGATAACTTTCAGAAAATTTAGTTCCCATTGTATTTCTCCTTTCACTTCTCACTCTACATTTCACTTGTCACTTCTCATTCCATTTCACACTCTACATTTCACTTGTCACTTCTCATTCCAATTCACACTCCAAACACTCCCTCAATCTCCCCTTGCGGAATCAACACCTGGTGCTGGGAGTGGTGCGGCCGCACTTGCAACCGGCCCTGGGCGTCCAGGTGCGACGGGTTCGTGTAGATGTTCGCCACCGCAGAGCGCAACCCCTTCGCCTGGGGGGGTAATTTTGGGGGTTTCTATTTAGATTGGGACCCCTGCGGGGGTTCAGATATATTGCAAATCGCTCATCCCGATGGATATACAGGGGTGGGCATCTTCAGTTACCGCTGGAAAAACGCGATAGCTTGAGCTACAGTTGAGCTATCACAATGAAATTTTAACACAATAGAGTAGACTCCATAGGACACCTATGCTGAAGTTTGCAACCCAAACGGCCACAGTTTGGAGGAGTTGTGGAACACACAGTTTTTAGTGTAATTTTGTGACTTCACCCCCCTTATCTCGGGACTGGGGGACTATTCGAGTAAAAAAATAATTTGGTAGTAGCCCCGACCACAACATACTCAAAGGGCATCAAAATCGGCCGATGTACGACAGAATGGGACGACACCAACGACCGATGACCCCCCCCCCTCAAATGCCACCCTCGATTTATCCTATGGGTGACGCCAAGTCACAAAATTACACTAAAAACCGTGTGTTCCACAATTCACCCAAAATGTGGCCGTTTGGGTTGCAAACTTCAGAATAGGTGTCCTATGGAGTCTACTCCATTGTGTTAAAATTTCATTCTGATAGCTCAACCGTAGCTCAATCTATCGCATTTTCCCAGCGGTAACTGAAGATGCCCACCCCTGTATAGCTGGACAATTTTCCGGGGGGGGGGGCACAGTGTAGCCAAAAATAACAGAAATAAGGTGATAAAGCGTATAAACTAAACAGCGTTTTTGAAGGTGAAAATGGGCAAAAACGTATGGAAATCAGCGATTTTGAGCAAAATAGCGTTAAAACCCGTCAAAAATAGCTCCAGATAGATATCAAGCTGAAGCGCCCCCTAAAAACAAACCTCCAAAATCCACTCAATGAATAGTGAATTAGCGTCACTGATGAGTATCACCTCCACGCGTCTCTGTGCGCTCTGTGTCACCTGGAACCTAATTCAACTTTCCTTCAGTTTTTTTGGGACAACCTATTTCAATGTATGTAAATATGATGAAAATGTGAGCTATGTCCACATTCAATTTGTTTGTGTTGGATTCAATTTCAATCACGGGTCACTTCCAGATCCTGTAAAATGTCAAATGCCATGCAAAGAGTCGAAATTCGTGAACAAATCTCAAACAAACAGTAAAAAAATAGAGAACGTTTGACATTGTACAGGTACTTTTGACACTTTGCATCGACATTCTACACGGCATTTTACTACTTTACTTTTCGTTTTTTTGCATGACATTTTACATTCAACAGGACATGTTACAGGTCATTTTACATGGTCCGGCTGAAAAGTCCCCGGGCAGTGCTCGCCATTCGCGCTAGGGGTAAGCTACGGTCATATAATTTTAACACGTTAATATATCAGGTTTTTTATATTACCATCCAAAATTTCACCTCTCTAGCTCAACCCATTGCAGAACTGTGGGGGTTTCAATTCCGGTCATTTTGTACTGATGTACAAATGGTGCTCTAGCTCAATGCTGCTTTAAGTTGTGATCATTAAACTTTGGCTAGTGTAAGCCACCAGTCTTGGTAATGTGCTGATAATATTCAACACTTTTATCAACATCATTGCTATTTAGGTAAAATTAATATGCAGATCAGGGTGATGTGCAAGAAACGTGGGAAGGGAACTGTGATGGATGTTTTTGGTGATCATCTGAGATCATGTTGTATTGCAGTGATTTTAATGTTGTTTTGAAATGTGCCTGCGTGCTGTAAGTGAGTTATGTGTTAAAAATATCCCTATGTTTCATTACTTATCTGTAGTGGACACATTACCTGTGTTCAACAGCAGTGTGCATGCAAAATGCATCCTGTATTAACCACTTTTTGAGAAGGAGAGGCAGAATGATGAATTTGGTAGTGCTAGTAGTGGCAGTAATGACAATATTGACTCGGCTTATGATATCATAGCTAATGTTGGTTAGTGCTGGCACATTGCCAACACTGGTGGCTTACAGTAACCAAAGTTTCATGATCACAACTTAAAGCAGCATTGAGCTAGAGCACCATATTTGTACATCAGCACAAAATGACCGAAATTCTAACCCCCACAGTTCCGCAGTGTGCGGAGCTAGAGAGGTGAAATTTTGGGTGAAAACTCAAAACACCTGATATATTAACGTGTTAAAATTTTATGACCGTAGCTTACCCCTAGCGCGAATGGCGAGCACTGCCCGGGGACTTTTCAGCCCGACCATGTACATGGCATTTTCCAGCTCATTTCACAGTCTCTGGCACTGGCACCAACACACAGTCACCAGGACTTACTCTCACACACATACAATGGTACTTCCCAAAACCAAAGCACCCAGGGCAATTTGAATTAGGTCCCTGGAGAAGTTGCTGCATTCCTGGGGCGAGCGGCAATCGCTGCAAGTAGCGCCGCATGGCCTCCCCAGTCACGCCCCCAGAGTGCAGCAGACCAAATATCTCCTGCGTGTGTTTCCGGGTAGTGCAGGGCCGTATCCAGGATGGGGGGGCGGGGGGGGGGCTGCCCCCCCCTCACCCTTGCCGGGGTGAGACCAGAAAGTGACAGGAAAATGCGCATTCTTAAGCAGACATAGTATTATTTATCATCAGATTTGCTCCATGTGGCAGCAAATCGTAATAATTACACTCAATGTTGTCCTTTTTGCTGTTTTGTATGTATATTTACATACATATACAGAGTTTCATGGCGCTGGCGCCAACGCCAATGGCGCCATGGCGTGGCGCCTACTAATGGCGCCAGCGCCATAGCGCCATTCCACCACTATGTAGCTAAGATTTTAGAAGGGGGCGGGCTGACCCCCCCCCCCCTCGCCGGCCTCCGTAAACAAGCAGCCCCCCCGCTCAAAAATCATGGATACGTCCCTGGGGTAGTGTGTTTGTGTTTGCCGAATTTGGAAACTGGGATTTTTGCGTGATTCGTAAGAAGGGATTTGCAAAGACATTTTGCTCCTAGCTGCTCGAGTATTTTATAATTAAATCGATAAAAATAAAAAATTACCACCATGGCATAACTAGTAAATATTTGTATGTAAAAATAAATATATAATATGCATGCGAAATGCAATACGGTGGTCTTCCAAATATTGAGCAATTGAAAAAAGTTAGGACTCTATTCAATTCAGTAATATGATGTAACATTGTTATGTAAATGTAAACTAATGTAAATTTCGTGTGAAGTTATTTAGTGACAAGTTATGTGCACATTTATGAAAGTTACGCCTTGATCGACCTAAATGAACCTTCAATTCGAAACTAAATCCAGCCCCAGGTCCCCAAGAGCACACCTGCATATAGGGTTCAAACGGGACCGCGGTCCCGGTACATGGTTCGGCAAAAAGTCGGGACTGGGGCGGTCCCGGTCCCGGTCCCGGTCCCGACACCCCAGTCCCGGTCCCGGTCCCGGTCCCGACAATTAAAAAAAGCCAGTCCCGGTCCCGGTCCCGGTCCCGACCACCCAGTCCCGGTCCCGGTCCCGGTCCCGGAATTTTATAGCGGTCCCGACAAGGGATGGAAAAAACGTATTTTTCAAAAATTTTTTGCCAGAAATGGCACTTTTCTAATGTGATTTTGTAGAAACATCTAAAAAAAATTTGCGCGCCAGCGCGCAAATACCCAGCCAATGATTACTATGTATTTTGCCATAAAGTGACAGCGTTAGAAATGTCCCCAACATGATTCTAGTATGAAATATAGGTATATAAAGATATCTATTATGTAGACGTTGGCGCCAACGCCAGCGCCAATACTGGCATGGCGTTGGCACCTACAACTGGCGCCGCCCCCCTCCCAAAAAAATCCTGCATACATCGCGTTTCATCAAATATTCACAACTTCAAGTGAAGATGGCAATGGAATACTGCTTGAATAATGTTATAAGAAAAGGCTTATACATTGAGAGTGGTCCTACACACAGTGGAGGTGTGTGGAACAACATTGGCTGAATATTACATACCAATAAGGTTCAAACAATACCGCGGTTCCGGTACCTGGTTCGGCAAATCCCAGTCCCGGTCCGGACCCCCCAGTCCCGGTCCCGGTCCCGGTCCCGACAATTGAAAAAAGCCAGTCCCGGTCCCGGTCCCGGTCCCGACCCTCCAGTCCCGGTCCCGGTCCCGGTCCCGACATTAGAAAATTTCTGGTCCCGGTCCCGGTCCCGGTCCGAAAAACTGGTCCCGTTTGAACCCTACCTGCATATACGCAGTCCACCCCTCCGCCTTGCGCACCCCCTCCAATCTGGGGGGCACCCCCTCCTCCAGTAAATCTTGCACCTCCAAATCCGTGTTCGCATCGAGTACAGTGCAGTCAAAGTCCAGTGCCAATAGAAGGGCACCCCCCGAGCGAGAGGGGTCCCCACCGCCGAGGGTGTTCGAATGGCCCTGGGGGGGGAGGGTTGTCGTTTGTTTGCCGGTGTATGTTTAGCTATGCTTATAAGGTGCCGATTCTACAAGACGAGTGAGAATAACAGGTGCCATCTGTCGAATGTAAAATGTCAAACGCCCAGTCAAAAAATTTACATTTGACATATTACAGGGTTTGAGTGGATCCAGGCCACAGGACACGTATCCATGTAATTGAAAAACAATTCCTGTCCAAATGCATTCTGTGGAAGTACAAATTAGGGTTCAAACGGGACCGCGGTCCCGGTACATGGTTCGGCAAAAAGTCGGGACTGGGGCGGTCCCGGTCCCGGTCCCGACACCCCAGTCCCGGTCCCGGTCCCGACAATTAAAAAAAGCCAGTCCCGGTTTCGGTCCCGGTCCGACCCCCCAGTCCGGGTTCCGGTCCCGGAATTTTATAGCGGTCCCGACAAGGCATGAAAAAACGTATTTTTCAATGACCTGGGTTTAAAGAATTACGTTTTTTTTATAAAATGTTTTTTCAAAGGCTCTTAAATATAGTTACAATGTGTTTAACATATAGGTACACGTAAATATGTCAGACAAATAGCAGTATCTTATGATGTCATGTATTTATATAGCAATATAATGGTTGTGGAGCCATGTTGTAGTATTATAAGTGGTGATTTCTGCCAAAAAAAATATATTTTAGGTGTTGTTACAATTGTCTTGTCGAACTTGTTACATAAATACATTCTTTTCATCAAATATTCACGACTTCAAGTGAAGATGGGAATGGAATAGTGCTTGAATAATGTTATAAGAAAAAGCTCATACATTGAGAGTGGTCCTTCACACAGTGGAGGTGTGTGGAACAACATTGGCGGATATTACGTACCAATAGGTTCAAACGAGACCGCAGTCCCGGTACATGGTTCGGCAAATCCCAGTCCCGGTCCCGGTCCCGACAATCGAAAAAAGCCGGTCCCGGTCCCGGTCCGACACACCAGTCCCGGTTCCGACATAAGAAAATTTCTGGTCCCGGTCCCGGTCCGAAAAACTGGTCCCGTTTGAACCCTAGTACCAATGCCCTCATACATTTATGTTGAGAGCAGATGCATAAAATTTTCACTATGTTATCAACATTTGGAATACTACAACAGGCGGCGAGCAAGCACACTGGACGTGCGTCACTGGCAGAGAACCGGAAAACAAAACAGAATTTAATTCAAAAAAATTTACAAGTTGAGGCTGAAGTGCAAACAGTTCACTGGCTCAAACAGCGCAAAAAAACACCTACCGATCCCATCAAAATAGGGGGGGGGGCAGGTAGGGTTCAAACGGAATTGACTTTTCGGGATCGGGATTCACTTTTTGAGATTTCGGGATCGGGATCGGGATTGGGGTTTCGGGATCAGGATTGGTATTTTGAGATTTCGGGATCGGGATCGGGATCGGGATTGGCCGGGATTGGGGTCACGGGATCGGGATTGGCATTTTTTCGGGATCGGGATTGGGGTGTAGGGATGGAGATTTTCGTCACTGTTCTGGCATTCACAGTTGTTCATAAAGGTCTCACAACACTGTTGGATGCCAGAAAAGTGACATAAAATGGATGCTGGGGGTTTGCGTTCACATTTTTGCATGCAAAAATGTTATTTTTTCACTTTTTATAATTTCCACTATTTTTTCCGGGATCGGGATCCCGGACTTGGGGGATTCTCAGGATCGGGATTTGAAAGTTTTCGGGATCGGGATCGGGATTTTTAAATTTCGGGATCGGGATTGGGGTTTCGGGATCGGGAGCGGGACTGCTAAATCCCGGAATTTCACGGGATCCGGGATCGGGATCGGGATCCCGTTTGAACCCTAGGGGCAGGGGCTGCAGCGGAGGTAATCAGTGGCCAGCCACAGAAAATCGCCCAGCACAAAGCCGCACTCGTCTCTGTCACAAGTGACACCGTTGTGATAAAAATGACAAGTAATAGTGAATGGTGAATGTAAGGAAGCTGGGACCGAGATTGCACACCCGGTCAAGTGGCTGATTTTACGTCTTTACAGCTCCAAGTTACAAATAATTCAAAAAATTACAAATTACTGTCACCAGACATCATTGAAATGTTGGGTTACAACTTGACACAATTTGAAAATTGACACGCCACTTGACATTATCTGCGACTTGACATGGCGCGCAATCGGTACCAGGAGTCCAGGGAGAAGCGCCTTGAGATGTGCCAGAGAAATAAATGCAACTGAATTGAATACATTTTGTACAGGGGTGGGCATCTTCAGTTACCGCTGGAAAAACGCGATAGCTTGAGCTACAGTTGAGCTATCACAATGAAATTTTAACACAATAGAGTAGACTCCATAGGACACCTATGCTGAAGTTTGCAACCCAAACGGCCACAGTTTGGAGGAGTTGTGGAACACACAGTTTTTAGTGTAATTTTGTGACTTCACCCCCCTTATCTCGGGACTGGGGGACTATTCAAGTAAAAAAAGAATTTGGTAGTAGGCGCGACCACAACATACTCAAAGGGCATCAAAATCGGCCGATGTACGACAGAATGGGACGACACCAACGACCGATGCCCCCCCCCCTCAAATGCCACCCTCGATTTATCCTATGGGTGACACCAAGTCACAAAATTACACTAAAAACCGTGTGTTCCACAACTCACCCAAAATGTGGCCGTTTGGGTTGCAAACTTCAGAATAGGTGTCCTATGGAGTCTACTCCATTGTGTTAAAATTTCATTCTGATAGCTCAACCGTAGCTCAATCTATCGCATTTTCCCAGCGGTAACTGAAGATGCCCACCCCTGTATATTCCGACGCAGGTCCAGGAAAAAGGTATTATGTATTTATTTTAATGTACTATACAACCATCCAATTTGGATAGGTATTCAAACAAGAAAAAAAGTATTGAAACATTTACATGTTAAAAACAAGAACAGATTGTAAAAAATAGTGCACAGCACATAAATCATCACTGCAAAAATGTCAATCAGAGAAACTTCTGCACAGATGCATTTGCAAAACGTCCGCCGAGGTCTGCGGCACCGCTTTTGGCCATTTCCCTTGCACCTGCAATTGTGATTTTATTTACATTGAGATTGTATTGAGAAATTGGCACTATGCCAGGAAAGACAATGCTGATGACTACATAGCTGGTTTGCCTTGGGTGACATCCTTGAATACAGTACAATGTCCGAATACAATCCCCTGCTCCAATAATACATTGCTTGAATACAGTACAATGCTATAAAACAACCCCTTGCTCAAGTACAATACATTCAATTTTACTTGAATACAAAGTATAATGCTCTAATACGATGCCCTGCTTAGATACCGTACACTGCTTAAATACAGTACAATGCTAAACTACAATACCTTGCTCAAATACAGTACTGTGATTGAATACAATACCTACAGATGCTCGAATACATTATCACGCACAGACAAAGGCACAATACAATACAGTAAACAAATGAGTCAACCAATTCACAAGGTCAAAACCTTTTCCACTTTTCCTGCAGGGCTAAAAAAAAAAAAAACATTCAAACCAACTTTTAGCATTCAAAGCGCCAGTCCTGAGATCAGTATCCCTATCGAAGGGTCTGCGCTGGCTGTAGGACATCCCTGGAAGGGAATCCCCATTTTTGCTGCTATTCTCTGCATTTTTCGCTTTTTGGTGCGCCGTTAAAAGCGACTCGTTGCGAGATTTCTGCACGGATTTTTTTGGTTTTGTTTTTTTTAGTGAGGGTGGGGGGGGGTTTGGAGAGGGGATTTAAGGATTTTAAAAGTGATGTGGAAAGTGACAAAATGTAAAGTGGTTTGTAAAATTTCAAATAAACTGTCAGCAAGTTACACGTTTCAGACTGTCAGAGATACCGCAAACATTTTTTAAGTGAATTAAAACATTTTTCTGAAATTAGACACTTATCAGGAAACTTTACACATACCAGTGGAAGCTTCCGAGCCCAAAAATCTATTGAAAGCTTTGCGAAAACTCGCGTATTTCCAAGCTCAAACAGTTTTGTCAATTTTTTCGATTGCTCTGGCAAGTGACAAGTCATGTGTTGCCGTAAACATTTTACCGAGAATTGAAAAAAAATTGTCCGAAATTGGGCACTTGCGAGGAAATTCACACGGTGCGGGACTGCTTAGGGCAGCCAGGGGCATAAAAGGGCACCCCCTTGAAAAAGGTCATACCCACATTGAGCACTTGGGCTTGTTTCTGCAATTTTTCATCCCTCTCTGCGATGGCTTTGTGCCTGACGGAGCTGTCCGCCGCATCGGCGCTGCCCGCTTTGGGCACTTTGCCTTCCAACTGCGGGGGGGGGTTATTCGGGAGATTATGGTATGGTATCGCTTGGATTATGGTAACTGGGAGGAGCGCGAGCTATGAATTTTACTGAACGATACATTCTATTATGACGTCATCGTTAAAAATTGTGTTAATTGAAAAAAAATGATTTCAGGCATGAAACATATTTATGTTGGTTGTACTAGACTCAGGCAAATTCATTTGAAATTTTTTGTGATAGTGCGAGCATAAGTATCGGGCTGGTGCGTTTTTGCGTAGGACATAAGTCTGCGCTAATGCGTACCGTACCGTTTGTCTCAACTATTCAAAACAAGCAAACTCACGCGCATTCTCTTCATCTCCGGTGTATCAGTCCACATTTCAGCCGCCCCCTTGCCGCCTGAAGTGGCACCTGGACGCCGTTGAAACGCAGTTACAGATTTCTGGCTGAGTTGCCCGCTTCCCAGACCGTATTTGCCCAATTTTTCGGGCAGTTCGGTCATCCAAGTTTCCCGCTGCACGGCGCCCTCCGCCCGCTGCTCCAGCGCCGCCCGTCTGAGCTTACCGCGGTGATGGTTTCCGGTAACTAGTGAATGATTACGGTACCGGTACCGTAAAAATGGTTTACCGGGCGCCATACGATATAGCCATTACCGAACTGGCACATACCGATTGTACTCGAAAATTCACCAGAGGAATACCGAATAGACGTGCACCAATTGGTAAGAATGGTACGGTACATGGTACAACGTCCACCATCTACCGGTACGGTATTTCAATCACCGGTACGCCACACACCGGGGGGGGGGCGGCGGGTGGCGGGGTGTCTCACTGTACCATACACCCAGCGACCGACCTGAGAGCGTACTCTGTGGGTGCGTCGAGTCCGGTGCGGGGGTCTACCGCGGTGGGCGAGCTGGGCGGCAGCGCCGGGCCCACCAGTTGTTCGCTGTCGCTGTCGCTGCTGCCCCCCGCGTCACCGCTGCCGCCCGCCTGCGAAGTCAGGTGTCCAGGAGCCGTTAACCAGAGAATGTGAAAGGGACAAAGTTATGTCAAAGTTGACATTTTAGATGGCTTTTGACACTTTGCATGTCGTTTGACGCGGTATTAAGATGACTCTTGACACATTTCTTGACTTTTGACATTTGAGAGGGTTTGCGATACGGCGAAATTCGGGCAAACGCAATGAAAGTAGGAATTACCCATACCCGATAGAATATTGCTTGACGTGATCATGAACATAAGTAGATTAACGCCACCAAAAACATCACTCATTCAAAATAACAGGACACTTATCAGGCCCAGAAAATTCATTCAAATCTGCTTCCACACCGTTCAAAACCTCCAACCGCACACACACCTAGGGTGGAAAAAACGTTTTTTTCAACTCCATGTTTTTTTTATTAAAAAAAACGTTTATTTTAATAAAAAACGTTTTTTTTAAAACATCGGCAAACCCTACACACACCTGCCCAACCTCATCTCCATCACCATCCGGCACCAAGTCGGGCGGCAGGGCCGGCCCGTAATTACAGTCGGCACCCCCCTGAAGGGTGTCGGGCGGTAGGGCGGGGCCTATGACGGTAGGGCTTCGGTTGTCGGTGTCAGCGTCGGTGGCGGTAACGCGGTCTGGGAAGTACAGCGTGGAATGGCGAAGTTCGGCCATGGGATTTTGTGGCGGTTTTTTATTGAGTTTGTAAACAGAGTGCGGGACTGGCACCGGATGCAGCAAACGGCATCATAGCGTGTCAACAAGATGTATCTAATTGTAATTGCAAAAATGTCGGTAAAAGTACGGTAAACTTCGAAGATTTCGGTAAAAAGTACAGCAAACTTGAAAAATATCGGTAAAAAGTACGGTACACTTCGGAAATTTCGGTAAAAAGTGCCGTAAACCTCAAAAATATCGGTAAACGGTACACTGCGGTATATTCTGCCACCCCACACCCACCTCCATCTGTTTCTCGGTCTCGTTTCCCCGCCAGCAAATGCGGGGGCAGCTGCGGTCCGATTTGCGCCATGGCTCTCTGCGTGAAAAGTCGAAAGGCACTGGGCGAATCAGGAATGGACAAATTAGGATGGGGTGAACGTGATCGTGACAATCACGGCCCATTGTTTTTGGGCAGGTAAATGTGAATACCGTATCTCCTCAAATAGCCCCAGTCGGTTTATTTTGTTCGCCAAGAAATTTTGAGGGGGGTTGTCATTTAAATTATTTTTACACTCAATTCGGGTGGATGTAAATATTTCAAGGGTGTTCTATTATTTCCCCAGCTCGTACAGACCTGGGAGTGTTTCGAGGGGGGTTTAATTCAAGGGGATAATTCGAGGAAATACGGTATTATTGGTAAGGTTCAATTACATAAAAACTGGGTATTTATAAAACAATTTATTTACACGTATTTTAGCAAAACCTTAAAGATTACCTCGTTACGTGCAATGAAAAAATACAAAAAATACATACATTCTTGAGGAAATTTCCCGATGACCTATTTTATTGAAATATGTGTACACTGGTGATTTTAGGGATTTATTCAAGAATTTACGATATTTACAAAGTGTAGTTTACAGGTGTTCCATGAACATTACAAAAACACATGTGTAAAAACACACAGATAACATCACATTCCAATCAGAATCCAATCCAGGTTCCAATCAATATCAGAACCATCTTGTTAGCAACACAAGCAAAGATACATAAAACATAAATATAAACAAAAATCGCACCAAAAACACCAAAAAACGCTCAATAATTGATCATCCTACACTTTTTCAAATCGATCGCATCCAAAATGGGCTGCCTTTTCGTCTGATACAATCGCTTCAATTCGTTTATCTCCCGTTCCATATCCGCGTCCAAATTTTCCAGCCGCCGCGACAATTCGTCGTCCGTGAGGTCGCGCACCTGTGAAGAAAAAAGTGGGCGGAGTCGAGGGTTGGGTTGTTGAAGTACTGAACTTTTAAGTAAACGTGAACGTTTATTTTTTTACTCACCCCTCAGTACAAAAACGTCAAGTAATTTTTACGAAGAGCAGATATAAAAGCCTGTCCGAAATACGTTTTCTGTACTCGGGTACTCAAAAAAGTACGCGCAAAGGTGAGTACGGGCGGGTTCTTTCTTATAAAGGAAACGTAAGTCGTAAACGTATTTACGTAGTACTCGAATATACGTATTTTTCAAGTAAACGTAAATACGTTTTAACAACTATGGTAGACATTTTGATGCTTAAACAACGTTTGCCTCTTGGCAAAATATTGATAAAAAACCTACTGTCAATGAGATGTCAAATGATGCAAATATGATGAATTTTCTCTCCAACACGCAGCCTACATAAATATTTACATCCCATCAGTTATCCTATAAATTGCTTAAAACACACACAAAGACACTCACTAAATAATAAAAAAAGAAATTGGCCCAGCTCACTTTTCAGGGGTGGTCAAAGGCACCCCATATTACATTTCTACAACTGAGGGCACGCTAAAATATTATAAAATATAGACATGGGCGCGGGGCAGTCCAGCACAAAGGAGCAAAGTTCAGAGGTAAAATTTACATGTGCAAACTAGTTTGCATATGCAAATTACAGTTCTAAAATTGTCGGGGATCAGTCAGGAAATGTGAGAAATTGTGTGAGTGTGTGAGTATACCTGTAAATTTAGATTCCTTTATAGAATCAATGCAATGAAAATACAATTTGCACATGCAAACCAGTTTGAACAGGGACCTTCCGCTAGGCAAAATTACAGTAATTTAGAATAGATTAGCCACCCCTCCCCCATTGTCAGCGATCTAACAGAAATAAGACAATTTTTTCCGGCTTTACTCACACCACTGGTGTGAGTGTGACACCAGTGAAATTCATCCGTTAAAAATTCAAAATAATTATTCTTAACCCAATCTGCACATGCAAAATGAATCTGCACAGCAACAAGTCTACCCACCCGACCAAGGCTCATTCCGAATGTAAACCCGCCCCGAATGTATACCCGCACCGAATGGAAGCATACCCGCTCCGAAGGTAAGCCCGGCCCGAAGGTAGCATCAGTTACCTTCGGGCCGGGCTTACCTTCGGAGCGGGTATGCTTCCATTCGGGGCGGGTATACATTCGGGGCGGGTTTACATTCGGAGAGGCACAGGCTCTACCCACCCTCCTATTTTGCTCAGTGGGAAAACTACAGCGGGACAGAGCCGCCGAACATATCAGAGTCGCAGCTGCAGGCGCACCCCCAATACGCCGGCCAGATGACCCCCTTCCAGGTTGGGGGGGGGGCAATTGCGGGGACCCCCGGTAAGCGGTGCACCGGTGATTGTTACGGTAGAGAATACGGTACGGTAAAAAATATGGTAACGCTTACAGTTTCCCGGTATGGTATGGTGGTCATCGTCAATGGTGAGGTGACAGTAGCAATACCTTATATTTTAGTTATTCTTAATTACCGGTTTCGTAAATACTCAAATAAGATCCCAGGGAGTTTTTATTCAGAGTCTTTGAGGGGGCTATTCAAGGGGGTATTCAAGAAGGGGGTGATTCAAGGGGGTATTTTTTTCTTTCCTCACTGGCGGACAGGGGTGAGTTATTCAAGGGGGTCTTATTCGAGGATTTGCGGTGAATGCCGGTACGGTACGGTGCGCATTTTCCACGCAAATTTTCAGGCAGAGGACGCATTCGTCCAGCGGCAGGCTCAATCGCCCACGCCCATCTATCTGTTGTACAGGTTTGCAACAGCGTTAAACTTTAGTGGTGGGAAATGTGTGCAGGGCAATGTCCAGTGCCCGACTCCCGGCCAGGGCCGTATCCAGGGGGGGGGGGGGCCTTCCCGGGGCGAGACCAGAAAGTGACCGGAAAATGTGACTTTTTCAACGTCAGCTTAAAAAATTTTGCGCGCAAGCGCGCATTCTTCTCCAGACAACCTATTATCATCCGATTTGCTCCATGTGGCCACAAATCGTTATAAATACACTCAATGTTGTGCTTTTTTGCTGTTTTGTATGTATATTTACATACATATACAGCGTTCCATGGCGCTAGCGCCAACGACAATGGCGCCATGGCGTTGCACCTACTAATGGCGCCATTCCGCAACTATGAAGCTAAAATTTGGAGGGGGGGCTGCGCGCAAAAATTTTAAGCAACATCGAAAAATATGCAGGAAAAGTTGCATTTTCCGGGACTTTTTAGGTCTCACCCCGGGAAGGGGGGGGCTGCAGCCCCCCCCCCCCCCGCCCCCCCCATGGATACGTCCTTGGTAACATTGGATTTGTCGGGCACACCAAGCAGGGCTAAAATGAACGGAATGCCCGGCACTGCTTCCTTTATTTCAAGTGCAAAGCATCAGGGTTCACCCAATGGAACTGCAATCAAATCAAGTTCACTGAACCCGACAATCTTAAGTTTAGGCGACGCGATTCAACCCATCTGTTTCATGTCATAGCGAATTGTGAAGCTGGGACCAATTCTGCAAATGCACAACTGAAATCATGTTCTAGTAACAACTCAAGGGACTAGTTAATATAAGGAACAAGTAGATCCAACAATGACAATAAAGGTCACTTATATTCAAGTTGACTTGTCACTTTTCACACAAGACACCACTTCCCTAGCCAACCATACACTTGCCAAATTGCCACCGCATACACAATATCAAGTACATACACAAACCCAGGACACCCCACATTCCTGAAACTGCACAACCCTTTACCCTACACGCCCTACACCTAGGGATGGCCAAAAAACGTTTTTTTACGACCCTGTTTCTTTTATTTAAAAAACAACGTTTTTTTAAATTTAAAACGGTTTTTTAAAAAGCTCCCAGATGGGTTAACATATACAGGTATTTATATCAAACAATTGTCAGTACTTTGTGATGTTATATATAGCCACAGAATGGCTGTGGAGCCATGGCGTAGCATTATAAGTGGTGATTTCTGTCAAAAATATCCATTATTTGTCGACTTGTTACGTATATCGCCTTTTGTCGAATGTTCGTGACTTCAAGTCAAGTTTTGCATGGAATAGCACTTATACAAGGTTATAATATCGGGCTAATCCATTGACAGTGATGGATCACACTGTAGAAGTATGTGGGAGCACATTGGCTGGATATTATATGCTACACTAACATATCACAGCTTATTATGACACAGTAGCATAAACAAATGGAAGCTTTCATACTAAAAATGCCTCAAAACCAATGAAAACCATCACAAATGGTAAAGAGTATGTGAAATTGCGCGCTTGCTCGCAAAAAAATTGCTAAATACCTTGTACATACTACAAAAAACTTTGGGCTGATGTCTTTTAAAAAAACGGTTTCGATGCCTGTTTAAAAAAACCGTTAAAACGGGAAAAAAACACTGGCCAGCCCTTCCTACACCCAAAAAGGGCCCTAAATACATCACGCAGACAGGCGGCCGACAGGAACGACGCGGCCATCGACCCCCGCTGGGTGATTCTGCTCTTCCACGTGACCCTGGGCGATTACTTTGGCCACGTGCCAATCAAGACTTGCACCAGAAACGGAACTCTGGTGGGTGATTGGCTGGGGCAAGGGGGTGCGGGGGTGCAGTTGGGGGTGCGCCAAGAACAGAAATTCCCAGCTAGTGATGGAAGAGCGCAGCAGCTAAGTAGTTATGTAGCAGCAAAATTATCCTGGCGCTTCAACTACCACACACACACTGGTTGACAAGGACACCAAATACCAACTGGTGCCCATCCCAATTCAAAGTTTGTTGACAAGCCGACGAACAGCGTTCAAATGCAAAAACTGCAATTTTTACATGGCAGCTTCATTTGCAACACGATTCAACACTTTTGCATTTGAGCATTATTCGTCGACTCGGCAGCAGGCTTTGAATTGGAATCGTAACCAGTTGACATTAGGTGTTCTTATCAACTAGAGCGCGTAGAACCATTGTGTCAACATCTGGCACGCCGCTGTGAGGACACCATTTTATCACCCCCGAAAAAGTTAAATGATTAAATAATGTATTTTAAAATACGCGTCGCGCACTCAGGAATACTGCCTGGACACGCTCAAAGGCCAATCTTTCCCAACATTTGATGAGTTGGCAGGCGCTCAGGTAAAGGGGGTCTCCAACGGGGGTTACAGGGGGTGCACACTTCAATCCGTTCACGTGACAACCGAGTGCCAGCTAATAAATTTCAATTCGTCACATGCCAGTTGGTCACAAGCCAGAACAGCTGTTGTGAGATGTGAATGGACACTTATTCAGCGGTTGACAAAAAAACGCGGAAATTGTGGTATTAGGCAGTTAAGATAACGCTAGAATTTTGCCGATTGGACACCTTGTCTGACAAACGCCCTTTCGTCACAATCAAATTCGCCACACGTGACATGGTCACACGCAGATTGCGGCCCAGGACCCGGACGGGTACCCGTTTGCGATGACCGTCGCAGCCGTGGGCCAGCGCTGACTCGAAATCGAACCGCGCGTGAATTAAAAACTAGAAAGGCCGGGTGTTGAAAACATTACGCGGATGAAATGAAAATGCTGTCTTTGTGTTTCGGTCGCGATGCGAGTTTCAAAACGATGAAAAATGATCACGATTTTCTGTGGATTAGCGAACTCAGCCCCGGCAAGAAATAGGCACATAGAACGGGGCACCCTGGCCAGGGGCCGGTTCCAATTAGCTGGCGCATGTCAAATGTAATTAAAAATGTAACACAAATTTGTCAATTGTCATGGAAAATGTCAAACGATCAGTAATACAATTTGTTGACATTTTACATAATATTTGACACTTGGCATTACACTTTACACAGCGCGCGACTCTCACCTGGTCACAGCCATGTGAAATACCTAACAAAATTGGACAATTCACAGATAAAATGTGAAAATATAACTAATTTTTTATTTTTTTGAACACTACACATTGATAGGAAAGTTACCCTACTCAGAATCAAAACAAACAAAATTTAAAAAAAAACATACGAATCCAAAGTCGCCGTCATCATTGAAGGGCGCCGCTGCGAACTGTGCAAATTGGGGCAAATTTGTAGAGTTGTTGCCCGACGCGCCCCCCTGCCCTACTGGCGCCTCTGCACCCGCCGCTTCGGGGGTGCCTGCGATTGAGACCCCTTTGAGTTGGGGTTTGATAGAGTGGGGTACCCCATTTTTCGAGCTTGGATTATTTACCTGTCTTTCCTGGCTGTATATTGAAAAATACGAAAGATTGAATGACAAAAAATGGAGAACACTTTTATTCTAGTTTTCAGAAAGTTCGACGGACACTGATGTTTGTTTAGTGAATAGAATGCTTAATTCAATGACGTATCCAGGGGGGGGGGGGCGGGGGGGGCTGCAGCCCCCCCCCTTCCCGGGGTGAGACCCAAAAAGTCCCGGAAAATGCAACTTTTCCTATATATTTTCAGATGTTTCTTAAAAAATTTGCGCGCAAGCGCGCAATTTCGTCCCCATGCATTGTATTTTCAGCGGATCGGCCCCTGTAAACCAATATACTCGGAAGTAAAACCCATTTTTGCTATTTTCGCTGAATATGTATGCATTTTACATACATTTAAAGCGGTTCCTGGCGCTGGCGCCAACGCCAATAGCGCCATGGAACGGTGCCTTTGTATGGCGCTAGCGCCAAAACGCCTTTCCGTCCCTATATAGGGAAAATTTTTAGGGGGGGGGGGGCTGAGCCACCCCCGTTCGCCGGCCCCCGTAAACAAGCAGCCCCCCCGCTCAAAAATCCTGGATCCCTGGCTTAATTTGAAAACGAAAAAAAGTTTTATTGCATTTCCATTTCATTCAGTAAATTTTAGTTATTATTTTTTGGTGTTCAAACAAAAATGAAGCAAAAAACCCTACCGTAACACGAAAACATCGCACCTTCGTGTTTGGGGGGTGCCCCATTGTCTTGCTCCGCCCCCCTCTGGTCCAAGGCGCGCATGAAGTACGGCTGTTCTTCACTGGGGGTCGCCAGTTCCTCTGTGCCGTAGCCTGGGGGGGGGGGGGGGTAAAAAAGTGAGTGAGAGAAAAATGTGAAAAAAGACAAATTTGTCGAGTGCCACTGTTTGGGGAGCGCAAACTGGTAAACAAAATCTTTTTAACACTTTACATGACGAACAGTTTCACTGAAAACGACACTTTTTCAACGAACAAAAAAACGTTTTTTTCTTTTTTCAACATTTTTCAATGTCCAGAGATTTCCAAATTTGCTCATTTCACACTCAAAACACTGCCCTATTACCCTATTCACCAGTTTACTGGCAGTAAATTAGCGTGAACCATCGCTTAAGTACATACGATGTCCGTTAAAAACCGCCCCCCCCCCCTCACGTCTCATACTAGTCTGCATGGCCGAGTGGGCGGAGTCTAGCCACTGGGGCGACCTATCAGCGCTGTGCAGAGTGGCCGGCCGCCTGTCCGCCTTGGCCAACTTGGCAGTGGCCCAAGTCTCCTCGGAGCTGCTGCTGCGGTTGTCTGATCCGTCGGCTGGCTGGAGTTTGAAGGAAATATAGAATTTGAAAAAAGTTTAAAAGACATTTTTTAGATAAATAACCAAGACTAGGTAAGGTGGAGTCATAGGGGATTTTGGGGTTAGCATTTTGGGGGGGGGGGTCACCTGCCGGCGCGTGCTAATAACTC
>OZ038453.1:22701971-22740417 GCA_964036195.1 Sphaerolaimus hirsutus | reverse complement strand
AGAAAAACGCAACAAAAATTACCATGTTCAAGACTCTATAGCCTTATATAAGTATGTAGATGATAAAAACCATGTTCGAACGTAAAACAATCATTGTTTTTAACGTGTGTTCTGCGTTTCCCAGAGCTTTTGTCATCTACGTTCCCTGTACACTGAATTTGGGGGGGGGGCATTTCGAGGGGGGTTATTAATTCATAGTGCCCATTTTGAGGGGGGGGGGGTAATTCGAGGAAATACGGTAACTAAAAAAGTGCACCTGCACAAGCAGTGACTGTAACCGTTTTGCCACCCATGCAGATGGCACCAATGCTCCGTGACCAATGACATTGCTTGGTATGTATTCATTGGCTGCACACTCGCGCATTGCACCCGTCCACAACCTGCATCGAGATACACTTGAGCATTGTTGTCAATGCAACGTATATTGAAAATGTAAAAAGCTTAACAAAAGTTGCCAAAGCGACCAAATTGGCACCGTGCTTATTCATGCTCGTGCGTTGGAATTAAAAGAATTCTACTGACTATTTTCTAGGAAAATTCACTATTTTGGGCTTAAGCTAGGCTTAGGTAAAAAATTAGCCATACTAACCATTTTAAGCTTAGCCTTACTAACCATTTTAAGCTTAGCCCTACTAACCATTTTAAGCTTAGCCCCACTAACCATTTTAAGCTTAGCCCTACTAACCATTTTAAGCTTAGCCCTACTAACCATTTTAAGCTTAGGGCAATGAACCATTTTAAAAATGGCTTAAATAGGTAGTGGTAAAGTCAAATGTCAAATGTAAAGTGAAGTGTCAAATGTAAAGTAAAGTGTCAATTGTGTATTCAAATCTTATTTTTTTGTATCCAAATCTTATGTTTTTGTATCCAAATCCTACTTTTCGAAAAAAAGATTTGGATACAAATACATAAGATTTGGATACAAAAAAATAAGATTTGGATACACAATTGACACTTTACTTTACATTTGACTTTGCATTTGACTTTACATTTGACACTTTTCTTTACATTTCACATTTGACTTTACATTTGACACTTTACTCTTTACTTTACATTTCACATTTGAATTTGCATTTGACCTTCCATTTGACACTTTACTTTACACTTTAATGGGCTTGGGATTGCTACCAGGTTGTTTTTACCCAACTGTATCAAGGTAACTACCACAGTGGTGATAAATAATATCACCACTATGTAGTTACCTTGATACAGTTGGGCAAAAACCATGTTGCCAAACCCGCGAGGTTCATGTTTCATCTCAAACATAGGTCAGTGGCAAAACCGTCTCTCACTAGGCTTGCAGCAAGGCAACCTGGTTTTACTATGGGCATGTTCCATAAGCAACCAGCCGTGGTCGTGTGTCCAATTTTTTGGTCACATGATTACGACAGTGGTTGCGCGTTTTGTCTTTTAGATAAAACGCGTAAGAGTCGCTTTTGGTAAATTGCCCACCAGTAAGAATTGGGAGCTAAGGTTAGTCATGGGAGAGCCGGCTTCTCCTTTGAAAATTGCCCGCTCGGGCCAACGTTGAAGTTTCAAATGCGATTTTGGAAAAATGATGGAGATACCAACATTTGGAACTAGAAGCCTCAATTGTATTCCACAGATGTAATGAGTAACGCAAATGTAAATCCTGCGTCTTTCACCCCATTCGTAAAATACGTAACCCGACGCATGCCAAGTTAACATACCGGATATCTATCACATTTGTCCTTTTAAGGAATTCGTTAGAGCTGTTTGAGCGAGATATCTAGCTTTCCGACTCTGTATTTTTATATCCGTGGTTTATCCATTTATTTTTCACATTTGAAAGTTCAATCGGTTTAAATAAACTGTGAATCGAACGGAGTCCGTCTGTTTGAATTCGAATTTGAGACATATCTTACTTGTACATAAAAGAAGGAAAGATGACTCGTTTCATGTCTGCCGAGTTTTAACATGACTAAATGGGATGTAATATTTAAGACCTATCGTCATATGGCTGTTTGGCTGAAAAATAGGTGTATCCCTTGGGATTTTAACGATGTAGTGGTTGATTGAACTTTAATGGCAAAAGTTAAATCGACTACTGCGACATCAGCGGTAGGTCACAATTACGAATTGATTATTCTACAAACGAATTGCAGAAGAAAAGTTTTTTGGTGCTGGCGCTATTGGCGCTTGGCGCCATCACTCTCTGGCGCAATTGGCGCTTGGCGCTGAGGTTCAGAAAAGCGCCATGGTGCTTTTGGCGCTTGGCGCTATTTTGCTCTGGCGCCATTGGCGCTTGGCGCTGGGGGTCGGAATAGCGCCAAGGCGCTTTTGGCGCTTGGCGCCAAAAGTCTGGCGCTTTTTCCATCACTAACTGTGAGTACCCCTTAAGTTGAAAAAGCTGATGAAATTGACAATGAGGCATTGTTCGCACGGTTTTTCTGTGACAATTTTTATTTTTTAACGCCGTTTTTAGGATTGGAAGAATGACAGCATTGACGTGTGACACCTCAATCAATTGTGATTTGGTAAACACCAGTCTAGGGTGTCAACTTTCCTTTTTAGTCTCCGCTCTCCGCAGGCAAAATATTCCAGCTGCTAAAAAGAATTTCCATTCCATTGCTCACTGCAAATTTTTTAATCTGATTCCATTTTTATCACCTTTTCTGTTTTCTGGCTCAATTACCTGTTTTTCTGTCTTTTTCTATTTCCAGCTCAATTTCCTGTTTTTCTGCCTTTTCCATTTTTTGGCTCAACTTTCTGTTTTCTGTTTCAGCCAGACTGGTGAGATGCATGCAGGTTTTTCAATTATACTTACCATAGATCCTCAAATAAGACCCCCCCCCCCTTGAATAACTCCCCATCCTTGAATAACTCCCCCCTCTGTGATGAGTGGAGAGGATACTGGAGGAAGTGAAAAAAATAAAATGCAAATGCAGTGCAGTGTGTGAGACAAAAAATACAAAGAATGTTAGCATACGGCACCATAAGCAGATGCACAGTGTGTATTTTACGCAGTGTATACACACCTACCTACCTGCAAGTTTTTTCTGAAAGTGATGAGGAAACCCCCCCCCCTTGAATAACTCCCCACCCTTGAAGAACTCCCCCCTCAAAAACTCCGACAAAAAATAACTCCCCGGGGGAGCTATTCGAGGATATACGGTAGAACAAGCATTCTGTTTCCAGCAAAATTTCTGCCAATTCTTCCATTTCTGGCAAAATTTGCTGAGCCAAGACACCTGAGACCTGAGACTATGCCAGGAACAAAACGCTTGGCACTGGTGCTTTGCGCCATTTTGCTCTGGCGCTATTGGCGCTGGTGTTAAAAAAGCGCCATGGTGCTTTTGGCACTTTGGTACAAAAGTCCTAGCACTTTTTCCATCACTAATTGGAGTCATGCGATATTTGTTCTAAATATCCAGCCTATTAAGACAGGTTCAACGCTATCAATTTCATTTGCCATCAATACTTGAAATTTTACTATATGGCCAAAGTATAAAAACATCAACCAACCTCCCACTAGTATCAGTCCTCCTGTCTAGAAACCAGCACTTGCCCATGATAAATGCCCTTTTTCGATGAGTATTTTGATAGCCACCTCCGACCACATCTGCGTGTTAAACAATGGCGCTGTGCATGCTAGTTTTCACCATGACTTCAGTGTGAAAACTCAATTTGGTTTTCACATTGTGACAGCAATGAGATCAAGGAGGTTGTCACATTGAATTTTTGTGTTTTCCTTTTGTGTAAGACACTGATGAAAACTATGAAAAAAATGCACAAACATAAATAAGTTTTCACTGTAAAAACATGGCATTGATAGCAGTAACTTTTTGTTGTATGTGACATACTAGATGAAACTGTATCTTTTTGTACATTTTGGTGTTTGCTTGTATTTTGGTTTCTTTTTCTGTATTTTTTTAATAAATCCATGAAATAAATTTTTATCATTCACTGTTTTGTTTTTGTGATGTTCCCAGCAGCATAAATGTGTGTTTTTTTCATTCCGTTTCATTTGGTTGTTGTGAAAGTGAGCAATAAAGCTGCAAAATATAAATAACAAATAAAAATGTATTTCACATGAAATAATTTTCAAAATGAGATTTACTGAACATGTAGCTACAATTTTTGCACACATTACAGCAGATATATTTTAGAATGCTATGGTAAACAATTGGGAATAATTAACATAAGCAGGAATGAGTAAATAATTGTTCTGTTAGTGAAAAAATGAATAAAAAATCAGCCTCTGCATGCATACAGCTACCACCACCTGAGTTCAATTGAAAGACAAAAATTTGTAGAATCACATGAAATTAACTGTATTGAGGTCACAGTCTCAATTGTTTCAAACATATATGAAAAGATGGTGGCATTGTTTTCACTTCATGCAAGCAAAACATGAAAACTAAGCATTCAATTTTCCTATTTAAGCTGACACAGGTCTCAACAAAAAGCAAAGCTAAAAACAGGCAAACAGCTCTTAGGAGTCTTCATCCACTCCAGGATTCGTTTTCTCATTGTTCAGGCATCAAGTTAATCTCGTAAGCCGGTGCCGATTTCAAGTTTTCAAAAAATTCACAAAAAAAATACTGTGGGTTATATTTATTGCAAAAAAAGTTAACTTTGCAGTCACCCAGATTTCATGCATCAGGTGCAACAGTTTCATCAAAAAATGGATTATGAAAACTCAAAAAAAATTTACTTAAGTAATTTTTTTTGCATTTTTCACATGTCACATGTGACCCACCATTAAATAGAGCATAAAATTCTGTATAAAACCTGCAAATGTGAACTTCCTCTGACCATCCAGTGTCTTTTTAAGCTACTTTTTCAAAGTTGGAGAAGCTGTGAAAACTCAGGGCACATGGCTACATTTTTGGCAACATTTGGGGACATTGCAATAACACTACTGGCACTGGTGTCCCCATGGCTACAGTTTTCCACAGTAGATGTTCACATATGAAAACTGTCACCATGTCTCCATGTGTCGCCATGTCGCCATGGGGTATGGTGACATGTTGCCATTCAGTTTTCACATGATGAATAAATGTTGCAATTCAGTTTGCACATTATGTATGCATGACAAGAAACTTGCCAAATGCATGTCATTTGTGAAAACTACAAAACACGTTGCATACCATATGTGTAAACTGTATGGTGACTAGTGATGTTAAAGGCACCGGGTAAAATGGCACCGCACCGCACCTGCACCTTTGTCAACGCATGAAAATGGCACCTGGCACCCTGGGGCACCGGCCAGAAAATGGCACCGCACCGCACCGGCACCGGTGCCTTTTGGAAAAAATGGCACCGGCACCGAAGGGCACCGGCGGGTTGCCGGTGCTAGCACCGAAAGGCACCGCACCGGGCTGGAATTTCTGAAGTAAATATCGGGCAGTTTCTCAGTGGTCTCACCTTTGGAAGTGCATATTTCCATGAATTTTTAACCGATTTTGATGGTTGAGCACTTTAAATGATCAGAATGATGTGGCAATCACTTTTATGAAGCAATTACAATGGTTACAAATGAAAGATAAAATATTTGATTCACTACAATGTCCATAGCCACTATTGTCTACTGATCGGAGTCGTTGCTGTACAGAGAATGGAAGTATCTCTGTCATAAACTGACAACAAATTTTGAACAAAAAAGTAAGAGAAACAAAAAATATAAAAATAATTTAAAATTCAACAAAATTTTAGATTCGCTCATCAGATCACGTATCGAGTAAAATGGATTTCACAGTAGGTATATTTATTTGATGTGAGGTTTACAAAATAGGCAAAAACGGTTGGGTAAATATATCGCTGTTTTTTGAAATATGAATAAGCACATAAATAAACACCTTCCCGGACAAGTTCACCACCCATATTTTTATTTCACTTCAGATGCAATATCTCTGGCTATGGGAACCGTATCAAGCTAATATTTGGTTGGGATATAGTCCTAACACTCCGCTACTCCGTATTACTGGGCGGAGGTGCGGCGACTCACTACTAACGATGGCAAACCCCCCAGAAAAAAGTATTTAAATTTTTAAGTGTTTTTTCTAAAATGAATTTTCGAATTTTCGAATTTTTTTCCAAATTAATTTTCGAATTTCGAATTTAATTTTCGAATTTTCGAATCTTTTTTGTCAATTTTCGAATTTTTTAAGAAAAATATTGAATTTTAAGCCTAAAACACAGTATTTGGACTGTTTTCATGTTTAGAGCCCCTTTTAACTGTAATTTCACTGTAAGTGAAGCATGACATGACAATTTCACGTCACTTTAACATGACAAATGGTAGAAATAATTACTGTATTTCCTTGAAATACCCCCGGAGGGTGATTGTTGCATAGTGGTCTCGACTCTCGAGGGGGGGTTAAACGAGGGGGTATTTCGAGGGGGGTTTATTTCGCCAGAAATTTTTTTTGAAATCCCAGTACAAATTCGTTGTTTGTAATGTACGCTGAGGTAGTAAAATGCAACAATAACTGACATATATAAGGTTCTGTAGACTAATATTAGTATGTATATGGTAAATATAAACTCTTCTAACGTGACACCGACATTGTTTTAACGTGTGTACTGCATTACACAGAACACAAACTACAGTTTTTGTCGTGTACGTTCCCTTTACACTCAATTTGGGGGGGTATTTCGAGGGGGGGGGGGGGGGGGTGATTGTCTCATAGTGGTCTCGAGAAGGGGGGGGGGGGGGTCAAACGAGGGGGATATATCGAGGAAATACGGTATGTGGACTTATATGTCGGACAATTTTTTTGATGGTCCGGCGTCTGTTTCCGCGGAAGTAGAGCGCCGCGGTTCTAATTGTTCGGGCAGCTCTGTGCAGTTCCTCAACTGATGTGTCGGACTCGGGCTTCGCGGCAGCCGCAGACGGACGCGATTTCAATGGATTTTTTTCATTACATCAGGCGTTTTCAGACCCACCGCATATTAAATGTCGATTTATTTAGCACACTGAACTTAAGAGTGCGGTTTGTCGCCTTGAATCACCTGAAAAATTCGAAAACTATTTTCGAATTTTTGAATTTTCGAATTTTCGAATTTTTTAAAAAATAAATCGATTTTTAAGTGTTTTTTCCAGGGGTGAAATAAAAATTCGAAAATTATGAAAAAATTCGAAAATTCGAAAATATTTTCGAATTTTCGAATCTTTTTTTGCCATCGTTACTCACTACAGAGTGGGTCGCCCTACATGCAAACATTTTTTTGGCTTTTTTAATGTCCCAAACAAGTTCACCACTCACTTGATTGGCTACACTACGAGGGCTATATCTCCAGCTGTGTGGGCGATAGAAAGCTGAAATTTGGGGGATGTCTTGCAAACAACCCCATCTCACAATTCATCAGTGGGTGGCCGCCGACGACCCACTACAGCATGGGTCGCCGCATATAAAGTTGTTCATTTTTTTAAAACAACCTAAGTCTCCCAAACAAGTTCGCCATCCATCTGCATTATAAAAATAATGTTGTGAGAATGTACTTGATACAAAATTGAATAAAATTTGAACCCTAGTTCTGCTCATAAAAATTTTTTTCAGTAGGGCACCCACCCCATCCCATAAACAGCAGACTGAAAATTTCACTTTAAACCAATTTTTTGTTTCACACTTAAAAAGTTGGTTTACAAAGTTCACTAAGGAAGGGTTTAAGGTTCAAAGTTATGTAAACAACATTACCTCTAAAATGCCTGCATAAGGAAATTTATTTGGGGTGAATGAAAAAATGGAAATTTTGTCAAATTTTGTTCCTGTGATGATGCCATTATGACACCATTGTTTTCACCCCAAATAAATTTCCTTATGGAGGCATTTTAGAGGTCATGTTGTTTACGTAACTTTGAACATTGGACCCTTCCCTAATGAACTTTGTAAACCAACTTTTTAAGTGTGAAGCAAAAAACTGGTTTAAAGTGAAATTTTCGGCCTGCTGTTTATGGGACGGGGTGGGTTCCCTACTGAAAAATTCTTAATGAGCAGAATTAGGGTTCATATCTGACTCAATTTTATACCAGGTATGTTCTCACAACATTTTTTTTTAATGCAGTTTGATGGCAAACTTGTTTGGGATGCTTGGGTTGTTTTGAAAAAAATGAACAAATGTACATGCAGCAACGCATACTGTAGTGGGTCGCTGGCAGGCAGCCCCACTGGTGTATTGTAAGGGGGGTTGTTGGCAAGACATCCCCCAAATTTCAGCGTCATACCAGCCTCACAGCTGGAGATAAGACCCTCGAAGTGTAGCTAATCAAGTGGGTGGTGAACTTGTTTGGGACAGCAAAAATCCCAAAAAAAATTGTTGCGTATAGGGCATCCCACCCTGCAGTGAGTCGCACCACCTCCCCCCATTGAAGCAGAGTAGGGGGGTGTTACAACTTTATATATTCAAAGTTTCAGCTTTAGTACACCCGCATGGAAGGATATATTACATCCGAAGTGAAATAAAAAATTGGGTGGTGAACTTGTCCGGGAAGGTGTTTACTATGGACAAAATTGCACAGCACATGAAGCCTTGGCCGGTGCCTTTCTGGTGCCTTTTACTTTGGCCCTGGTGCTAGCACCTTTGGCACCGGCAAAAAAATGGCACTGCACCGCACTGGCACCAGTGCTATTCTGAAAAAAATGGCACCGGCACCGGCATGGCACCCCTGAAGATTGCAATGGCACCGCACCAGCACCGGTGCTGGTGCCCAGCACCGGGGCACCGGTGCCCCGGTGCCTTTACATCACTAATGGTGACATGTCGCCGTTTTTGCAATTTCAGTTTTCACACCAGTCATGGTGAAAACTAGTGTGTGTAGGCACATTGTAGAAAACTCAAACACGTTTATAGCTCATTTTTGAGTTTTCAAAATATCATGTGAAAACTAGTGTGCAGGGCCATTGTGCCTGCGCACACTAGTTTTCACACGAAATTTCAAAAACTCACAAATCAGCTTAGAATGCATTTGAGTTTTCTACAATGAGGTGGCCATCAACTACAGTTGGCGGAGATACAAAATGACTCATTGTGGTTAACTCAAACACGTTCTAAGCTCATTTATGAGTTTTCGAAATTTCGTGTGAAAACTAGTGTGCGCAGATCCATTGTCGCATAGCGATGAGATCAGAAAGGTTGTCACATTGAATTTTAGTGCTTTCATTTCATGTAAGACACTGATGAGAACTATGAAAAAATGTGCAAACAAAAATGAGTTTTCACTGTAAAAACATGGCTTTGATAGCGGTAACTGTTTGTTGCATGTGATAGAGCAGATAAAACTGCTTTTGTACATTTTGGCGTTTGCTAGTATTATGGCGCTGCACACACCAAATAGTTCACTGCCAGAAATCTCACAATATAGGTAGTCAACTCATATATCAACAACACTTGATTTTACCGGAATGAACTGTTCGTCAACTACAGTTAACGTAGATGAAAATAACACATTCCGGTGAACTAAGATGTGCTCCGAAACTGATAGGTATATGAGTTTACTAAATTGTTAGTTTACCGGTAGTTAACTAGTGTGTGCTGTCCCAATACAGTGAAATGAATTGGAAAGTGTCTTTAAAATTGAAATTTTTTAGATGACATGAAATGGAATATGAGCCACAGAAATTGTCAGACACATTTTCGAGATGTTGCCCCCCATAGTGGGAGATCTCGCGTCAGTGTAAGTTTGTAAACTGATCTGCCGGACTTGATCTGGACGAAGTTTATATTTTTCACATACTATAATCTGGTGTTGTCATGCACCAATCTTCCAATGCTCGCAGGTCACTCAGATGGTCGGCTTGCGCTGGTGAAAACACAAACAGTAAACTGCCCACAAAATTGAGACTTTTCAAAATTGCCATTGTTTTGTTACTTATTTTGAGAACAATTTTCTGATAATTCTGAAGAATTTGCTGAATTTTCTGATTTTCAAATGGCTCAGAACATCTGCTGATTAATTGAAAAAATGGCTAAAGCTGGTAATTGGTGACATTGTAAATTATACATCAAAATTTATTACCATTTCTGGAATGTCAATGATAAACTTTTTCAGTACAGAAGACTGGAAAAAAATAATTATTTGACAGTGAAAGAGACAGAGTTCAAATGGCACATGTGGTGTTTTGCCTATCCCCATGGAGAATGCCTGTTTTTACAATATAGCTCTGTAAGCTGTAAAACATGATGGCATCATGATTCATGGGTTAGCCTTGTAAATCTGATTGGAACCTTATTTTTTATCTTTAGCCAATTCCTCAGCCATTGGGATGATATCATCTCCGTCAGTATTCCAAAAATTCCAAAAAATGGTGATAAATATTTTTGAGATGCCTTTGTTGTTGTTTGTTCAGCTTGTTCCGGATATATTAAATAATATATTTCTCTGAGATGTCAATATAAAATGATATCACACATTATGTATATTTTGTTTGTTTATTTCCACTCTTTTTCAAGCTATTTTATGATATTTTCTGTTTGAGAGATGTTCTGACATTATATTTAATTTTGTGTTGAAATCTACCCATTTTTGTAATGAAAAAATGTATGATCTAAAGTGGGAATCGAATCCACACACCTGGAATTGGCTCTCCAGTAGGGTTGGGAGGGAATTCAACCCGACCGGAACCCGATACCCACACACTTTTTGGAACCAAAACCCAATACCCGAACCCGACTCTACTACCTGAATCTGAACCCGATACCCAACCTCAATACCCGAACCTGCACTCAATACCCAGAATACCCACAAAAGTTTCACACATCCCACAGTTCAATCTTTCAGGCAGTTTAGAAACATTGTGAATACAACTTTCAGATGTTTGGTGCAGTTGTAATTCAGACACTTCTCATTGGTTTGTTTCAATAAGTCAAGATCTGATTTGGTCTCAATAAGTTTAGATCTGATGTTGTCTCAACAAGTGTCATTTTGACCTGAAAAGCAGACCCAATACCTGACCTCAATACCCAAACCCAGACCCGATATATACCCAATACCTGACCAAAAATTTTTAGGACCCGATACCGGATACCCGAACCCAAAAATTTTGAAATTCCTATCCCTACTCTCCAGTGCACTAACCACTATGCTACCCAGATCACATGACACCAGATTTTAGTGTCTTCCTAAGAACACTGGACAGGCTGTGAACTCAAATTTAAGACTAATCCAAGCCCTGATCTGTCACATAGGAACACCAACTCAGTACATCACAATCCAATGTGAAACCATAGCAGAAGAACAAACAGCAGTAGCATGGAACCTTATCATGCGCTTGAATTATTGCTAAAACTCCATTCACTAATTTAAGACCTTCCCCACAATTTGCTATGTGCATATCATTGTCCATTCCACAACGTGCATTGAATGCGCGGCAAAAGGCTGGCACGCAGCCAAAAATGTAACGTTATTTTACTATGCTTAAAACACAGGGAGTCGATCAAATGAGCTTTGTACGGATGTAATTAATCCAACAAAATTTGATTTTAAAATACGCGTATGGATATTAATAGGTACCTATTCAACTGGTCCAATATGAAGCTAAACAAAATTACAGCAAAATGTGCAGTGATTGTACAATGATACAGAAAATTGTACAATTACTAAAATTGTAAATTGTACAATTGTAAATTACAGAAAAAGCACAAAACAAGGCAAATACAATAGTCATACAGATTAGAGGTGCCGTTCTATTCTTTTTGTCGGTGTAAAAAGTGCCAAACAATATGTTCTATTGGATGGGGGTGTTGTTCTATTCTTTTTTTCGTCGGTGTAAAAAGTGCCAAAACATGATGTTCTATTGCGTGAGCCGTTCTAATCGAGGTGCCGTTCTATTAGAAGAAAAATGGAAATATAAACACAAAAACGGTATGCGACCATGGGCTACAAAATATACAAAATCAGAAGCAAAAATGCTTAATTTAAAAAAACACTAATCATAAAAACGAATGTCACACATGGCTGAATGTCCCCGACACAGGACACTAAATGTTCTCATTACACGAAAAAAATCTCAATCGGGGATGTTTGGCCCTAATATCTGCAATCAAAGGACTTGTTTTATAGAACTTCATTTGCTGAGTGAGAAATAACAATGGAACTTCAATGAAGTAAACTCACTGGCCATTCGTTATCAATTCCTGTCAATTGGTAGAATCTAAACACCTTCCCGGACAAGTTCACCACCCATTTTTTTATTTCACTTCGAATGCAATATCTCCGTCCATGGGGGTGTTATAAAGCTGAAACTTTGTATGTATTTAGGTATAAAGTTGTAAAACCCCTCAACTCCCCAACAATGGGGGAGGTGCGGCGACTCACTACAGGGTGGGTTACCCTAGATGCAACAATTTTTTTGGCGTTTTTGGTGTCCCAAACAAGTTCAACACCCACTTGATTGGCTACAGTACGAGAACCATATCTCCAGCTGTGATGGCGGTATAAAGCTGAAATTTAGGGGATGCCTTGCCAACAACCCCCTTCACGATCCACCAGTGGGGCGGCTGCCAACGACCCACTAAAGCATGGGTCACTGCATATAAAGTTAACCATTTTCTAAAAACAGCCCAAGTGTCCCAAAACAAGTTCATCACCCAACTGCAAAAAAAATGTTGCAACAACATACCTAATATAAAAATGAATCGGGTTGCGTATGCCCGATAAAATGTGCGTGTGCCTGTCATGGAGCCCATGCAAACTTGAGAAAAGTTGCGTGTGCCCGTGAGTGGGCACAACCCTAGTTCAGGCAATTATTACCCGATACCCAATGATTTTATGACCCGGAACCGAAATTTCAGACATTTTAAACCGAAACAACTGAACTGGAACCAAACTTGTGAACCGGAACCATGAACTGGAACCGAAAAATTTTAGGAACCACAGACCGATATTTTGGACCCAAGAACTGAGAACCGGAACCAAAATTTTTGAAGTTCCCAACCCAATTCCCAACCGAAGTTGAATTTTCATGCTGGGTTAATCTGCATTGGCTTGCCTGGTGACCAATGTGTCCCACCCTCCGGCACCAGGATAAAAGTCAAAGATAAAAATCGTGAAAATTTTCTGCCCTGGCCATGGCAGCATTATCCCACTCAAAAGCTGTGTAAGTTTCACTTTGGTCAGTTTGTTGGTGCACAGGGTTCTCACAGCCTGGCGCACTATGGTTGTCATGATATTCCATGCAAAAATACATTTTTATGTAAATCAGTTTTTCTGAGAATGAAAATTTTATTCAAAAGAAATAAAGGATGTAATTATGAATAAATGTATTGCACACTTTTTGTATGGTTTAGCAGACAACTAGATAACACTGATTAACATAAGATACATAGTCTTTAAAATATATTGTTGAAAATGATCCATTTCCATGCAAAAAATCACCTGCTAGTGGTGTACAGTTGTAAAATTAGATTGTAGATACTTACTTTTACTCAAAATATGTACCCATTCTCTTCAAATGTGGTGCTTAATTTTGTTGAATTTACAAAGTATGGTAAACATTGTGGTATTAATGCGTGTGAAAATTTTCAGTACAAGTGTTCAATTTTGACAAAAAATTATAAGCAGCAACAGGCTGCAAATGTACCGAGTCATGAGTCACGTAAATAATGCTGATGTGATTGTGTGCATCTTCTCTTATGCAATGATCACTGTCAATTTCTCACCTATTTCTAGTTTAAATTGCTCATCTCAGCATATTTTTCAACAGCTTGAATACGTATTACATTTTGAAAGCATACAAGTTAAGCCATATGAAAGCAACGGTTTCATCCCTACCCAAAGACCGTTGCGCACCTCAGACTCAGGACTCATCAGTTTGGAAGTCCGCAGGTGCAAACTAATAAAATCTACCCAAAAACACTCTAATTTCCACGACAAAAGCACAAAACACGAACTTGGCCCACCTGTCCACCTCGGCCGCTGTTCGGGGGTTTATTTGAATCCATTCTGGCACGTTTGAAGCTCTGACGTCGGTTGTTGCCGCGTGACTGTCCAAAGTGAGCAGCGCCTCAGCGAGCGCCAAAAGAAGGTTGCATCTGAATGCGCGAATAATAACTCAGTGCTTACAAGTCCCCAAAATTCATCTCCACTCACAAAACTCACTTCAAAGACAAGCACACACATGCTTTATCTGGTTTTCCAACCGAATTCAGCTAGTCTTAACGTGGGAAGCGATGTTCCATTCCGATACAATGTTCCAAAATTTTGGTTAGAAAAGAGTAATTATCCAAGCAAACGTTTTTGAGTGTTAACATTCTATTTTCTGGCAGCTTACATTTATCTTTACATTTTTGAAAAATTTTCTTGACATCGTAGTACAGATCCATCTTAGGTTGTTGATTTCCTTTTGAACATTTGCGTAGGCAACATTCTGTTACCAGTCTCATATAGCTGTTAAAATATTGACCAATAACCATATATAGGCAATAAATTTGAAAAACAATGGGCTGAAAAATTTCCATCCTTGAATCTCTTTTTCAAAATCGTCATGTTCTCTGCATAAATCATTGCACATAAATAGATAATAAAAAAAACAATTAAATTACCATTTTCTCATAGAGCTGGTGATTTTGATGCTCGTAAAGTTGGTTTCTCTAACATACATAATTCAAGACAAGCTGAAGATATCTAATTCAAAAAAACGATGTAATTACCATTTTCTCATAAAACTGGTAATTTTGATGGTTTTCTGAACATATATAAGGCATGAGAGCTGAAAATATTACAAAAAAAAATACTATAACACAAGGAAAATTAAATAATACAGATTTCAATCTGCTTCAAAATGCCATCAGTAGCCATCTCCACATGTGTGACGTTGCTGATTTTCGCATCACTGGCCTCACAGGCGCCAGCAATATCCAGTGGCATTTGCCCGTGGCTTAGAAGTTGGTTCAAAGTGCTTTTGCATTAATGCCTGACATAATACTGCTAATACTGCTAAATAATACTGCCTAATGTCACTACTGTATAGTGTATTTGCTTGAAAGACGCCAACCCCTAGAATAACCAGAGTTGTTAAAAGTACATAACTTTTTCAAAGTATGCATATACATAAAGTATTTTGTTTTTACCCAGCCCCGAGAACAGAAACCATGAAGCATTTTCTTTTTACTTTTATGAGAGAAAATAACTTCTTTTTTTTCAAGAAAGTGTAAATGTGATTATTTTTTCTCAGGAAAGCATAAAAGTGAGTAAAATTACTTTTTCTTTCTGGAACAAGTAGATGGGGGTATTCTAAATTTTTCCCTGGACCACAAAAAGGTGTTTTCTTTTTTTAAAAGGTATTCTTTTATGAAACGCAGACATCTCAAATGACAAAAATAGCCTTTCTGTTCTTGCAAAAATGACTCATTGTACTCGAGTCCACTCAAAGAGTAAGCATACAGGCAAGCACATACCGTATTTCCTCGAAATACCCCCCTCAAAATGGGCACTATGAATTTGTGGTGCTGGAAATGCACAACAGATGTTCAAAACACTTACTGTGTTATGTTAGAACATTGTTTATACCATCTACATCCTTATATAAGGTGTAAAAACTTATGAATGGTGGTTATTGTTGCATTTTTCACGTTTTTCTCTCAAAAGTTTCACTCTGAAAAAATAAACCCCCGGGGGGTAATTCGAGGAAATTAGGTACTCAAGTTTACCGAGTTTACTGAGTAAATATGTTCACATTTCCTCTGAAAAAAGTACCTGTACTTGTGTTTACATCTAAATACTTGAGTACAGAAGATGTATTGCAGATAGGCTTTATAAGTTTTTTCAAGCCATAAAAAGGGGAAAAAAGCCAAAAATGGTATACAAATAACCACATGTATAGCCAAAAACAAGGTTAAAATGAAGCAAGCAAGGGTAAACAAGCATGGATTGTAGTAGATTGAAGGTGAAAATTTGCAAAAAGTATGAAAATTGGGGCAAAATTTTTCAAAAAATGACTTCAGAGAGATTTTTCATATTTTCTCCCACAGAAATAAAAAAATAGTATTTAATCTCTCTGAAAAATGTCGGAAAAAAATAAATACAATTAAATAAGAATTTAATCATATTTTCTGAGATTTTTTAAATATTAATCTCCCAGAGATTTTCAGAACGCTAATCACAACTAAAAGCAGCATTGAGGCTATTGAGCTAAAGCATCATGTGTACATCAGCAGAGTTGTGAAAACGTATTTACGTTTACCCGAAATACCCGGTTATTCAGGTATTTATACTTACGTTTACGTTTACGCTTTCCAAAAATACCGTTACGCTTTGTTACGTTTTCCTGGCACATTTACCCGGGTACCAGATAAAACGTAAAAATATGCTACACGGAACCGTATTGTTTGACAAATATAGTGTATTATGATGAGTTCAACATGAGGAGAACTAATGATGAGGAGTTCTAATTCCGCAATTGGAGAACTCAAACACCAATTTGCAAGTGAAAAGTAAAAAGTTGAAGGAAAGTATTTTTGTGAGGGAGAACTGAAATGTAAAAAAAGTCAAAAACATTTTTAGTCTTTTCTCATGACTGACTATTTGCCTTTAAACTTGTCATTTCACTTACAAATTTACTTTTCTTTCAATTTTTACTTGCCATTCAACTTGTCATTACTTCTCACTCATAATTTTTTAGTTTTCCTCTTACGGAATTGGCACATTATGGCCCTTTACCCAGTAGTTGAGAACAACGCAAAATGTCAACTCCAATCCCAATTCAATATCCCGATCCCATCATTCTAAATATATATATAAAATACAGGTAAGCAGGAAATGTTGATGGAGATCATATGAACATCCATATTGTTCAAAAAACATTGTGTTTTTGTATTCTCTGATAGCGGAAGCACTTAATATAATTTTTACGTTTACGTTTTATTTTACGTTTTCCCTGGTATTTTAAAAATACCTTACGTTTTAGTATTTATACATTTGATCCAGAAAAGGTATTTATGTTTATGTTTACGTTTTCCAAAAATACCAGTATTTGTACAACTCTTTACGTCAGTACAAATTTACGGAAATTGTAACCCCCATAGTTCCACAGAAGGTGGAGCTAGAGGGGTGAAATTTTGGGTGAGAACTCAAACACCTGATATCTTAACCTGTCAAAATTTTATGATGATAGCTTACCCCTAGCGTGAATGGCGAGCACTGTCCAGGGACTTTTCAGCCTGACCATGTATATCAAATGCAGGCGCTGGCTACAGTGCTCAGTGGCACAAAATACTGAGACCACTGTGGTATGCGCTACAATTCAAGTGCGGTAGGCAGCATGATTGGCTATGGGATCATAAAGATTATTCTTTCAAATTTGGCGGAAAACTGCAAGAAATGGGAACATGGCCAGGGGTGGGAACATGGAACAGGCATGCGTACCCTTTTCTTGTGTAAGTGGCCACCAGCATTATTCGTTTACCTACTTATTTTTCATCCATTTATTTATTTTTATCCATTCCATATCAGTATAAGCACAAAAATTGTGGCAAAAATCGTGGCTAAAATATGCAGCTAAAAATTGTGCAAACTACAACTAGCCTTTACTCGGTTTGCTTTACACAGGATGTACTGTTCAGTGCAGTGCAGAAATGACCCCATGTGTGCTAATCTGAACATCGCCCAGGCACACGTATTGCAGAAGAAACGTGTGAGGAGTTATTGGAAGTACCATCTGAAAAGTGTGAAGATGGTGGATGCAACTTGTGTCAATGGCGGTCACAGACCACAAGACGTCACGAAAATGATATGTCATTGTACGACCAACGAAAACAAGTTAGCCAATTGTCAACTACCGTATTTACTCGAATAATTCCCCCGGGGAATTATTTTTGCGTCAGATCGTTTTGAGGGGGGAACTATTCAAGGGGGGAATAATCCAAGTGGGGGAATTATTATTTCGTCACACTTTTCAAACGTGTATCTATCACACTACATACACATTTTGTCCTTGTCTCCGCTGGTAGTGCACATTCCATTGCATCTTTGCACACCAGATATGCTGCATTTGCATTTTATTAATCAAGCCAGACACAGATCGTTTGTTTGGTTAAGTTCTTTGATTGTTTTTAAGGATAACTTTGCTCCATCACTAGGGGCGGGGGGAATTATTCAAGTGGGGGAATTATTTTTTCCTCACTCGTCTCACAGGGGGGAACTATTCGAGGGGGGGGGGGGATTATTCAAGTGGGGGGAACTATTCGAGTAAATACGGTAGTTAGGTTAATGAAATTTTTTGAATTTTTCCAGATCCTTTGGATTATTTTGTGACCAGAAAAATGCTTCATCAGAATTTTTGCCATGAGTTATCTTTTATCTAACCTCCAGAATAGGTATTTTCATCTTTTTGGTGCAATTGTGCAGTCATCTGAATTCATTGACATTTGCCCATGAGGGACATTTGCAAAAAGACATGTAAACTTGCGGACATGAAACAAGTCGGTGATTTGGCCCTTGGTTACCAATGACACATGTTTTTTTAATTCGAACTTGAAAGGACGGATTCCATTCGGTTCACATCACATTTGATTCAATCCAACTTTTTATGCAAGAATATGAGTTTGATAGAGAAATTGTTATAGAAAGTCGGATTTTAAGGTCTTAGGTCAGATCTAATTGCCACAGTCCCAATAAATTCCTCCAGAAAAGTAGGTAGGAATTTGGCACACATCCAATTTCCTTGCATTTCAGACCAACAGACCAACGGTTTCTGTTCACATCACCGACAATGTTCATGCATCTTTAAACTTATGTGTATGAAACACATGGAACTTGGATGTGTGCCAAGTTTATACATTCACACTCGTACAAAAACCCTGTAGAACAATGACTTCCAAAAGGTCTGCCAAGTTTAATACATATTACAAAGCCCTGAGCTTTGGGAAACTGATTCTGCAGGTGTAAAGATTCTGTTCAATAAGTGTTGATCACAGGTGTAAAAAAATAATAATGTGCATGGTGCATGATGTAGCACTTTATAAATCACTTTCAGCAAAGTGTGCAGGTGTATCCAAATTTATTTAGTAGGAAACTTTAGTAACTTTAGTACTAAAACCACTTAAAGAAGTGACTAAATGAAAACAATAAACCTAAATGCAGAACTTGCACCACTACTGGTTATACTAGCAAATCATGGTATCAGGAATTTGAAGACTACAAGAAGAAATGTTATAAAGGACAATATGACTGAAGGTAACATGTTGCAGGTGATTTGAATTCTGTGATGAATGGCGGTTGAATGATTCTAATTACAGTGTGAACAATACAATTACAACACATATTTTCTGAATTCATATTCATACATATTCATAAGAACACCATTTTGATCCATGTCCTCTGTCCACACAATAATTTCTTAATGTTAGAACCTTGGTCAACAAATAAGACATTGACAATTACTCAAAGCAATCCAATTCTGCAATTTCAAATGATTACTGGGGGCAGTCCCAAGCCGTGTAAAGTGTAAAGTAAAGTGTCAACCAAAACAAAAAAAAAGAAAAGATTGTTTTGGTAAACTTTGCATGCAATTAACAGTTTACTTTACATTTGACACTTTACAGGGCTTGGGACTGCCACCTGGTGATTTTGTGATTTCACTGTATCCAATCTCGAGCTTTATCTCCACTTCGTCCGCAGTGGCATTTCAACCACTTTTGCAGTTTCCTCAGATCAGGATCTGTTTAATGTTACAAACAGAAATATCTGACAACTCACTGACAACAAGCTGAGTACTAGTTTTACGTTCTTTTTAACAAGCTGTGACAGTGTTTTTTTTGTTGCAGGGCTTTGTCAGAGCATTGCACCGAGCTGCATAACAGGTGCCGGTTCCGCAAACTGAGAAGAAATTAGGCAAAAGCGAAGCGAAATGGCAAGTAAATTGGAAAAAGCGAAGTAAAAATAATATTAAGAAAAATTGATATCTTTGCATTTGCCAATTTCCTTCTCACTTCTCATTTCAGTTCGCATTTGCCATTACACTTCTCATTTCTCAATTTGCGGAACTGGCCCCAGGTTGAAGTGTGACATTGTCAGGAATGTGCTCCAACAGTGCAACTGAGAAATGGGTGTTCATTACAGATTATATCAATTGAGGGGGGGATGTTATGACTAATATTGATGGATTGGTTAAACAATAAAGCAGACAAAATGCAATGATACAAATATATACAAAACTTCAAAACTTTATATGAAAACAAGCCCCCGCTCTGAGTGAGCCCAGGGGCCAGATTTAATTCTCGCGTAATGAGCCCTACCTGAACGTAATGCGCCCGAAATCGGGCAGCCTCCCTACAACTTGTTTACAGTTGCCCTACATACACGCACCTTGCGAAAACGCAATTCAATTGCATGTCGGGAGGTCGCTCTCGGGTGTAGGGCAACCGTAATCAAGTTGTAGGGAGGCTGCCCAATTTTGGGCGCATTACTAAGGAAATGATTGCAAAATAGAAGAAAAAAATTATGAAAATGAAAAAGAATAAAAATATGTGTAAAAATATAAGAATGTTTTCGAATTATATTGCTTTACAGTATTAGAATGATTGAAGCCATTGTTTGGTATCTAGTATCTTGTCAATTTTAGATTTTTTTAACGGCGAGAAATGAGCCACTGTCGCCCACTTTTTGCATCTCATGTTGGCTTGCTATAAAAAGCATGCACACTGCATTTCATGCCCGTCTGAATCATAAAATGTGTGGCAGTTCATCAGCTGCACACTTTACCATATACCATCTGAATAAAATTCAAATGCCTCAAATATTTCTTTTCATCACATTATTCAAATACATTGCCTTCACTATGTATGGACTGAATGAAATCAACTATACCCAACGGAAGCTGGCCGTTCAATAATGAATGAGTAATCAAAAAGATAGGTACCTAAATGGAATGAAATTGTAGTCAAAAATTTAAAATTTCATCGATTTTTCACCCACAGTTTTACCGCTCCCGACAGCATTTTGCCGGAGGGCAGATATTTTTTTATTTTTTTATGTTGTCGACTACGCGCCTGACAAAATGCAAGAATTGAATTCGAAATTTGTTTGTAGGGTGCCTTACGCGCATAAATCGGCTATGAATTGTACATGGTTTTGTTGGGTGTGTAGGGAGATGCGTGTAGGGTGTAACGATGGCAAAAAAAGATTCGAAAATTCGAAAATATTTTCAAATTTTTGAATTTTTTCATAATTTTCGAATTTTTATTTCACCCCTGGAAAAAACACTTAAAAATCGATTTATTTTTTAAAAAATTCGAAAATTCGAAAATTTGAAAATTCAAAAATTGTTTTCGAATTTTTCAGGTAATTCAAAGCAACAAAACGCAGTCTTAAGTTCAGCGTGCTAAATAGAGCGACAATTTACATGCGGTGGGCTTGAAAAAAAACATTAAAAAACATTGAAATGGCGTCCGTGCGCAGCGGTGGACCCCATCAAATCCGTTTAGGAGTGCACGGAGACGCCCAAACAATTAGAAAGAACCGCGGCGCTCTACTTCCGCGGATACTGATGCCGGTTCGTCAAAAAAATCGCTCGCGGGTCTTCAGAGGGGCAGTCACACAAACGTATTTTGGAAGGCATTCAGCCCCAGCGAAAGTGGTGCAAACTGATCCACATATCGCATTTGCTCAAAATACACCCCTCTCGAAATACCCCCCTCTCGAAATACCCCCCTCAAAATGGGCACTATGAATTTATCAAACCCCCCTCGAAATACCCCCCTCAAAATGGGCACTATGAATTTATCAAACCCCCCTCGAAATACCCCCCTCGTTTAACCCCCTCAAAATTTCTACTCTGAAAAAGTAAACTCCCTGAGGGGTAATTCGAGGAAATACGGTAAGTGTTTCTACCATTAGTCATGTTAAAGTGAAGTGAAACTGTCATGTCATACTTCATTTACAGTGAAATTAATGTGAAAAGGGGCTCCAACCATGAAAACAGTCCAAATACTGTGTTTTAAGCTTCAAATTCAATATTTTTCTAAAAAAAATTGAAAATTGCCAAAAAAGATTCGAAAATTCGAAAATTCGAAAATTAAATTTGAAATTCGAAAATTAATTTGGGAAAAAATTCGAAAATTCGAAAATTGATTTTAGAAAAAACACTTAAAAATTTAAATACTTTTTTCTGGGAGGTTTGCCATCGTTAGTAGGGTGTAGTGCATTACTTAAAAATATTTGTAGGGCAAATCAAATCTGGCCCCATGGGCCAGATTTAATTCTCCCTACAGATTTGTAGGGTAGGGCATATGCCCAATAGATTTTTCAAAGTTTAGCCGCATCGACACACATGCACTGAGAGCAAGGCGGTTCGTAAAATACATGAAACATTTGCTTAAGGTCGCCGATATTGCAATACTAGCAGGATTCTCTCCGACCTTCGGTCGGGTTTTGTGGTTCTCTACAATTAATACCATTGGAGAAAATATGATACTTGAGTTAAGTTTGCCCACATGCTAGGCATGTGTTTTGAAATGCGGTATGTAATCTACCAACAATAACAAGACCAATACCAAAGATGCAATGTTTTGGAATGGATTTTTGTAAACTTCTGTAAAATGGTTGGGCATGAAACTCGGTAGTAAAATGTAGACAGTTTGCGATTTGGTATGATGGTGTGCAGTGTGCATTCTGTGTGGTATAGGTTTTGTGATATGATAGTGTGGTTTTTGCAAGGTGTCAAACTTTGTTGTAATCTTCAATTGGTTACATTTGTGCTTTGCTGTTCTTTTTGTGTTTGTAAATCCTTGTGGTATAAATTGTAGAGAACCACAAAACCCAACTGAAGGTTGGAGAGAATCCTGCTATAGGTACCCACTACTCAGAGGCTTGCAAAAACTGACACCCCAATGGGGACCCCCCTCCAAATGGCACCCCCTGGGGAACCTCCCAAAAGTGGCACCCCCTGGGAACCGCCCAAAAATGGGACCCCCTAGGGCCCCACAAATATGGCACCCCCTGAGGACCACCAAAAAATGGCACCCCTTAGGGACCCCCCAAAAATGGCACCCCCTTGGGACCCCCCAAAAATAGCACCCCCTGGGGACCCCCCAAACATGGCACCCCCTAGGAACCCCCACAAAAATGGCACCCCCTGGGGACCCACCCAAAGTTGGCTCCCCCTGGGGACTCTACAAAACCCAACTGAAGGTTGGAGAGAATCCTGCTATAGGTACCCACTTCTCAGAGGCTTGCAAAAACTGACACCCCAATGGGGACCCCCCTCCAAATGGCACCCCCCGGGGAACCCCCCAAAAGTGGCACCCCTGGGAACCGCCCAAAAATGGGACCCCCTAGGGCCCCAGAAATATGGCACCCCCTGAGGACCACCAAAAAATGGCACCCCTTAGGGACTCCCCAAAAATGGCACCCCCTTGGGACCCCCCAAAAATAGCACCCCCTGGGGACCCCCCAAACATGGCACCCCCTAGGAACCCCCACAAAAATGGCACCCCCTGGGGACCCACCCAAAGTTGGCTCCCCCTGGGGACTCTCCAAAAATCGCACCCCCCTGGGGACCCCCCCCCCAAAATGGCACCCCCTATGGACCCCCCCGCAAAAAAAAATATAGCACCCCCTGAGGACCACCAAAAAATGGCACCCCTGGGGACCACCCAAAAAATGGCATCCCATGTGGACCCCCTTGAAATGGCACCCCCATATGTACCTCCAGAAAATGGCACCCCCTGGAGACCCCCCAAAAATGGCACCCCATGGGGACCCCCTCTAAATCCTGTAAACACAGCCCCTAGTTTGGAAACTCCTGTAAACTCAGCCCCTAATTTGGAAAATGGTATGAATATTTCAAAAAATCACTATCATCAATCCACAAATGCATCAATTCACAATTTTCAATTTTTTAGCCCCAGGGGTTAGACTTAAAAAGTTATGGTAATGTAGAGTAGAAATGGAGTGCACATTTCAAATCACTGCAATAAAAAACCCACAAATGCATCATTTCACAAATTGAAAGTTTTTGTGCCCAGGGGTTCATTATCAGGGTTTTAGTAATGTGGTGTCAAAATGGAGTGCATATTTGAAATCGCTACAATCAGAAACCCACAAACACATCATTTCATGATTTGAAAATTTTTGGCCCTGGGGGTTCATTTTCAGGGTTATGGTAATGTAGTGTCAAAATGAAGTGCATATTTCAAATCAAGGCAATCAAAAAGCCACAAATGCATCATTTCACAATTTCTAATTTATTAGCCCCATGGGTTCAATTTAAGGCTTACAGTAATGTAGAGTTGAAATTGAGTCATTTCAAATCAGTGCAATTAGAAACCTGCAAAATGCATCATTTCACAATAAGAAATTTTTGGGTCTAGGGGTTCAATTTCAGGGTTTTAGTAATGTAGTGTCAAAATGGAGTGCATATTTGAAATCACTACAATCAGAAACCCACAAATGCATCATTTTATGATTTGAAAGTTTTTGGCTTAGGGGGTTCATTTTTATGGTTATGGTAATGTAGTGTCAAAATGAAGTGCATATTTCAAATGAGTGAAATCAGAAACCTGAAAATTTATGATTTCACAAATTGAAAGTTTTTGGCTCCAGAGGTTCATTTTCAGGGTTATGGTTATGTATTTTTCAGGGTTATGTAGTGTCAAAATGGATTGCATATTTCAAATCAGTGAAATTAGAAACCCACATCAAATCATTTCACAATTTCTAATTTTTTAAGCCCTGGGCATATTTGAAATTGCTACACTCAGAAACCCACAAATCCATCATTTTATGGTTTGAAAGTTTTTGGCCCAGGGGGTTCATTTTTAGGGTTATGGTAATGTAGTTTCAAAATGAAGTGCATATTTCAAATGAGTGCTATCAGAAACCCGAAAATGCATCATTTCTCAAATTGAAAGTATTTGGCCCCATGGGTTCATTTTTAGGGTTATGGTAATGTAGTGTCAAAATGGAGTGCATATATCAAATTGGTGCAATCAGAGACCCAAATTTGAAATCAGTGCAATCAGAAACCCAAAAATGAATGATTTCACAAATTGAAATTTTTTGGCTCCAGAGGTTCATTTTCAGGGTTATGGTTATGTAGTTTTCAGGGTTATGTAGTGTCAAAACAGAGTGCATATTTCAAATCAGTGCAATTAGAAACCCACATTGGATCATTTCACAATTTCTAATTTTTTAAGCCCTGGGCATATTTGAAATTGCTACACTCAGAAACCCACAAATCCATCATTTTATGGTTTGAAAGTTTTTGGCCCAGGGGGTTCATTTTAGGGTTATGGTAATGTAGTGTCAAAATGAAGTGCATATTTCAAATGAGTGCTATAAGAAACCCGAAAATGCATCATTTCTCAAATTGAAAGTATTTGGCCCCATGGGTTCATTTTTAGGGTTATGGTAATGTAGTGTCAAAATGGAGTGCATATATCAAATTGGTGCAATCAGAGACCCAAATTTGAAATCAGTGCAATCAGAAACCCAAAAATGAATGATTTCACAAATTGAAAGTTTTTGGCTCCAGAGGTTCATTTTCAGGGTTATGGTTATGTAGTTTTCAGGGTTATGTAGTGTCAAAACAGAGTGCATATTTCAAATCAGTGCAATTAGAAACCCACATTGAATCATTTCACAATTTCTAATTTTTTAAGCCCTGGGCATATTTGAAATCGCTACACTCAGAAACCCACAAATCCATCATTTTATGGTTTGAAAGTTTTTGGCCCAGGGGGTTCATTTTTGGGTTATGGTAATGTAGTGTCAAAATGAAGTGCATATTTCAAATGAGTGCAATCAGAAACCTGAAAATGCATCATTTCTCAAATTGAAAGTATTTAACCCCATGGGTCCATTTTGAGGGTTATGGTAATGTAGTGTCAAAATGGAGTGCATGTATCAAATCAGTGCAATCAGAAACCCAAATTTGAAATCAGTGCAATCAGAAACCCAAAAATGCATCATTTCACAAATTGAAAGTTTTTGGCCCCAGTGGTTCATTTTCAGGGTTATGGTAATGTAGTGTCAAAATGAAGTGCATATTTCAAATGAGTGCAATCAGAAACCCGAAAATGCATCATTTCTCAAATTGAAAGTATTTGGCCCCATGGGTTCATTAACGGGTTATGGTAATGTAGTGTCAATGGAGTGCATATATCAAATCAGTGCAATCAGAAACCTAAATTTGAAATCAGTGCAATCAGAAACCCAAAATTGCATCATTTCACAAATTGAAAGATTTTGGCCCCAGTGGTTCATTTTCAGGGTTATGGTAATGTAGTGTCAAAATGGAGTGCATTATATATCAAATCAGTGCAATTAGAAACCCACAATGCATCATTTCACAATTTGAAAGTTTTGGCCCCATTTTGGGTTCAATTTCAGGGTTATTGTAATGTACTGTCAGAATGGAGTGCATATTTCAAATCATTGTAATCAGTAACCCACAAATGCATTATATCACAATTTATATTTTTTAGCCCCGGGGGCCTCACTTAAGGATTATGGTAATGTTATTGTTAACTCCCATAAACTCAGCCCCTAATTTGGCAAACACCCATCAACTCAACTCCCATAAACTCGGCCTCTAATTTGTGAACTTGTGTCAACAGCCCCTTATTTTTAAACTTCTGTCAACTCAACCCTAATTTATAAACACCCATCAACTCAACCCTGAATTGTAAACTCAGCCCCTAAAAACTCAAGTCAACCCCCTATACATGTGCAATTGCATTCTTGGGAAGCAACTTTGCCATCTACTAACCCTGTTTGTCAAGATTGTGGATCGTGTTTGTAAAGGGCATTTGTACTAATAAATAGTGACTGCATTGTGTGCAAAAACACACACGAATTGGGCACAATGAGGCCTGCGATTGTGCCTCCTATCTTTTGCATTGAAGCATCCTTAGCGTGCAGTTCTCTCGAAATTGTATAGGTGGAGATGATGTATACACGCAGCCACGATACAAAAAAGTACTCAAGCGCCATTGCACTTGGCGTCAAAGTGTTGGCGCTTTTTACATCATTACGTCTGACGAAATTACAGCGAGACCTTTACCTAGTTTCATTCATCGTTTCGCCCGACTCGAAATAGAATTTGAACGCTACTCCGATTTTGTTGACACCAACAGCACAAAGGAACAAGAGTTACCTTTTTGATACTTTTTACATTATTAATCGAACATCATTAACCGGCCTGTAAACAAATGCAGTGATTGAAAAGCGCCATGGGGCTAGCGCCAATGGAAAAAGCGCCATGGCATGACACTTTTGGCGTTTGGCGCTATTTTGCTGTGGCGCCATTGGCGCTTGGCGCTATTTTGCTGTGGCGCCATTGGCGCTTGGCGCTATTTTGCCGTGGCGCCATTGGCGCTTGGCGCTATTTTGCTGTGGCGCCATTGACGCTTGGCGCTATTTTTCTGTGGCGCCTGGAACAAAACACCGAGCGCTGGTGCTTGGCGCCATTGTACTCTGGCGGCACTGGCGCTTGGCGCCAAAGTTCTGGCGCTTCTCCCAGCACTACTGAGACTGAGGCGTCACCTTTTTCGTCGAACGCCTAGCGTCTGGCACTGCGTTGAAGTGTAATATTCCAGTTTTACCTGTAACGATGGCAATCCCTCCGAAAAAAGTGCTTTTTACAAAGTGAATTTTTGAATTTTCGAATTTTTCCTCAAATTAATTTTTGAATTTTCCAATTTTCTAACTTTTTTTGGGCAATTTTCAAATTTCTTGCAGTAGTTTTCAAATTTTCATTGAGAAATATTGAATTTGAACCTTAGTTTAATTTAATTTAATTTTGGATAGAGCGGATTTTAGCACAAGTTACTTAAGTAGAAAAAATCACTCATACATTGAGGAGTTCCTAGTAAGGATGGTCCCTCCGCACAACGAAAGAACAAAAAAAGACAACAGATATAGATACACGGATGAAATTTTTTCAAATATTTACAATTTTATCATAATTAGTTGTGTTTCAAAGGTGAAATGTCTTGAATGAAAACCAACTTACAAAATTAGACATTTTTAAATCTCAATGCTGTTCCCAACATATATGTCAAATCACCCATTATGAACAAGCAGTTTGAGAGCAGCATGAATTTCCAACCATTGATGTTTATGACCAGGTAAACAATTTCCATGATTTGTAAGGAAAATAATGTGTTTCTCTGAAAAATTTTATCGCCTCATTAGCAAAAATAGTTTTCGTCCAAAATATCCATAAAAGGCCATTGATATTTGGAGTATAAGCTACCGTATTTCCTCGAAATACCCCCGGGGGGTTTATTGTTTCAGAGTGAGAATTTTGAGGGGGGGTTAAACGAGGGGGGGGGTATTTCGAGGGGGGGGTTTATTATTTCGCCAGAAATTTTTTGAAATCCCAGTACTAAAATGTCGTCTGAAACGTACGCAGACGTCGAAAAATGCAACAAAAATCGCCATTTATAAGACTCTAAAGACATTTATAAGTGTGTAGACGTACAAACACCGTTCTCACATAACAGAGTCATCGTTTTTAACGTGTGTTCTGCATTGTCGGGATGACAAATCGCAGCCTTTGTCAATTACGTTCTCTATACACTAAATTTGGGGGGGGGGTATTTCGAGGGGGGGGTTTATAAGTTCATAGTGTCCATTTTGAGGGGGGGTATTTCGAGGGGGGGGGTATTTCGAGGGGGGGGGTATTTCGAGGAAATACGGTAGTTAAGACTAGTGATGGATTGGCGCCATGGCGCTGGCGCCATTTAAGGGCGCCAAAGGGCGCCGCGCCATGCGCCATTGGCGCTTGGCGCCCTTTTTCTGTGGCGCCCTTGGCGCCTGGCGCCCACATTCTGAAAGGCGCCATGGCGCCCTTGGCGCTTGGCGCCCTTTTTCCGTGGCGCCCTTGGCGCCTGGCGCCCTGCTTTAAAAGGGCGCCAAAAAGGCGCCAGCAGGGTTTCAAGGTGAGTGCTGTGTAAATGAAAAAAAATAATAAAAACGCATGCGTGGATAGGTAATCTAAATTCGCCGGAAAAATGGACGAAGTGGTGTGAACGGGTGGAAATTTTTCATCCAGCCGTTCATCAGATGTGTCTGACGGATCAGAAGATAAGAATGATGAACCGTTGAACTTGCAAAATCATAAATAAACAGATTCAAATTGTTGCAATTCCGTTTTTGTCCATTTCATGGAAACATTGATTGGACAAGTCTATTTGAAGTGAATGGATTGTTGTCAAATGACAATTTCCATTTTGTTTGAATTCGTCATATGGATTTTATTGCAAAATTTTTTGTTGCTACTATTGTTTTTGTGCATTACATCCTTGAAAACGCCAATAAAGAAGTGAATGTGTGTACTATGGTGCTGTAGAAACATTGTTAGCACTTTGAGGGTGTTGTACGCACTTCTTTATCCTGACGCCCTTGGCGCCTGGCGCCCTATTTCCGTGGCGCATGGCGCCCACTTTTCAAATGGCGCCATGGCGCCCTTGGCGCCTGGCGCCCTTTTTCTGTGGCGCCCTTGGTGCTTGGCGCCCACATTCCTGATGGCGCCATGGCGCCATTGGCGCCTGGCGCCCTTTTTTCTGGCGCTTTTCCATCACTAGTTAGGACCTGTGTACATGGAAACTTAAATAACAGAGATCATGGCTCAACCCGCAGTTTCGATTCAGACACTGTATTTACATGCAATTGTACAGTGACACCCCAGATATTTCGCACCGAGGCATCACTCACAATAACGTTGTGAATACCATCAAAATGCATGTACATTGCAACCCGAATGTACACTTTGGACAAAACGTTGTCATGCAAAATTTACGTAACCCGCCCCTTATGTGCGTATTTTCACATATCACTATTTTTTCACATATTTTCATGACACGACTTCCGCTTGATTCCTTATTTGATTCATCCAGTGTATCTCATTCATAAAGATCATGCTACCAAGAGCTATCCACAGTGCAACATTACATGTGAGGTGAGCATCCAAGATTAATGCAAATGGCAGTGAATTTTTAAATTATTTTAGCAATCACCCTGACCGAGTGTAAGTCAGACTTAGATGATTGTTAATTTCACTATCCAGTTCCATTTATCCTAGATGCTCACCGCATGTGTTATGCGCATAGCATAACTCCTGAGCAAACCAACTTATTAATCAAATCCCTGTGCTTGCTACACATTTTTCCATCCAGCAAGTTATATTTCTCTGCACAGTTGTACTCACATCTTAGAGTAACCTTTGAATGCTGTATAAATATAGTTTTAATGGTTGGATCGCTTTTTTACTAATCGTAAATACCCCCACCCCCCTCGAATTAGCCCCCCCCCCCCCTTAAAATACCACCAGGTCTGAATGTGCACTCTGAAAAAAATAAACTCCCCAAGTCGGTATTTCGAGGAAATACAGTATTCTCACTGTAATTTGGCTTAGTTTAGTCAATTTTACACATATACCATAATTCTTCAGATGACCCCCCTGGGGGTTTATTTTTTCAAAGTGAAAATTTTGAGTTGAAAATCAAAGCTTTTTCATCACTTACGGGTACCATTTTATATTTTGTCAACTTTTTACTGACATTTTTATTAGAAACGGCCTTCTATTTGAGATGCCCTTCTATTGGAAGCCCTCTGTTTTCCCCCATTTAATAAAAACAAAGGGCTACGTTACAGAAAATTCACTTACCTAATGATGATTAGTAGTGTTCGTTCAACCTTTGATCCTAAAATACCACCAAATCAATTGACCAAATGCATTAAATAATGGCGCTGGGTGACAATTTTGATCTTTATGCATTTGGCACAATTCCAGCACTTTTGACCCTTCTATTTGAGACCGCCCTTTTATTCATTTCGCGGCTAAAAAGGTAAAAAAGTGTACCTCTATTGAAAACACCCCTTTATTGGAGACACGCCCATCTATTAGAATAAATACGGTAATTTCGCGACTAATTCCGTGACTAACTACTTCCGCGTGCGCGCATATATAACTTTGGTGTGAAGAAACTTTTCCAAATACCTACTTTTTTAAATCGTTCAAAACGCTACACCAGCAAAATGCACGCGATCTCGATGAAATGTTGTCTGCTGTTTTCGACGGTGTTCATCTTGGCCTTGGTAAGCGTTCGACTCAACATATTCGTGGCTGAAGTCTGTGTTACCGTGTTTCCTCGAAATACCCCCACCCCACACTCGAAATAGCTCCCAGAAAATCAGCACTGTGCAAAATAACCTCCCTCCCCCCAAATACCCCACCCGCAATCAGCGTAAAGGGAATTTAATTGGAAAAAAACTGAATAACGTTAGGTCAGGGCTTATACTAGGGTGTCAAATTTCCGTTTCCGTTTTCCGTTTCCGCCTTTCCGCAGGAAATTTTTTTACCTTTCCGTTTTCCGTTTTCCGGCAGCCGAAAAATTTTTACCTTTCCGTTTTCCGTTTTCCGGCAGCCAAAAAATTTTTACCTTTCCGTTTTCCGTTTTCCGGCAGCTGAAAATTTTTACCTTTCCGTTTCCGTTTTTCCGGCCCATTTTTCCGTTTTCCGGCTGAAAAATTTTTACCTTTCCGTTTCCGTTTTACCAGGCCATTTTTCCATTTTCTGGCTCGATTTTCAGTTTTCTGGCATTTTTCCATTGTTTTTCCAATCTGTATTTATATTCAATTGGCTCATCCCATTGTGTTGTTTTTGTCTCTTGGAGCAGCATTGACAACTGGGATTTCAGGGTCAGTGAAACAGGTGCTGTGAACCCAATTGGGTCATATGCTGACACCAATAATTTATTCAAGTTTCGTCTGGTTGGTGTTGTGATGCTGTCAATTTGCAATTTTGGTGTTGATATTGCCAGCATGTCCGTTCGGTGATTTTATTTCATGCCCATTACTGCAACAATTTTATTCACCTTTGGACTCCTGTCGTTTTCTGCTATTTCATTCATGACTGATCTGGAGTTTGACAGCCATTCCCTCATGTTCATAGAACATTGGTTAAATAAAGCTTTGACTTTGTAATATAGTTCTAAAGCTTCAACTTCATTCGTGACACTCATGATGAAGTTATCGACGTAAATGTTGTTTATTATCATCACCAACTGGTTTCGTTCCCCTTCATTTTCTTCATATTCATTCATGTTGTTTATTGTCACATTTAAATGGTATTTTATGACTGCTCCCAAAATAGCTGGGCTGCAGACAAGTCCAAACAGTATGCATGTCAAACAAAGTACTATTTAGTTATTTTCAGTTACTGGTTTTGAAGCATCTTTCAGCCAGAAAAATCATGTGTAGTCTCTAGCTTGGTCATGCAATCCTATTTGCAAAAATGCCTTTTCAATATCAGCAATTAATGCTAGATTGCCTGCCCTGAACCTCAGGAATAAGCCCAGTGCTGATGGTGTTGTAATTGGTCCTCTAAAAAGGCACTCGTTGAAGCTGGGCTTACCTGCCGACCCATCGTACACGATTCTGCATGATTTGCCTGGTGTGATTACTGGCTGGTGTGGCAGGTAATGAATCCCCTTGTTGTCTGTTTTGTCGTCACAGATCTCAATTATTCCATTTTCTAGTTGGTCATCCAAAACTTTCCGGTATTGTTCGAATAAGTTTGGATCTTTGTTGAATTATCAGTGATTTAAACCGCACCAAGGCTTCTGCTTTTCCCGTGGGCAGGTCACTGATACTCTCATTTCTACAGCCAGTCAATATAGTATCGTTTGTTGTTGTCGTTGAATTTTATGCTATTTATTATCATCTCCTCTGCAATGTCGTCATCAATTGCATAGGGGTCATCAGTGATTCCCACTGCTTCTAGACTGTGAAATTGTCATAGTGTTTCCTTTCCTATGGCCACTATGGCTACTTTTTGATGATTTTTTGTTGGTTCAGTTAAGCTTGAACTACAAGTGAAGTTACAGGCATGATCCATAGTTGCAGAATGTACAGCTACCACAATCAAAGCACCAGCATGCACTGCATGCAGGTTTTCCTTCTGCAAATTTGTCTATTACCGTGCTAATTTCACTTTATTTTTTTCCATTTCCGTGAAAATTTTGCTTTCCGTTTTCCGTTTTCCGGCATTTCATTTTTCCGTTTTCCGTTTTCCGGCCGACAATTTTTTTTTACCTTTCCGTTTTCCGTTTTCCGCTGAGTGAAATTTTTTTACCTTTCCGTTTTCCGTTTTCCGGCAGAAATTTTTTTTTTACCTTTCCGTTTTCCGTTTTCCGTAAAGTGAAAAAATTTTACCTTTCCGTTTTCCGTTTTCCGTAAAAAAATTTTTTTGACACCCTAGCTTATACCATCTATTTACTCACATAAATAAGTCGATAGACGCTTATACATGTCGGTTATTGTTGCATTTGTTACACCTGCTTACGTTACAAACAACGAGAGAGTTCAAAACATTTCTGACGAAATAATGAACACCCCTCGAAATACCCCCCCCCCATCAACCCCTCAAAATTTGATATGATAAAATAAACACTCTGCGGTAGTGATGGAAAACGGCTTACATACCCTATCCACCCATGGACATCTTACCCTCTGGGTCGATATAGCCCTCCAGGGGCCAGTTCCGCAAGTAGACAAGTTAAGAGTTAAAAGTTAAGAGTTGAGTTAAAGGTTAAAAGTTGAGTCAAAAGTTGAGTTAAAAGTTAAGAGTTGAGTTAAAGGTTAAAAGTTGAGTCAAAAGTTGAGTTAAAAGTTAAGAGTTGAGTTAAAGGTTAAAAGTTGAGTCAAAAGTTGAGTTAAAAGTTAAGAGTTGAGTTAAAGGTTAAAAGTTGAGTCAAAAGTTGAGTTAAAAGTTAAGAGTTGAGTTAAAGGTTAAAAGTTGAGTCAAAAGTTGAGTTAAAAGTTAAGAGTTGAGTTAAAGGTTAAAAGTTGAGTCAAAAGTTGAGTTAAAAGTTAAGAGTTGAGTTAAAGGTTAAAAGTTGAGTCAAAAGTTGAGTTAAAAGTTAAGAGTTGAGTTAAAGGTTAAAAGTTGAGTCAAAAGTTGAGTTAAAAGTTAAGAGTTGAGTTAAAGGTTAAAAAATGAGTTGAAAGTTGAGTTAAAAGTTAAGAGTTGAGTTAAAGGTTAAAAGTTGAGTCAAAAGTTGAGTTAAAAGTTAAGAGTTGAGTTAAAGGTTAAAAAATGAGTTAAAAGTTGATTTAATTAGACAAATGGGTCTTTCGTTGCAGAAGCGCGATACGCTGATCTTCAATCATATTTTGTCCCAGCACGGCCATTTCGAAACAACGTTCGGCGATTTTTTCTTTTTTTAGCGATTATTTTTTTGGATACGTTATTTTCAAATGACGTGCATACAACATTGGCACCATGCCAGCGAACAGCCGTATCGATACCAATTTCATATTTTTATTTTTTTATATTTTTTTACCATCATTTTCCACTTGTCTCTTAACTCTTAACTCAACTCTTAACTCAACTCTTAACTCAACTCTTAACTCAACTTTTAACTCTTAACTCAACTTTTAACCTTTAACTCAACTCTTAACCTTTAACTCAACTTTTAACTTTTCTCTTAAATTTTAACTTTTCTCTTAAACTTTAACTTTTCTCTTAAACTTTAACTTTACTCTTAACTCGCCATTTGTCTTTTTACTCAACTCTTAACTTTTAACTCTTAACTTGTCCACTTGCGGAACCGGCACCAGGACTTCTTCCGGCCGAGGACTATTTCAGCCCGACTTTTATAACGTGGGATGATGTAGTCCTCCATACAAAATATCTAATTACACTATTGGGGCATCTGTTGGGCCATGGGAATGTGTTTGATATTTCCTTTTATTTATTGCAATGCAAGAACACTGCTTGCATCATACATATCAAAAATATTTTTTGATGCGTGGCACGCCACAATTATGCACGTGTCTGTTAGGCCTATTGGCATTGATTATCGATTGCGTGGGTAAATGAAGAACAATGCATGCAACATCAAAACTCAATTTCTCCGCCATTTCTCAGCCGACTTTCACCAATGAACACTTAAAATGATTGCATTTTTATGTTCAGATTATTTAGAATTTGGTAAACTCATGGTATACTCGGCGGACATGATACTCTGCCATTGCACTGATTTATGTCTCGTGTTGGAAGCGTGCCAATGATTATTAAATCATGTGCTTTCCGTAAAAATGTGAAAAAGTTCATCGATGTGAAGATGTTAATGAATAACATTATAACACCAACAATTTTGTCATCTTTTTATGAAACTCGCATGCGTGAACCATCGTTGGCACACTTCCAGCGGGAACCACGCTTGCAGGGTGTAAAGTAACCGGAGTAGTGATGGAAAAGCGCCATGGCGCTGGCGCCTGGCGCTAGCGCCAAAGCAAAAAGCCCCATGGCGCTTTTGGCGCTTGGCGCCATTTTGCTGTGGCGCCATTGGCGCTTGGCGCCGTGGTCCTGAAAAGCGCCATGGCGCTTTTGGCGCTTGTCGCTATTTATCGGTGGCGCCTTTGGCGCCTGGCGCTGGCATTTAAAAAAGCGCCAAAAAAGCGCCACCAACAGACAGTGAAAAATGCACAGAGTTCACATATAAAAAGTATATCACACAATTGTGAGTACTTTGTGATGTTCCACAAATAGCATTTGAATGGGCGGAATCAGTGGTAATTTCAGCCAAAAATCCGTTTGTAAGTTGACTCGTTATGTATACCATCTTTTTGAACATTTGATCTTTCTTTTAAAAAGTCATCTTTAAAAAAATGTTGCATGATGATGAATTGAAAATTTTACCAGAGATGTTTCTAGGAAATGGATGTTTGCATTTGAATTCGGGGAGCACCCTAAACCACAGTAGTGTTGCCTATGTTGTACGAAATTGCTCCACATTTACTCACAATTCCAACTAATACTGGGGGGGGGGTTATTGCAGGTGTTCAGCATGTCTAAAGATGTATTTAGTGTGAAACATAGTTGTAAAAAATTTTACGTTTATTCAAAAAATATTTATACTCAAGTACGTAAATATGTTTACATTTCCTCTAGCATTAGTAACAAGGAAAATGACTAGTGAATTTGATGGTGAAAATGGCCAAAAAGGAATGCAAATGGGCAAAAATTGGGGTATAAAATTTCTCAAAAATACCCACTTTTACATTTTTAAGGAAAGTACTTTTAAACACAGTTACTCAATAGTAAACGTAATTTTTTATACATTTTCTGTACTTGGAGAGTACTCATTTTACCACTATTTTTACTTTGAAAAACTTTAAACAAAATTTTAACAAACTTTTAAGTACTTTTAACACCTCTGGTGTGAAAAGGATTGGTTCTGTGCTGATGCATTGGAATCCTGTACAATTATCAAATACAACATCAAATTTTTGTAAGATGTTTACTAGGAATGCTTTTTTGGTTATAATTTGCATACTGCTAGTGTGTTTTAGGATATAGCTCACACAAAGCGATAAAAATGAATATACGGAAACCGAGAACTGCGTCCGTATTATAACAAGCAAAATTATTTTGGCGCTGGCGCTATTGGCGCTTGGCGCCATTGCCTCCTGGCGCCATTGGCGCTTGGCGCCGTGGTCCAGAAAAGCGCCATGGCGCTCTTGGCGCTTGGCGCTAAAACGCTCTGGCGCCATTGGCGCTTGGCGCCCTGGTCCTGAAAAGCGCCATGGCGCTTTTGGCGCTTGGCGCCAAAAGTCTGGCGCTTTTTCCATCACTAGACCGGAGTATAGTCATGACAGACAAATCGCCAATATACTACAGACAAAACACCAATGCAACACAGACAAAACCCCAATGGATCACAGACAAAACATCAATGCAACACAGACAAAACGCGAATGCAACACAGACAAAACGAGAATGCAACACAGACAAAACACCAATGGATATCAGACAAAATGCTTTGGCATTTTTCTCGGTGTTGCATTGGTGTTTTGTCTGTGTTGCATTCACGTTTTGTCTGTAGTATTTTGATGATTTGTCTGTCATGATTACCATGAGTTTACCAAATTTTTAATAATCTGAACATAAAAATGCAATCTCCATGTGATTCTGATCATTTTAAGTATTCATTGGTGAAAATCGGCTGAGAAATGGCCGAGAAATTGAGTTTTGAAGTTGCATGCATTGTTCTTCGTTTACCCACGCCATCGATAATCAATGCCAATAGGCCTAACAGAGTCACAGACGTGTGCATAATTGTGGCGTGCCACATGTCAATAAATATTTTTGATCTGATGCAAGCGGGTTGCGGGCAACAGGTCAATGTAAAGCAAGGTCGCGGGCAGCGGGTCAATGTAACACACACAAAGGGTAATACATTACGTATATATATATATATATATATATATATATATATATATATATATATATATATATATATATATATAATGGGTCAATATAGTCCTCATAACTCAAGGACAGTCGGGCGATATAGTCCTCGAGGACTATATCATCCCTCGGGGTAAGAAGTCCATGGGGGATATAAACCTGGAATCATGGAAAAGCGCCACAGCGCTGGCGCCTGGCGCTAGCGACAAAGCAAAAAGCGCCATGGCGCTTCTGGTGCTATTTTGCAACGGCGCATTGACGCATGGCGCAAAAGTCCAGACGCTTTTTCCATCACTATTCTGTGGATATTTCGGGGAGATACGGTATATTTAAGTGATAAATACCTACCTATGTACTTATTTTGAGTATATATCGCAGGGCGGGAAAACTGGCGGAAGCGATGAAAGCAGCGACAGCGACAGTCGGTTTTACTATGACGTTGACTTTTTGACGATGATTTTGCTGCCCAGCTATTTTTGCAATCTCGAACTTTTCTCCCGCGGCTTTCCTCCATTTCTGATGACTCTCCTAGAGTCCTAAACATCCACAGAAATTTTACCTACACAAATGGCTTCATGCCATTACACTGGTCCTATCATAAGCACCATAACATGACACCATTGGCAGTGAGAAACATGTGTTTTAACATCATTCAATACATATGCCAAGCCAATTATTGAAATATTTATCATTCATGCAGTGTGAAAATGCGCGCTCGCGCACAAATTTTTGGAAAAATATGTCAAAAAAATGATATCAAAATTGATATTCTTGGGCATCATTCAATTGGAACCCCGACTCGAAATTTGCCAAAATTTCGAGTCGAGTCTGGCAAAAACATCGAGTCTCGAGTCAGGGCCATATTTTTCCGGTCGAGTCTATCGAGTCGAGTCGGTACCCAATTTTACCCTCGCATCAAGAGTCGAGTCGAGTTGAATCGAGTCGATTTCGAGCCCTAATCAGGAAACATCGGCATCAAGGCACATTTCACCCCAAAACACTGACAGCTCGCTGACAGGCTTTTCGTTACCTAATCAACAAGCTGTAAGCATTTGTCAGCCGACTGTAAGTATTGACTGTGGGTGCACCACATGTATTTTACTATTTTGTCAGCGAGATGCATGATGCAGCAGTTGTGTTGTCAGCGAGCTGTCAGCTCACTAGATTTGGTTGTCAGTGAGCTGCAAATTTTTTTATGATTGACAAACGAGTTGTCAGTGTTTTGTTGGTCCATGATGACATCACTTCCACTGGGCCCACTCCCAGACCCTGTAAAAGACCCG
>OZ038453.1:22681797-22701771 GCA_964036195.1 Sphaerolaimus hirsutus | reverse complement strand
ATGCCTGCATTGCAAAATTTACTTAGGGTGAATTTTATGACATCATAATGACATCATTGCAGGAACAAAAATTTACAAAATTTACACTTTTAAATTCCCCCCAAGTAAATTTTGCAATGCATACCTTTTAGAGGTATGGTTCTTTTCATAACTTTAAACATCAAACTGTTCCCTTTAAAGTATCGTAAACCAGATTTTTAAGTGTCTAATAAAAAAAGTTCCAAAAAGTGAATTTTTTGTCATCCATCTATTGGAGAGTGGTGTTTTTTAGTGAATAAGCAAATTTTTGAAAAATTTTTCACTTCAATCTCACATTATTGAATAGTGTATAGTATGGGAGTGGTGTTGGTAACACATCCCCAAAATTTTAGATTTATACCCCTCCCACAGCTCAGAAATCAGCGGGTGCCGGACCTGATGTGGGACACCAAAAAAGCCAAAAAAATTTTTGCACTTAGGGCGACCCACCCTGAGAGGGGTTGCCGCGACCCCCCCCCCCCAATTCATGCGAAGTAGAAGGGGGTTGCGCCAATATCGCTCCCAAGTTTCAGCCTCTGGGGCGCCTTAGAGCTGGGGATAGGATGTAAGAAGTAAAACCAATAAATGGCTGCCGGACGTGACCGGGAAGGTGTTTAAATGCCCATTCTTTACTACAATCCTTCACAAGACATTCGGGTGAAAAAATAACCTCCTCAAATTAACTGCTCATCAACATTTGCCACTTAAATAATTCAACCCATGGTGGTATTTCAAGGAAATACGGTATGGCTCTGAAAGCACCGAGGAGTACGCGGAGTAGCACCCATGTACCCAAAAAATAATCGCTTTTACACTCTCGTGACCAAAAATACTCAAAAATACTTGAAAAAAATACTTAAGCAATTTTACCCAAAATATTTTTGAGCATGGGTAAAAATGAAAGTATTTACAATTACGCGTACTTCTGAAAAGTACTTATAACAACATTGATTAACAATAAAAATCCCACCATCAATTTATCTATCGGCAATTATTTATCTTATTTGCAGCATGTTGCCACACCCGCTAGTTACCAATCTTCTGAGTGAATATATAATAAAACCCACCTTAACATTGGGGCAACTAGACACTGTCAGAATCAGTAGAAATATGGAAAAAAGTTTTATTATTAAAATTGGACCAAAAGAGTGGAAAAATATTCAAAAATGTGCCAGAAACTGGATAAATGTGCACTTCAACCTGGTTGTGGAAGTCTGCATGCATCAGAAAGGCTATGAAAAATTTTTGTTCCCTAGAAGTGATTTTGGTGCAGAGTTGTTTGAGGAACCAATTGGTTACTTTGATCAACCATTAAAAAGGATTGCAAGTTACCCTGCAAATATAAATGAATTGTTAGTATTTTATTTGGCTCCTTTTTATGTGCTGTGCAAATATTGTCTTAACCGCTGTTTTACTTTCAGAGTGCAGGGAATTATTCACTCCATTTCAGAACGCAAGTCAGTTTTTTTGTGTTATTTAAACCAGTTGTTTAAGGGGCCTTTCACAGGGTGGTTTTGTGATGACAGAAAGTTTGTGTCGTTAATGCTGCGATTTCAGCTCGGGCATAAAATTGACCAGGCGTAAAATTGATTTTGGGCGAAAACTAATTACAGATGAATGGATAAGAATATGACATTGTTATTTCAATCAAAGAAAGCTTATATGCAGACGTTTCTTGTGTCCAAAGCTCATGAGTTTATTTTAATCGTACTGGGAGTTATGAATTTTAGCACAATTTTTTCAATTATGCGCTGTAATGCTACGATTACAGCTCGGGCGTAAAATTCTAGCGTAAAATTCCATCGCAAAATTGATTACATAAAAGTGGATGATGATACAGCTCTGCAATTTTTCATGGAGAATATGTTTATCAATACTATCATTGTGTCCGAGAGTCATCATCCACAGTCACTGCCATTTGATTGTGGAAATTCAAAAATTTCTATTTTACGTTGGAATTTTACGCCAGCTGAAGAAAAATCAATTCTACGCTATGTCATTGCATGCAATCACCAGGCGTAGAATTGACTTTTCTTCAGCTGGCGTAAAATTGCAGCGTAAAATAGAACTTTTTGAATTTTCACAATCAAATAGAAGTGACCGTTGACTATAACCCTTGGTCACAACCAAGGTATTGATAAACATATTCTCCATGAAAAATTGCAGACCTGTATCATCATCCACTTTCATGTAATCAATTTTGCGATGGAATTTTACGCTGGAATTTTACGCCCGAGCTGTAATCGCTCCATAAGTGGCGTAAAATTAGGGCAGAATTTAAAAAAAAATTGCGCCAAAATTCATAACTTCTAGTACAATTGAAATAAACTGATGAGCTTTGGACACTAGAAACATCGACATGTGCGCTTTCTTTGACTATGGCGGTATACTTTTTCATAGTGAGAATTTTGAGGGGGGGGGGGGTAATTCGAGGGGGGGTGATTATTTCGCCGTAAAATTTTTGAAATCCCAGTACTAATAACGTATGCAGACGTAGAAAAACGCAATGATAATTGACAAAAATAATATAGTATTCGAGGGGGGGGAGAGTTATTCGAGGGGGGGAGTTATTTTTTGTCAGTAAAATGTATAAGTTTACTGCACAAATCGGGTAAATTTGGTAACATAAATGATTTGTAGTAATACAAAATTCACAATTCAAGCAGTGAAAACAATGATAGTGAACTCTAGCTGCAAGATATTACATATATTTACATATTTAATACATAAAACGTTTTTTGTGATTGTGAAATGTTATGAAATGTTTCTATCCATCAAAGTGGGGGGGAGTTTTTCGAGGGGGGAGTTGTTTTTTCCTCACACTCACAAGAGGGGGGACTTAATCGAGAGAGGGGGTTATTCGAGAGGGGGGACTTATTAGAGGATATACGGTACACTGTTCTAACATAACACAGTCATTGTTTGAATGTGTGTTCTGCATTGCCTGGATAAAAAACGGCAGCTTTTGTGATGTACGTTCTGTTTACACTCAATTTGGGGGGTAATTCGAGGGGGGTATTTCGAAGGGGGGGGGGGGGTAATTCGAGGAAATATGGTATATGTTGTTCTCATAAATAAAATATAATTAAAACTGTCTGGGAATATCTGGAGAATATAATTAAATAAGATATTTTTTATATTTAATTACCTATAAATACAGGATGGCCAACGTCAGGCGCACGTTTCAAAATGCTCCCAACACGTCAATTTTGAATGAAAACTGTTCAAATTTGGTATGGGAGTAGATAAATTTACCCCATTTGTTGTGTTAAGTCCACATTTTCATATTGCAAGATTTCATGTCGGAATGTGAAACACAGTTTCATACAAGTTTGAATGTGGCACATGTCACAGTTTCTACCAAAGCACCAAATCTTCATAAAAATACTCCAAATTTGGCATGAGAGTAGACTAATGTACCCCATTTAGTATGTTAAGTACGCACATTCATATCAGTAAATTTTCATATTGATCACATCATATACAAAACAACATCACTCTCCACATAATCACTGTCATTATCAACGACAATATGCAAATGATTAACCAATTTTGCTTAGTCTCCTCGAACCATGCAGTTAAATGAATCAGTGGTGATTTGTCAACTTGACAGAGTCTTGAAAGTTTTGCTGTTGCTTTTGAAACACAATGCGAACACATATGAAACTGTGCTTCACGTTCCGACATGAAATCTTGCGATATGAAACCATGCACTTAACACAACAAATGGGGTACATTGCTCTACTCCCACACCAAATTTGAGCAGTTTTCATTCAAAATTGACGTGTTGGGAGCATTTTGAAACCGTGCGCTTGACGTGGGCCACCCTGTATTTTTAAAATACATTCTCCCAGAGATTTTTGGAACGCTAACCACCATTCAGGTCAGCATTGCCTGATAGAGAGCAGGAGCAAATACGGCTCGCTTCAAATTGTCTCAATCGTCAGCTTGAGGGAGCCGGACATCTGATAGCTGATAGATTTGGCCCATATGTGGCTGTGACGAGGCATAAAGAATTCTGTGCAGGATACACCAACTGTAGAAACTTGTAAGTTTTTTTTTACATTGCTTAATACTGCATAAATACTGGTGTCTGATGTATTATACAGTGACGTATGTACTGGTGCCAGTTCCGCAAAATGAGAAGTGAGAAGTGAAATGAGCAGTATATAAGGGCCTTTGGACGTATGGGGGAATAGGGTGTGCGCTACACTCGTTCCCAGTAAAGAAAAAAGTGGTATTACAGTAGAATTTTTCCGGAAAGTGTCGGGATTTGTGAAACTTATGTCCCGTTTTGATACTTATGCCCCTATGACGTCATAATTGTTGACGCAAGATGGGTTATGGTAGCGACGCAAGAGATTGTGTTATGGTAGCGATGCAAATTATTGTGTCGCAAGATTATAGCGTCGTTACCATAAGATTTGTTTGCGTTGCGTATCCAAATCTTATGGTAGCGTTGGGAAATGTTTTGTGTTGCTACCGTAACCTAATTTTGCATCAAGTCACTCTACCATAACCTAATTTTAAGTATCAAAACAGGACATAAGTTTCACAAATCCGGACACTTTCCGGATATTCTACCGTAATACCACTTTTTTTTACTGGGAATGAGTGTAGCGCACACCCTATTCCCCCATACGTCCAAAGGCCCTTATATACTGCTGAAATGGCAAAGGCGAAGTAAAAAAAAAATCCACCCAGTGCGGAACTGTGGGGGTTATAATTTTGGTCATTTTGTACTGATGTACACATTGTACACATGGTGCTCTAGCTCAATGCTGCTTTAAGATGTGATCATGAAATTTTGGCTAGTGTAAGCCACCAGTGTTGGCAATGTGCCAGCACTACCCAACATTAGCCATGAATGTCACACGCGAAATTTTTGGTGTCACAAGCAGAAATTTCACTGTCACATTGTGACATTCACAAGCGTGTATTGTACAAACAAGAGTGAAAACTCAAAATTAGCTCAAAATCACAAGAAAATTTCATTTTGTTGTTTTACTATTATAATCACTATTTTCATGAATATACCTATACATGGTCATATACCTATTTTTAGGCAACTTTTGTTATATTTATAGCGATTTCGAAATTTTTGGCTGGCTGCCAACTTCACAAAAGGGCCCCGATAAAAAGGTGTCACAAGGTGATATTTTGGCTAATGTGAATGTCACAAGCGCAAATTGGGACCTTGCGCCGCCTATGCTGGTCATTGATAAAAACATTTTTTCATCCCTTGACGGGACCGTCAGAATTTTCCGAGACCGGGACCGGGACCGGGACCCGGACCGGGACCGGGTGGTCGGGACCGGGACCTGGGTGATCGGGATCGGGACCAGGACCGGGACCTGGCTGGTCGGGACCGGGACCGGGACCGACATTTTCCAAATGTCGGGACTGGGAACGAGACCGTGACTGGGGTGTCCGGAACGGGACCGGGACCGGGACCGCCCCAGTCCCGAGTTTTTGACGAACCATGTACCGGGAACGCGGTCACGTTAGAACCCTAGTAGCATACTGGCGCTGATCTTTGAACCTTTGAGGATTTGAACCTTCAGATTCGAACATTTTAAACTAAATTTGAAATTTGAAACGTAATCTGGGAAAAAATTCGAAAATTTGACAAGTCATTTTAGAAAAAAAACACTTATTTGGGTGCCTTTGAAAAAAAACCATTTTATAAAAAACGTCATTTTTCAACACAGGTCATTGAAAAAGACGTTTTTTTCATCCCTTTGTCGGGACCGGGACCGAGACCGGGAATGAGTGGTCGGGACCGGGACTGGGACTGGGTGGTCGGGACCGCGACAAAATTTAAATACTTTTTTCCAGAGGTTTGCCATCGTTAATCACGAGTCGAGTCACGTTGAACCGAGTTCGAGTCATACCCCTGAGCAGGGTTGGTTTTATAAAAATCATTTGTATACAAATTGTAAAAAAATTGTATAAAAATGTATTTTATTTGTATTTTATTCTTGTTTCATTTTATTTTATTTTATTTTATTCCAAAATCATAATAAAATAATAAAATGGAACCATTTTACAAAAATTTTACAAAAATGTACAGAAATTTTACAAAAAATCTGAATCTTGCACGCAAGGCCAAAAAAACTTTATAATTAGACCTAAACATGAAAACCGGGTGACAAATCCATTTTCCACATTTTGACATTATTTCCATTACTTTGCAGAACTTGCAGTAGGTAGTTGCATGCAATAGGTAGCTAGTGTAAAGTAACAATTATTGATAATAATGGTTTGCATTTTAAGTAGAAGGAGTACTGGAGTGTACGGGGACATTTGTAAAATGTCATGCAAAGTGTCAATTGTCATGATGAATGTAAAGTAAAGAGTCAATTGACATCTCAAATGTCAAACAACGTGTCAATTGTCATGATAAATGTCATGCAGTGCCGATTGTGTATCTGAATCTTGTGTTTTTGTATCCAAATCTTATGTTTTTGTATCCAGATCTTATTTTTTGTATCCAAATGTTGACATAAGATTTGGATACAAAACCAACAACAAGATTTGGATACAAAACAAGATTTGATTACAATTTGCTTGACAGTTGCCACTTTAATTGTTATTTGTCATGACAATTGACACTTTACTTAACATTTGTCATGACAATTGATGCGTTGCATGACATTTCATATGACATTTGACACTTTACAGGGCTTGGGACTGATCCAGCTCCATGGATAAACATGTTGAACTAAAAGCAAGAAAAGAAAAAAATTTTACAAAAATTATGAATTTGTATACAAATTTTACAAAAATATTAATTTGTATACAATTTTACAAAATTTTTACAGAAATTTGAATTTTTATACAATTTTTATTTTTTTTTTGAAATTTTTCATTTTATTTTATTTTATTTTATTCTCAAATTCTCCATTTTATTTTTATTTTATTTTTATTTTTTCCTGAGATTTTGCCAACCCTGCCCCTGAGCCTCAGGTTGCAATGACAAACTTCATAAAATGCACAAATTGCAGAACGACTTGCTTCCAATTCCGGGAAAAACTACAAACGTCCTTGTGCGACTGTTCATCTGAATGGGTAGATCAACTTTCAGTCGATAAATTTGATCCACTGTTCAATTGTATTCGAGAACATTCAATGGATATTTACGGCACTGACGTATGGTGAGTAATGATGCTTTTAGCACTCGGTGCTTATTCTCCTGCTGAGTGATGTGAAAAGCGCCAGAACTTTGGCGCTTTTCCGACCCCTAGCGCCAAGCGCCAATGGCGCCAGAGCAAAATGACGCCAAGCGCCAATGGCGCCAGAGCAAAATGACGCCAAGCGCGAGAAGCGCCATGGCGCTTTTTGCTTTAGCGCTAGCGCCAAGCGCCAGCGCCAGGCATTTTATTCCTGGCGCCGGTCAAAAATAACGCCAAGCGCCAAAGGCGCCATGGCGCTTTTCATGGGCATGGCGCCAAAGCAAAATGCACCATGGTGCTTATGGCGCTGGGGGTAGGAAAAGCCATGGCGATTTTGGAAGTTCGTGAAAAAACCATTTTGAAATTCTCATCATTTTTCTCAAAATTGGTAAATTTTCAAGAATGTATGACTTTCCGCAGGCTTGAACTTCTTAACTTGAACTTGAAAATTGAAACTACCGTATTTCCTCAAAATATCCTATTTTTTCAGAGTGAGAATTTTGAGCGGGGCTTATTCGTGGGGGGGGTTATTATATCGGCAGAAATCTTTTGAACTTACAGTACCAATAACGTACACAGACGTAGAAAAATGCAACAAAAACCACCATGTATAAGAGTCTAAGAGCCTTATATAAGTGTGTAGATGGTATAAACCATGTTCTAACGTAAAACGATCAGAGTTGTTAGAATTACTGAACTTTTTCAAAAGTATATGTAAACGTAAAGTATTTTTTTTTACTCACCACAAAGTATAGAAAACGTAAAATACTTTTTTTTTTACTCGTATGTACGCGTAAATGTGGGTACTTTTTTGTGAGTGTAGAAACGAATACTTTTCTTCATAGAATGTGTAAAAGTGGGCACTTTTTCATACGTGTACAGCACAACGTATGTTTGTCTATAAGCAAATGACAGATTAGGTATATAGTTTTCAAGGTCTCTTTTTTCTAGGAGATAAAAATCATCGTTCTCCTGACTCGTTTACCACATCCATTGTCTCCACAACCATTTTGATTTGGTTGCGAATTTTGAAATTTTTAAAGGCACTACCCCCGCATATCTAAAATATTCAATGGAACCACTTCTGTAAATACATAGCAGTGTAGTTACTTTATAAATATGTCCCACATTGAATTTTCATAAATACATTTTCCGTATGCGTACACTTTGAAAGTGTACGCGTACAAGTGCATACGGTATTTTTTTGAAAAGTATATGTAAATGTATTTACCGTGTACTCGCGTACGCGTATTTTTTGAGTAAACGTACGTACCTTTTAACAACTCTGAATACAATCATTGTTTTTAACGTGTGTGATGCATTGCCAGGGTCATAAACCGCAGCTTTTGTCATTGACGTCCTCTTTACACTCAATTTGGGGGGGGGGGTATTTTGTGGGGTGTTTATTAATTCATAGTGCCCATTTTGAGGGGGGTATTTCGAGGGGGGATTTAAGGGGGGTACATTTCGAGGGGAAACACGGTAATTCTGCTCAAACAACACCCACTGCAGGTGGCAAGACCCCAGGGAAACACAGCTCTCAGACAACTCGCTTCCAACTAGCTTAAAATGCCTTGTTTACAATTGGCAATAACAATGGCAAAAGAAAATTTGAAAATATAAAACCATTTTTGAATTTTTGAATTTTTTGGTGTTTCAAATTTTTATTTCACCCCTAGAAAAAAAACACTTAAAAAGTGATTTTTTTCACCCCCTCCCAAACTGCCAGCTATCTATCCATCCCTGAGGCTGCTCAGCCACCTATCTATCTCGGAGGCAAACGTTTTGCTTATCTATCCCCAAAATCGCTCAGCTATCCATCTATCTGGAGTAATTTTTGAGAAATTTTGCCCCAATTTTTTTAAAAAACCACTAATTTTCTTATGCGATTTTCACCACCAAAATCACTAGTTCATGTTCCTTATTGCCTTTTTTCAGCTATTTTTAGCACTATATTTTCTTGTGTACCCATTTTGAGCTATTTTCACTGGTTTTTCCCTTTTTCTTCATGTTTCTATACCTTGAAAATTCATTTAAGCCTGAAAAATATTGAACCTTGCAACCCCCACCCCCAAAAAAATTTTTTTTTTCAGCTATCTATCTATTTACTATTATGAACCCAGCAGGGGTCCAAATATACAAAACTGCAAGGGCCCTGCAGAGCTGTCAGCAAGCTGCACTTTGTTGTCAGCGAGCTGCCAGTAATTTCAATGCTTGCAAGCAACCTGGCAACGAGTTGTCAGCAAGCTGCATTTTGTTGTCAGCGAGCTGCCACAAATTTCAATGCTTGGCAAACAAGCTGGCAGTGAGTTGTCACCAAGCTGCATTTTGTTGTCAGTGAGTTGTCAGCAAGCTGCATTTAGTTGTCAGTGAGTTGTCAGTAAGCTGCATTTTGTTGTCAGTGAGCTGCCACTAATTTCAATGCTTGGCAAACAAGCTGGCAGCGAGTTGTCAGCAAGCTGCATTTTGTTGTCAGCGAGTTGTCAGCAAGCTGCATTTTGTTGTCAGCGAGCTGCCACTAATTTCAATGCTTGACAAACAAGCTGGCAGCGAGTTGTCAGCAAGCTGCATTTTGTTGTCAGTGAGCTGTCAGCAAGCTGCATTTTGTTGTCAGCGAGCTTCCACTAATTTCAATGCTTGGCAAGCAAGCTGGCAGCGGGTTGTCGGAGACCTGTCGTTGTCGAGATGGGCTGGACCTGCCTATTCCAAAACAACGATAGCTGAGAGCATGCTGGAAACTCTGCGCGGATCAAATCCTTCAGCCGGCCTGCATTCTCAGTGTATGTCGATTGCGAAAAAAGAGAAAAGTCACCCCTGTGATGTGGACTCACTTTGGGAAATACAGGTGAACAAAATAAATAAATAAATCAATGTGCGTGTGTGTGTGCCGATAAATCAAATCTAATAACGTTCACTTGGCTCGGACTATGCGAAGTCAATGGCAAGTAAAATAAAACAGAACATAAAGGTTACATCCGTCGGCTGCGATCCTATAATACTTAGTAACGGTCTAAATTTGGTGAGTCATAAATTGTACTGTTATCTACTAAAGATTGGATTAGTGATGGAAAAGTGCCATGGCGATTTTGGCGTTTGGTGTTAGCGCGAAAGCAAAAAGCGCTATTGAGCTGTTGGCCCTTTGCTCCATTATGCTATGGCGCTAATGTGCCTACACACACTAGTTTTCACCGGGATTTTGTATGAAAACTGAAATTTTTTCAAATGCAAATTAATGAACAAGGTTGAATGATTTTATATAATTTGAATTGGAATTGAAATACATGAAAGTTAAAATTTAAAAATTTGAAAACTAAAACACATATAGCATACAAAAAGAGTAGTCTGGTGCCAGTTGCGCAAGTGGAAAAGTTAAGAGTTAAAAGTTAAGAGTTGAGTAAAATGACAAATGGCAGGTTAAAAGTAAAGTTAAATGATAAATGATGAGTTAAGAGACAAGAGTAAAGTTAAATGGCAAATGATTAGTTAAGAGATAAGAGTAAAGTTAAGAGTCAAGCAAGTGTATCTAAATCTTACTTTTTGTATCCAAATCATGTGTCAAAAATAAGATTTGGATACAAAAACATAAGATCTGGATACGACGAAATAAGATTTGGATGCACTTGCTTGACTCTTAACTTTACTCTTATCTCTTAACTAATAATTTGTCATTTAACTTTACTCTTAAATTTACTCTTCTCTCTTAACTCATCATTTATCATTTAACTTTACTCTTGTGCCAAAACCCTAGAACTTTGGTGTTTTTGGGTAATATTTACTTGTCATTTCTGTGATAAGTGTCTTGCGACCGAACGACACATTTCAGAATGCTTAACTTGAATTTGTTTGTGGCACTTTTTAAATGCACACACATGTTCTGAAAAGCAACACATTTAATGCCCTTGACAAAATGTTAGTGTTGTTCCCGGTGCCCTTTCTCCACTTGTTTTTTACACATTAGAACAGCAAAAGTCAATTCAATGAATAAGGGTTAATCCAAGAGTAATATTTTCGGAGGGGGTATTTCGAGGGGGGTATTTTGAGCAAATACTGTAAGTTTTTTTTTTTAATCTCCACTCGTGAAATTAACATCAGGCCGTGATACCACCACCACCACCGACACCACCACCAACAAGAGAAGAATTTCCATGGAATGTATACAAGATACAGACACTAGATGAGCCAAGTGATGGAATATTCATCACTATCCCACATCAGAATTTACACAAGGCAAGGTGAGGAAAACATAACTCCTCCCCTTGAATAACTCCCCTCTTTGGGTGTTTGTCTGTACTGAATCTTATCTTGATTATGAAGTTTGCATTATCTGTACAAAATTTATCACATGTCAGGACCAAACGGGATAATGGTCAATGCAGCTTGTTGCCTGTGCTCAAGGGGCTAATTGAGACGATACATGAGCAGTGCACCCCAGAAGGTATAATTCTTTTCTAATTCATTTGATGAATCTACCGTATTTCCTCGAAATACCCCCCCCCCCCCCGAGATTGAGTGTAAAGAGAACGTACATGACAAATACTGCAGTTTGTGTTCTGCGTAGTGCAGAACACACGTTAAAACAATGTCGTAATCATGTTAGAACAGTGTTTTCCAGTGTTAGACCATCTACGTACTACTATTAGTCTACAGGAATCTATACATGTCAGTTATTGATGCATTTTTCTACCCCAGTGTACATCACAAACGACGATTTTGTACTAGGATTTGAAAAAATTTCTGGCAAAATAATAACCCCCCCTCGAACCCCCCCCCCCCCTCGTTTACCCCGCCCCCCCCCCCTCTCGGGACCACTATGAAACAATCACCCCCCCGGGTAGTGATGGAAAAGCGCCAGACAAAATAGCGCCAGGCGCCAATGGCGCCACAGAAAAAAGGGCGCCAGGCGCTAAGGGCGCCATGGCGCCATTCAGAAAGTGGGCGCCAGGCGCCAAGGGCGCCACAGAAATGGGGCGCCAAGCGCCAAGGGCGCCATGGCGCCATTTATAAATGAGGGCGCCAGGCACCAATGGCGCCAGAATAAATAAGTGCATAGGATACCCTGTGTGTGCTAAAAATGTTGCTATAACACTGTATTGCACACATTCACATTTTTATTCATATTATCTAGGATGTAATCATTATAAACGGCACTCGCAACAAAAAAATTTGCTATAAATTATACACACACGTTCACCTAAAACTCAATGGAAATTGTCATTTGACAAAACGATGCATCCACTTCAAACAGATTTTTCCAATCGATGTTTTATTGAAGTGGATGAAAACGGAATAACGACGATTTGAATCTGTTGATTTACGAGTTTGCAAGTTAAATAGTCCATAATTCTCAGCTCCTGATCCATGAGACGCGTCTGATGGATCATTGGATGAAACACTCAATTTTTCCAGTGAATTTACGATTATCTATGGACGTGCTTGTTTATTTTTTTTCGTTTACGCAGCACTCGCCTTGAAACCCTGCTGGCGCCATTCTGGCGCCAATTTAGGACAGGGCGCCAGGCGCCAAGGGCGCCACGGAAAGGGGGCGCTAAGCGCCAAGGGCGCCATGGCGCCTTTCAGAAAGTGGGCGCCAGGCGCCAAGGGCGCCACAAAAAAAAAGGGCGCCAAGCGCCAATGGCGCCATGGCGCGGCGCCCTTTGGCGCCCTCAAATGGCGCCAGCGCCATGGCGCCATTCCATCACTACCCCCGGGAGGTATTTCGAGGAAATACGGTATCCATTTTTATCTCACATGATTCCTGGGTATGGTCTCAAGTTTCCATTTTCTGAATGCAAAATTCTTCTGTTTCCAATTACTGGCGAGACCACTATGAAACAACCACCCCCCCCCTCGAAATACCCCCCCCCCCTGGACCAATCCCCGGCGGCACTAGAAATGGCCCCGACTGGGGCCAAACGTCCCTGGTGAGAATATATATTTTCCAGTAAACAAACAATTTAGGTCCCTAACCAGGATCCCCGACAGTGGATGAAAAATATGTACTCACTAAATGAAGGAGTACACACATGCCAAATTTGAGAGAAATCATAAACATTTATACACCCCCCAAAAAAATATGCATCAGCGTGTGTAACTGTTATGAAGACATTTTGTGCATGCAAATTTGGTGATAATTCACCTAATTAACATGCAAACAACCCATACAATCCAATTATTGACTTTTGAATATTTTTATTTTTCATCAGACCAGGGCCAAATTATGCGTAGCCAAATTTTTGCCAGCATTACTTTTTCCTGCAAACACCCCATTATTTCATTTTCATTTTTTTCAGCTTTGTGGTAAGTGCTCAATTTTTCCATAATTGTTTTCTGTTTTCCATAAAAAAATCATTGACATGATCCACATGCCCACATGTATTTTTGTCACGCATGCACAATCATGGTTGGTTTTAGTGAAATTCTTTTTACTAAAATTGTATTTTTTTATATTTCATTTTATGTTTGATTTGATTTTATTTTGTTCTGAAATGTCATTAATAAAATAAAATTGTACAAATATTTTAACCATTTTACAAAAATTTTAAAAAATTTTTACAAAAATTTTACAAAAAAATCGGAATCTTGGATGCAAAGGCCATAAAACAATATGCACACCAACTAAAAGCATGCAGATGAATACAAACAAATTTAATGTAGACTTGTGACAGGGTTGCTACATAGGTATAATATCTTGAATTATTATGACCCTCATTGGGGCAGAATAGATGTACATGATGTATTTATTTGGGTTAATTTGCATCGCAGCTGACCATAGACATTTAGTATTCCAGAGTTAAAGTATTTACCAACTTTTCGAACATAAAGTAGTTATTTTTATTCACCCCCAGTGTACAGAAAATGTAAAGTATTATTATTTTTTTACTTTTACTAATGAGTAAATGGGCTATTTACAGAGGCCATGGTCGGGGACTGGTTTCCAGCAAAAAATAAAATTTTTCAAAAGTCAATAATTGGTGTATATGGGTTGTTTGCATGTTAATTAGGTGAATTATCACCAACATTCCATGCAAAAAATGTCGGCAAGACAGTTACATGGGCTGATGCATTTTCTTAGGAGGGTGTAAAATTTTATTTTTGATTTGTCTCAATTTTGGCATGCTTGTACTCCTTCATTTAGTGAGTATGCATGCCAAATTTCAGCTCAGAGTGGTTAGCGATTCTTATTTTTTCATGCTTTTTTTTGGTTGCTCACTGTACTTTTGTATAGTGAACGAAATCTCACCAGGGACCAGTCCCCGGCGGCAATAGAAATGACCCCAACCGGGGCCAAACGTCACTGGTGAGAATATATATTTTTTTTCTGTAAACGAATAATTTTTGTCCCCGACAGGGGACGAAAAATTTGTCCCCTGTCGGGGACAAAAATTCTTTGTTTATTGGAAAAAATTTTCCACACTGGGGACATTAGGTCCCAGTCGGGGTCATTTCTATTGCAACTCAAAACCACAAATTTTCATAACTTTTTTGCATATTTTAAGCAAAGTTTGGCTAGATATGTGCTTAAAAGGTTCATTTTCGACTATTTTTCCAATGTTTTAGCAAATTCTCTCATTTTTTTCCTTCTACGCCTTCAAAAATCGACATAAAAGACTACATATTAGGTTGTGAACTAAATAACCTTAATTTTTTTTGCGATTTCACATTCATGCATCCCATTCTGTTGTACATTGGCGGATAATTATGTTGTTCGAGTCAGGGTTGGCAAAATCTCAGAAAAAAATAAAAATAAAATAAAAATGAAATAGAAAATTAAAGAATAAAATAAAAATAAAATGTAAAATTGAAGAATAAAATAAAAATAAAATACAATTTTAGTAAAAAGAATTTTACTTAAATCAATCCTGGTCACGAACTAAAATAAAAAATAAAAATAAAATAAAAATAAAATGAAAAATTGAAGATTAAAATAAAAATAAAATGGAAAATTGAAGAATAAAATAAAAATAAAATACAATTTTAATAAAAATAAAATACAATTTTAGTAAAAAGAATTTTACTAAAACCAACCCTGGTTCGAGTATGTTGGGGTTTGGGGTGGGGGCTATGATGAAATCTTTTTGTTTCCTCGAATAATTCCCCAGTCCCGAGATAACAGGGGTCTATAAAAACGTGGTCATTTTGAATGGCTGATCTGGCTGGATGTTGGACGGATCTTTGAAGCTGCACACATCAGCTATTTCTGGGCTGATTTGGGTCGATCAATGCTTAAAATGATCACAAAAACCTGGAGATTCCATTGTGATCTAATTAGATTTCCTGTACAAGAAAATATTGCGAACTCTTGTATGAAATTATCATTTGAAAATGCATAGAGATAACCTGAGATATCATTTTAATCAAAATTTCATCGGTGAAAATTGGCTGAGAAACGCTCGAGAGTTTTGACGTTGCACACATCATTCTTCATGCGGTTATTGGGATGGGAGGCTAAAGTTTGAAGTGATATAACTTTTGATTGGAAAGAGCTATTGAACTCATTCTTTTGGTATACGACTTCATGTGGTCTAAAGTATACGATAGCATGTTCAGATAAATTTATTTTACGTGTTTAAAAACCGGGTCAAATCTGCATAAGGAACTTAGACATCACTAATACGACCTCAAAAATGGAATCTGACGGTTGTCCCGATCATTTTAATTGCTGAACGGTCCAAATCGGCCTAGAAATGACTGAGTTATTAAGCTTCTAACTCAATCAGCAAGATCGGCAATGCAAAATGACCACGTTTTTATAGACCCCCCTTATCTCAGGACTGGAAGATTATTAAAGGAAACAAGATCATGCCGTCATAGCCCCAACCCCAAAACCCAACATACTCGAACGGCATCAATATCCGCCAATGTACAAGAGAATGGGATGCATCAATGTGAAATCGCAAAAAAAATTAAGGTTATTTAGTTTACAACCTAATATCTGAAATACGTTTTCTGTACTCTAAGTCTAAAGTATATGTGAAAGCGAGTACAGAACATTTTTCAAATGTATTTACACTATACTCGAGTATACGTATGTATCGAGTAAAAGTAAATACATTTTAACAACTATGCACCCATGAAGTGTCGGTGAAGTGCCGGGTGGTCAGGCGTGATCAAGCTCAGAAGCGTGATCACCAGAGGCACTTCAGACCACTTCAGTGCACTTCATGAGCACATTTTTTGCTGTGCTACACATTTATCACAGAAAAAATAAATATGTTTTAACAACTATGGTATGTTCTTAATATATTCTGTTTACCGTATTTCCTCGAAATACCCCCCCCCCCCCTCGAAATACCCCCCCCCCCCCCCTCAAAATGGGCACTTTGAAATTGTGGTCCGATAAATGCATAACAGACGTTCAAAACACTGTACTGTATTACGTTAGAACATCGTTTTTACCATCTACATCCTTATATAAGGCTATAAAAACTTTTAAATGGTTGTTATTGTTGCATTTTTCACGTTTTTCTCTCAAAATTTCCACTCTGAAAAAATAAACTCCCTGGGGGGTAATTCGAGGAAATACGGTAGTCAGATTTAGTACCAGTTGCGCATATGTAAATGCATATTCTTTATTGTTATCCTTCACGAAAATTTCTGGCAAAATAATAACCCACCTCAAATAAGTCCTCTTCAAATTAATCCCCCTCAAAATCTGCTCGCAAATTAATAAACCCTCCCGGGGTTTACTTCGAGAAAATATGGTATTTTACTTAGGTAGATTCAAATTTTTCAAAAATGCAGATTCGCCGCTCACACCTGTAATGCCTAGAAGTTTGGGCAACCCATCAGAGGTCACCATTGATCAACTCTACGCAGCAGCACAAGGAGGTAAAAAGTACCGCATAACCTCAAATTGAAGGTATACCTTCAATTGATTTCGTCACTTTTATCCTGTACCTTCAATTATAGGGTATATTCTACTGTTTTCGACAGATTTTGCAAACATTTAACCAACCGTGAACAACAATGCAATTCATTTTATCAAACTGAAATGTAACAAAATGATGAACCAGGTCAACAGGATCAAATCAAAATCCCATAAAAAATGGCTGAAGCCAAAAAACGTGGACGCTGCAGCCAAATGTGTAGACATAACCTGCATAACCTGGCTAGCAGGCTCCCATGGTAATTGCTTTGGGTATACTCGGCGGACATCACACTTAGTATGAAAACCTATTATAACCCATTTGAATAATGGACCAAAATTTTTTGTTTTCTACTATGGAATAATTAATTACAAATTTATCGCGATTTTTATTCATTAAACTATGGTAGGTTCCCATTAGTGATGGAATGGCGCCATGGCGCTGGCGCCCTTTAATGGCGCCAAAGGGCGCCAGCGCCATGGCGCCATTGGCGCTTGGCGCCCTTTTCTCTGGCGCCATCTGGCGCCTGGCGCCGTTATTTCGAATGGCGCCATGGTGCCCTTAGCGCTTGGCGCCATTGTTTTGGATGGCGCCAGAAAAGGCGCCAAATTTCCGCGAATAAACGTGACCAAATAGGACATTTTTGGACATCTTATCGTTAACGATGGCAAAAAAAGATTCGAAAATTCGAAAACATTTTCGAATTTTCGAATTTTTCCGGAATTTTCGAATTTTTATTTCACCCCTAGAAAAAACACTTAAAAATCGATTTATTTTTAAAAAAATTCGAAAATTCGAAAATTCGAAAATTCGAAAATACTTTTCGAATTTTTCAGGCAATTCAAGGCACTGTTAAGTTCAACGTACTAAATACAATGAAAATTGATACACGGTGCTTATGAAAAAGCGAAACAAAACAGAAAAAAGGTCTAAAAACGTTGAAATGTAAACTGCCCTGTAAAATGTGAAATGTCATGCAAAAAGTCAAAAGTTATGAAAATGCCCTGGAAAAATGGCAAACATATTTGCCATTTTCCACAGCATTTCCATGACTTTAGACACTTTGCATAACATTTGACATTTCACAGAGCATTTTACAGGTGTCTGGGACTGCACATAGGAACTGCACCTATTTATAAGTAAAAGAGATGTGATCAAAGTATACTCCAGATATACTCCAGCGACATTACACTTTATAATGAAACCTACCATATCCCATCTGAATAAAAGAACAAACATAAATTTTTTTCATCATATTAATCAAATTGCTTAGATAAATATGATGAAAATTTTTGTTTGTTCTTTTTTTCAGATGGTTTATGGTAGATTTCATTGTAGGTGTAATGTCGCTGGAGTATAAGAGTGGTTTTGAGTATTGGTTTGAGAAGTACCAATATTTTGTGCAGTTAGCACTGTATGCACTGAGTACGCTCAGTGTGCTATACTCGGGCGAAATGGCACCCTACATTTTTCTGGTGGTAACACTCCATCATGACGTCATAACCGCAGTCCGCAGTGAACTTACGGCTGACTGAACTGGTTCGGAGTCAGGATGAAATGGAGTGCAGTGGTGAATCAGTTCACAAGTTTTCAGTTGGCTGTCTGCCAGCCAAAGATATAAATCATATCTATTTGTAGATTAGCACGTCTGCCGAGTAAGCCACTTCCAAAACAGTCCAAATTCTGTGTTTGAAGCTTCAGATTCAATATTTTTCCTAAAAAATTCGAAAATTATTTGAAAAAATTCGAAAAAATGGCCAAAAAAAATTCGAAAATTGCCAAAAAAGATTCAAAAATTTGAAAATTCGAAAATTAAATTCGAAATTCGAAAATTCATTTCAGGAAAAATTCGAAAATTCGAAAATTTCATTTGGGAAAAAAACACTTAAAAATTTAAATACTTTTTTTTGGAGGGTTTGCCATCGTTACTTATCGTAGACTGTTACACAAAGCAGTCAATGTACCGTATTTCCTAGAAATACCCCCTCGAATTAACCCCATTCCCCCGCCCTCGAAATACCCCCAGGTTTTTTTGAGCTCAGTAAAAAATTACCCCCCCTCCCTTGAAACACCCCCATCTGGAATAAGGTACATCATGTACACAATGTAGTCGATGCCTGTATGCATGACAGCCAGACCAGTTTGTGTAACCATCTACGTTGATACATCTAAATATATCCTGTTTTGTCAGTTTTATTATTATCGTATTTCCTCGAAATACCCCCCCCCCCCCCCCCCGCCCGGGGGTGATTGTTTCATAGTGCTCTCGAGAGGAGGGGCGGGGGAGGTTAAGCGAGGGGGGGGGGTTATTTCGCACTAAATTTTTGAAATCCTAGTACAAAATCGTTGTTTGTGATGTGCGCTGGGGTAGAAAAATGCATCAATCACTGACATGTATAGACTCCTGTAGACTAATATTAGTATACGTAGATGGTATAAACATTGTTTTAACGTGATTCCGACACTGTTTTAACGTGTGTTCTGCACTACGCAGAACACATACTGCAGTATTTGTCATGTACATTCTCTATACAGTCAATCTGGGGGGGGGGTGTTTCGAGGGGGGGGGAAGTGATTGTTTCATAGTGGTCTCGAGAGGGGGGGGGGTCAAACGAGGGGGGGGGGTATTTCGTGGAAATTCGGTATACCTGTTTTGGGTATGTAAATGCCCATCTTTACTACGATACGATTTGTCTCGAAAATTGTCGGGGAAATAATATAACCACCCCTCGAAATTTTCACTCTGAAAAATAAACCCCCTATGGGTATTTCGAGGTAATACGGTATAGCCGCGATGTAAATTGGCAGCCATAAGCCTAATTACAGATGGGGGGTGTTGAGTGGGGGTAAAATTTCCACAGATCGCTCAGACCTGGGGGTATTTCGAAGGGGGTTAATTCAAGGGGTATTTGGAG